>VXBJ01001277.1:658570-737293 GCA_013400055.1 Nycticryphes semicollaris | reverse complement strand
CACACAGCAGTAACTGTTTTCATTGCTGCTTTTGAAAAATAGACAGTGACTTAATTTTTAATTACTCTTCCTACCATTTGTAACTTTGCCTTTTTTTTCTGACCTCTTTTAGCTGTGGCTGTCCCATACACTGTATTGAGAATAGTTAGAACCAAAGTCTCACAATTGCTTGCATATATGAGCTTGGTTATTTCAAAGTGTACACTTTATTTTAGGTTATTGTATTGCTTACAGTTAACTTTATTCCCTTGATAAGAAATGTGAAAAAATTAATAGATACCTGCTGAATATACTTGTTAAAATTTTACACATAATTAGTTGTTCAACATGTAACTGTGACCCATTAAATGGAAAGATAATTTGATTAAAGGTGAAGAGTACTATACGGGCATGTACCTAGAATGGACCTCTGGAAGCTCTTGAAATGTTGGATAACACAAGAGCATCATAGAAATGTTTTGCTCTCAATTAGTTCATGTAATTGGCTAGTGACAGAGGAATACTGTAAACCAGAATTGTAACATGACACGAATGAATGAATGAATAGATCTGCCTTCAATCTTTGACACTAATTGAGGTCAGATAATGAAACTGGAAATCTTACTTTTGAGTTAAAAGCAGTGTAAATCAGATTTCCTAATGCAGATCCTACTTACCTTTTATTGTAAAAATATATGAATTTACCTGTTACTGGCTAGATCCCAGTTTCCCTGGAAAAATAAAATGAGGAATAATAGCCTTTTTTTTTAAGACAAGCTATTTGGTGCAAGTAAAAAGAAAAATATCTGATTTACAAAACTTGTGTGCAAACTGATCATTACCCAGTTATTCTTGGCATGAACTTGATTTGAGTTTTGTATTTATAGAAAACAAAGGAATGCAAAGCCTTGTGTGGTATGAAGATGTGCAGATTGAGGATGGCTTTGTATTGTCCAATGTATTATGGAGAAATATGATTGTATTTTAAGATATTGCCTAAATAATCAAGCATAGCACGTAATAATATGATCAGCATTCTGTAGTTAATTCAAATATTTTCAGTAATCAGTAGAAAAGGAGTGGATTTATGCATTTGGGTAGTTATAAAATAAATGTGGAAAACTAGCAGTGTACATAACCTTAGGAAAATCAACAGTAAACGAAAAGACCATTTATTTTACGTAGTCACCATGTCTTTAATTTCATACCCGTAATAGAACAGTGACAATATAAACGTCTGCGGTGCTTGCTGTAGGAACAGGAGGATTCTAAATACTTCAAAAGCGGTGTTTCTTTCTGTTAAAATCTGGGCAAACCTACAATTGACATTAAGGGGGCAAAACTGATTTGGAAGCAAACTCCTCACAAGACTGGGATAAAAATGAGAGACTCCTAGCAAATGTGAAACATGCTGTTAGATTTTGGATCTTTCAAAGAAGCGTATTTTGAGATAGATGTGCAATAAAGCCTGTGTTTAATCTAGGAAGAGGGGCAGTATTCTACTGGTAAAAAGCAGAAGGAAAATAAATTGCATCATCTATAACCTTTGCAGTCATAGGCTCAGTGAACAGAACATCAAAACCAAATGTAAGGAAAACAAGCCTCTGTATTCAATTTACCTAGTGATATCCGGCCTTACAAGGAGCTTTAAGTATATTCATTCTTTTAGCTGCAGTGTGAAAAAATCAGTACTGAGCTCAGTCTTCAGTGGATGAATAGATCCAGGGACAAAAATCACTTAAAGCTAGATCCAAGGTCTGTCAAAGTGACTGGAAGTAGTCCTACAGACTTCAAGGGGGGTGTAGGTCAGGCTCTTAAACATGGAAATGAAAGTTTGATTGCTTTGGGTGAGCACTATTTCTGTTAATCATCCAGCAAAATATATCTGATTATTTGGAACAGCAAATAGCCATTTGGTTTCTGACAGAATACAATGCGTGTTTAAGCATATCAAATGTGTTTGGAGTTAGTGAAGGAAGAATCTCAAGATGTTTGGGTTTGGTTTGGATACACATCCAAAATGTGCATGCTTAGCTAAAGCCCTTCAGTCTGCAGCAAGGGTTTGTTGAAAAATGAGCAATTTTCCTAGGCTTTTCCAGTGCCAGAGAGGCAAATGCACCAGAGCAGCCAAGCTGTTGGCAAGAGGAATAAGAAAATGGTGAGCAGGGACAGAGGCTTTCTTGAACATGCAAATGTCTTTAAAAAACAGCTCAGCTTTCCCCAGTGCTCGTGTAAAGACAGTAGTTTGATGCACATCATCCTGCTTTCATGCAGGGGGGTTGTCTGAGGACATTATCCACCTCTGAGACGTTGCCCTCTGGTTTTCCTGTGGGCATGGCTCTTTTGTGTCCTGAGGGTCCTGTGGGTCTTTGGCCTTCGATGGCAACACTGAAATTTCCATTTTGGAGTAACATGTGAAAATCTTTACAAGTGTCGTCCTCCAGTTTCCTTTCAGATACGTGTATGTGCCTGGGGGCATGGAAGGGGGATGGTAGGGAATGAAATCTGGGATTTTCTTTTCCTTACAGTCCTGTCCAGGTTAGGGCTTCAGAGCAAAGTTTGCTCTCCCTGCTGAGAAACCCAAGAACTGCTGATGTCCTTCCTCTTTCTAAAGCTAGGAAACTGCAGTTGTGCATCCAGGAGAATCTGACTGTGGTTGGGCATGGTGACAACCAGGAGGTATGAAAAACTGATACGGTGACAAAAATGTCCACATTGTGCCGGCTTTCTTTCTGTTGAATGAAATCATTTGTGTTCCACCACTCCTTACTGCAGCGAGGAAGAATATTAAATAAGAAGAGTGAATTCTTCAATGTTCTGTGCTCACATAGTTCAAATTATGCTTTTTTGCTGCTGCCAGTGTCATGCCACAAAGCTTAAGTTTTGTGTGATGCAAAACACCAGTATTTTTCTGTTCATGAGACAGCATGGCTTATAGGAGATGGTATTGACAAAACATCTGAATTCCTGTTTTTCACTGGGGTAAATCTGACCAAATGCAGCATCAACACACCTCAATTTATAGATTGTGTTTGAGTCTCTGCACTTACTAAATCCATCACTTAGTACTGAAATGACAAGTCTGACAAATCACGGAGTTCTGTCACTGTAGTGACAGAATCTGTGCCTGATATAGGGAAGGTTTTTCTCTTCTAAGTGTTCCTTTCTTCAATGGAAACCGCCCAAATTAATTTTATTTTATGGCTAATTAGAGTATGTATCTAATTTATAGGACCATGGATTAACCTGAGCAATTGAAATGAAGAATTAGTTTCTTGTTTCTTTTGAAAAGGACCATAAAAAGTATTGTACTGAAGACAGCTGTCATCTTTTATTGGCTTGGGTGTATGTGTGTTTTTTTGTTTGTTTTTAAGGGGAGGAGTAGAAGTCATCTTTGGCAAGGTTTCTTTGTCTAAGTATCTCTGATCATGAATGTTGTGCTTCAGCTCTCCTCTGTGTCTGGTGCTGTGCCAGGCTCTATCAGGATGCAGGATGTTCTCAGTGGTGGTGCGTTTTTTGCCACTAGCAATGGTTTTTTCCTAATAGGGCAACTTTATAAGACTCATTACCAAGAAGGGAATAACTGGAAAGGAAGTTTCAGTGCGGGGTTGTTTTTTTTATTTTCCTTTTTTAAAAAAGGGAGACTGAGACAAAGGATGGAGTTAATAGAAAATCCTGCTCTCCAGTTAGCCTAAAAGATGACCTGCAGTTTTGGGAATTACGGTATGTTCAAAGATATGTCACTGAAATAATGTAATGCCACAGACATTAGGCCATAATGACCTAAAAAAGTATGTGTTTAGTAGTTTGCAGCTGGAGTCAAGGAAGGAGCAAAACCGCTTGAAGTGAGCCAGACCCACACATTCTGAAAACCATTATTACATTTAAAGCACTGGCGAGGAAAAATATTCATAGCTAACGGCTTGCCTTTGGTTTAGATTAAATGTCACATGATTAGCAACTTGCAATGGTGCAAGAAGAGAGTTTACAGAGGATTTCTGATTTTTTTTTTTTAGTTATCAACTGTGATCTGAACAATCACAACTGTGGTCCCAATCAACAGTGATCTGGAATTTTAGGAGAATGGGGGCTTTGGTTGGGGTTTGGTTTTGTTTTTAGCAAAGAGAAAAGACTTATGAGAAATGGGAGTTGAAAAGGTAAAGGATCTTCTGAGTTTCTTGAAATGCTTTCTGATGATCCAAAGAAGCAAGACATCTAGGTATGTACTCAATAGTTTACTGACTTAGGGACTAACTTATGAATAGCTTAATTTTCAAGAGTCAAATAAGGCCTTACTGTTTTATTGTTAATCTTGCCTGTGGGCTTACGAGCCTAGAGTCCTCATGGTGCAAACAGCAACGCGATGAAGAGGTGAAGTCGCTGTTGATACTTCCATAGTTCTCATCCTGACTGATTAGTGTTGGGCAAAGGCATGGACTTCAGATGTCTTAATTGTCAGTCCTGTACTCTAACAGCCAGATAATTTTCCTGAAAGGGCACAGACTTTTTTTGGTGTCTAATTCACCACTGCTTGGCATGGTATAGCCAGGATCTAACATCAGATTTTCCTTCTAGAATTGTTTGGGTTTTTTATCTCCATGCATTATCTTACTCTTCCTCAGTAGGTTTTAATTGTGTACCTAACAGCTGAAAACCTCTCATTTTTGAACTGCAGTGCTCAATTTTTAGAATTACTGCGTAGTAAAACCAACCCCTATTCACAAGAAAAAAAGACTGTAGACCTAATCAAAATCTGCATTAGCCACTACCAAATGTGCACATAACTGGTTTGGATTGGTTTTCCATATCCTAAATGGCAAAGGAACATAGTTATTAATTTATCCTTATAAGGCATCCCATAGAACAGTATTAGAGGATACTTGACAAAATAAGCAATGATTTTATCAGCATGGCACAAGTAGTTGAATTCTACAACAGTTCTTTAAATGGAATTTTAAAAGCCTGTTCTAACACATCAGCAGGCAGAGTCTGTAGGTATACTGTCTGACTTCCCACATATGTGGTGTTACAAGTACAGCAAGCAAAATACCATAAATAATCAATGTAAAGATTCACTGAAGTGTAGAAACAAAACTGTATCAGCAGTGCCAACCCTTTACCTATTTGTTTTTCTTAAACATCCAAATACGAATTTTGCTAACACACAAGCCCATACCAGAAATGAATCTCATTGGTATGGATTCTTAGCCTGAACTATGCTGCATTTGTTATATAGTGGATAAAACACTAGCTAATGTAAGTTGGATTGGTTGCCATCTCTTTTGGTAGGGTCCTGACCTGAGCTAATTAGGCTTCGTTCTCATCTGATTTGGGTATTGCAGTAAGGTCTGCCTCTTCCCTCCCACATGTTAAAATGTGGAAAGGAATTGGCTTTTCTGGTGGGGTTTTGGGTTTTGTTGTCAAGGTTTCTATTTTGATCCCTGTCATCCTTGATTCAGAATCTAATGACATTACCATGCTTTTTGGTAAAATGGACATAGCAAGTATTTCAGTGAAACTTAAGTTTTATTAAAGCTTTAACTTCACAATCTTACCAAACTTGCTTTAGGAAACATTCTCAAAGTCCCATTACGCAGTAAATGGATGAGTTGCCAGTTGATGTGTTTGATGGTGTCTTTCTGTAACTTGCCTTCTGTAACTTTCACTAACTTGCCTCTAAGTGAAAACAATAATCCAATGCTGTCGCCTTCCTTGGTGTGAGCTACTAATCACCTAATGACAAATTCGGGGTGTTTCGAAGCACCTACCATTGCTGTGCTCCACAAGTGAGTAACAATTTTAGACTGATGCTTTTTCTAAAGAGAAGGTTGCATTTTACAGAACCTACCAATTTGTTCCAGGGCATTGGTTGAGTTTATAAGAGATCACCTATTCCTACAAATCTGGCCCTTTTTACTGCACAAAATCAGACTCATTAGCAGTGGTCTCAAAAGTGAAGGAGGNAAAAAAAAAAAAAAGGTGTTTCAGATGTGGCTAAAAAATACTCACTTTGACCCTCTTCACTTTCTGGAATGCTGTTGCTGTGGTGCTCGGCTGTTCTTGAACAGAAAGTGTCTCATTTCTTGCACAGTTGTCTGGTCTCCGTATGTTAAGCAATCCCATGGATAGTGTGCTCCAGAACATCTTTGGTTAATAAGAAACTGCAAGATAAGCTTTGTGATAATTGATAAGTCATTAGCAGGACTCTGGTTCATCAGATAAGCCTATTAATGGCTTTGCATTTCCTAAAAAGTGGCAGTGTTGGGCTGAGTCACTACAAGATGTAGAATGAGGTTCTCTTTCTTGACGTAGTTTGAATCCAGCACAGATTACCACTGAGTGTGTGTCCTCTGCAGGACATATTTTGGCTTTTCAATAATATTTTTTCATTTTGATTCCTCAACTGGCTTTAGAGTGCTGGTGTTACAGAGAATTGATATTTTACTCACTCAATTCTTACATAGCAGGAGCTGTCATTGATTCTCATTTCTCTCTTACATCTGCTGCTCAGTGGGCTTTCCCATTGGAAAGGTGCTTCACTTTTTTACTCTATAGGTGTTAGAAATAGTGATTGTGATTTGAGCATCATGGAATCAAGGTATTCCATAAGTAGATTACACAAAGTAGGAGAAATTCTTTCAGAATTCATTCCAAGTTTCTCAGGAATTTTTTTTTTAAATTTGAAATTGAAAATTTTTTGGCTGGTGGGAATCACAATGGTCACTTCATATCTGGTATGGTATGAAAGTTCACAAGATAGTAAAGACAGTAACGTAGCATGACTTATACTTTCAGAACTTGAACCTTAGTCTCCCAAAGGACCATTCAGAACCCATGGTCTGTAGCAGGTCCGTGTTACTTAAGGAAACGAATGCTCCTTGCTCCTCTCTCTCCATCCAGTCCTTCCATCTTCTCAGAAGAAATATTCCTTAATGTTTTATCCTCATTTCAATGAATGTGCTTTTCACATTGAACAAGAAATCAATTTTAAAATTTCCTACCAGTTTTCAGTCTAATTGATTTTGGAAAAGACTGCACAACTGGTACACAAATTCCTTCCTTACAGTGAAACAAAGATAAAAGAGGAGATAACATCCAGGTTAAATTGAGATATGAATTCTGACAGCATTGCTGTTGAAAAGCAGGCATATTTTAATCTATTTCTCTCCATCCATAAGGGTAAGTTCTTGCTTGATCTAGTAGCCAGTCAGTAGCATTGAGATACGTGTCACCAAAGGTTTAATCTATACCTCAGTATCTCAATTTAAGGTATTAATCTGGGAATTCTACAGACCAGTGTGCAAACATTATTTTGTTCAAATACAGAGTAAATTTTGCCTGAAAATATTGTGGCTGCCTACCATACTATGAGGAGATCCTCTGGGTGTAAAATAATATACCATGCATTACTGTAGCTGCTTTAGACGTGTGTCTCTGAGTACAGAATTCCATCTGTTATGTTGTGTAGGTTGAGGACTAAGCACATGAAACGTGTCGTTTGCAATGGAAAAGTCAATTCCAACTGCACAAGCTGCTTCCTTGCCAGTCTAACCAAGTGTAACCTATGGCCAGATGGTAGATAAGGATTGTATTCATATTAGGGTACAAGTTAAGGAGTTAATTGCAGCAGTTACATGAGCTGATAGCATCTCCAACTACAGTCTTGAAAGTATCAGAGGAAGAATAACATTAATATGACCGTATGATTTAAAGAGATGGTAACACATCCTCTACTCATTTAAGCCAACATCACTGGTGTTGCCAGACTTCAACTTGCTGTGCAAGGCAACATCAGATGCTACTGGGAAGATCTGTTCAAAGCCTGTCATAGCTGAAGCCTACTAATATGTACGTCTAGGCATGTGTTAAAGCTCCCTCATGGTTTGTTGTTGAAGGTACAGCTGTTACATAAATAATCATTTACTTTATAAATGCTGTCCTTCTGAGAGAATCCTTTTAAATTACTTGGAACGTCCTAGAGAGATAGACAACTGAAAGGTGGCAGAATCTGGCCTGTACTTATTAACTTTGAAATGCAGTTCAAAAGGTAATATACAATTTTGATATCACTTTATCTGTACAGCATATTGTGGGGAATGTAATATAATACAGTTTCATTCATCTTAAATGATGCATATGAAGTAATTTGCACTATGTTGAGGGCACTAAGCTTCCTAGTGCAGCAGATGGAAGAGAAGACAGAATGGGGCACAGGGAGGAGTGAGATGTTGGTGTTAGTAAATATGTCTCAAGATCTGCCAGGTCCAGACAGGTCACTTGGAAATCTGGAGACAACGCTTTTTGAGCTGGTGATTAAGGCTAAACAAACAGACAGAAGTGTAAACACTGGTTCTTAACTCCTCATGGAGTTGAAATGGATTTACTGTACTCACTGAGAAATTAATTGGAAAGAAAATAGTAAGGAAAAACCAGCAAAATACTATCCTATTTAAACGAGTCATTTGTAGCAGCCGCTCTCGGGCAACCCCAGTGGAAGGTCTTTGTGACAAAGATTGGTGTTTTCATTGCCCTGTTATATCAGCACAGAGTGACTTGTAGTAAAAGGCAGCTTCATCTTACTTTCCCTGAAAGTAAGGCAGATGTTACCTGAGTCACATCTCTTTCCCAAGGCTCCTTCTGGGGCAGCCCAGCTGTGTACCACCTCTTACACAAGGCTGAGCCAAAAAACACTCAGTCTCACCCTGAGGTGAGCTCTAGCTCTGAACCTTTGTAATCTTCATTAAGGTAACGTCTTCTGTTTTAATCAAGTGCCTTGCAAGAGTTAGGTTCAGCCTGTGAATATATAAAAATTGAAAAAGCTTTCTGAAGTGCCCCTATTTCTAATTAACAGTGCAATAATCTCCTTCATATTTTTTTTTCCCTTCACAGATAGTTCCTGGAATTTCATCTTTATTACTGAGTGCTTTAGGCAGTGCCTATTCACTATAACTTCTGCTGTTTGCTTTCCATCTCACAGATCAATTGATACAGATGATTCCTAGGAGCGCTGTTGTCACTGTTTAATCCACGGTATATACTGGTAGGCAGGTAGCAGAAAAGTGCACAAGCTAACTTCAAAAGACTGTCACTTGAAGAAAAAAATCAGCAGTCTTGATAGCAATTAGTGACAATAGAGGCACGCACCTGCGGTGAGGAACTTCGACTCAAAGAAGCTGTTCTAAAAAATGTTAAAGCACTGTGGATTCCTAGTCTTAGATTTGAAGAACTGACAGAAATGACCTGTTCACCTCTGAACTGGTGACCTACAGGTGGGAAGAGGTATTGTTGGAGGCATGTAAGCAGAATGTAAGGCTGTGTTGTTTTGATGTTTAAGCTATCCATTTCATCTTGGTGCAAAGAATAACAAAGAGGCGGTCTGGTTGATGAAAGGTGAAACTGCACTTGAGTTAATTCAGCTAGAAAGCTAACTTCTGCAAATATTTTTACAGTCTATCCAGTGGAGATGCATTAAGTCATTTCTACTTAAAACCAAAGTCAAGGATTTTAAGACTTTTACTGTCCTTAACTATACACACATCCTGTAGTCCTTAAGCCTTTTCAAGCTTAAGAAACACGCTTTTGTTTTAAAAATTGATGCAGAGTTCTTTGTCATTGACTTCCATGACAGGAGTTTCAAGACTTAATATTGTTCAAGAACCTTGAATCTTGTGATTCCTCACTTCCTTTACCAGGGGAGAAGCAAATACCTTGTGGATTGTATCATTAGGGCACAGAGCAAGGTGGTGCCAAGGAAACCGCGTGGCGGTGAAGCACACTGACAAAGAGCTGATTTAGGAGCTGTGCTGCTCATTAGGGAACTAATGACAGCCAAAAGCCAGTGAAGTCAGTCAAAAGCCACTTTCTGATAGCAGCTGGGAGCAGTCAGCTGATTCAATATCATACATTCATGCTGGATGTGACTATTATTAATATTCCAGGAGAAGTACAGCAGTACTGGGTTGCCAAAGGCAAAGGTAAGAACCATCACCGGTGCTTGAGATTTGGTGGAAATCTCCTAAGTGGTCCCCATTGCAAGATTTTCAAATTGGGTAGGAGAGAGAAGATGTATGATTAAGGGGAATTTGGCTAGTGAAATATTTTAGGATGTCATTTTATAAAACACTCAGGTAAATAATGCAAAGAGTCATTCTGTATAAACTATTTAACATGCACTGGCTGCTATTAAAATGTTTGTTTATCATAAAGAAATCAGTGGGAATACTGTCCCATGGTTTTAGTATTAATCCTGCAAAAAGAAGGGGTAGAGATATCCTTTTCCAATAACCTCCCCCTTCTCTACACCCTGCTCCAAATAAAACATGCATTTCTGTAAGGTATCTTGTCTGATAGAAATAGCAAAGCTACATACACTTAACATCAAATAAGACTCAGTCAAAGCAAAATTCTCAAGTAAAAAAAAGGTCAAACAAGTAAAAATCTTCAAGGAAGACAGAAGACTATCCAATAATAAAGAAAAGAAATCTTGTCTAGAATAGATTTTGAGTATCTTTTAGAGTCGGAAGCCCACAGCATCTTGCACAACAATTTCAATATTTTTCAACAAGGACGCTTGTATGTTTTTAGGTGACAACTCATTGGAAGGGATAAAAGGCCCACAACTGGATACTTGTATTAGTGAGTAAAAATCAATCTTATTTAAACATTAGCTATCGGTTGCTGCTTAGAAATCAAGCCCCAAACTGAATTAAAATGGGAAAAGTGTGCAGCACCTGTCTTCCCAAAGACTTACCAACTTTTTATAGGGTACGCAAAAAAGTCACATGAAACTGAAGTAGCTCATTTCAAAATCTTTTTAATAATGACTGATCCATTTGAATTTAAGCAGATGAAGGATAAGCTGAAGCAGGGATAAACTGAAAAGGCCACGTACTGAGTCTCTTCATTATCTACGTGACTAGAAACTACTGCACTTTATCATCTGCTGTCTCTTTTTGCTATCTCCCTCTTTAATTTTCCTAAATGGCTGGTGCACTGCTGTTGAGATAAGGTATTTAATAAGGGAAAGGATTTAGATGTTCCTACAAGACCAGTCTAGGCTCCTTTTTTTTAAAATGTCATCTTGATTTGTGCTTTTTCCTTCTCTCTAAGTAATAGGCATAGGGATTATGAAATGAATCTTGAAGTTAAATTCCACTAACAAAATCCTTGTATCCACTGGTAACAAATAACAATTGGTTCATAGTGCAATAAGACACATAAACTGAAATTCATCTGAGGTGGATTCATTTTAAAATAAAAATTTCAGAAGCCATAAGACTACATATATTTCATTGAAATAAAGTTGTCTAATTTAAGTAGGTTATCACATTTTTTTTAAAAGAGCAAAGGAATACATTATTTAATATAAAGAATTACCTGTAACGGCAAGATACCTGCTATTTCCATGCCTTCAACTCATCTCATAACAATCCCACTGACTCACTCTATCAAGTACTGACATTCAGTTTCTACCCCAGGAGTATATTTTAAGGAACCAGTCCTAATACTCAGCCATATTCTGGCACCTTTACAAATGTTGAGTAGCATCTTCTTCCAGATGTCTTCTGCAAATGGCTAGGGAACAGCCCTGCAGAGAGGTGATCTGCCATGCACATAAAGATGTGTCCACACTCACATTTTAGTGTGAATCAGAAGTGTCCCAATTGTCCCTATGTATTGTGCATTGATTCAATTCACAGGCCAGTCTTGGAGCTCACAAACAAACATGGAAAATGTGCTTCAGAAGCACAGTTAAAATACTCCAGCCATGATTGGGTGTTCAGTTCTGGGGACCAGGTTAGAGCCACTCTTAAGTAAAGCCTTTAGACATTGGGTTGACATTGACATGTTGGCATTGAGTGCTCTGCATCAGCTTAACCCTGCGGATCTGTTCCTATTGCACAGCAAAGCTTGCAAATGTAAGGTAAATAAATAATTACAGCAAAGTGTTTCAATTCAAAATAGCTCATATAAATTTAAGTCTAGCCCCTGTATTTGCATATTGTGTTAGTCTTCAATGTCACGATCCCATATTGAGTTGGTCTGCAAGATTTCATGTCTCACTCGGTGCATTGCATTGACTTCTTCATGGAGAGGAAGACACTAATTCATTATTTCATTATCTATTTCAGGACGTTTTTAATAAGTTGCTGTAGAATATGATTTCCTACTCCTAGCATTACCAGTCTCAGTCTGTGGGATGTGCCAAAGCACCCAGGCCAACTCAGAGCAATAGGAGAACAGCGTAGACTATGCTGAGCCAATTTCTATGTGGATTCTCACATCTGCACTGTGCAGTACTAAGGCTATGAATTAAGGGAGTCCAGAATAAGCTTCTGATCTTCCAAGTGCTGCAGTGGGATAAGAGGCTGCAGGATTAGTCTAGCTGCCTTGGCAGGGTGCTGAGCCAGAGCATGGCATTTCTCAGTTCCCACACAAGCTAGAGTGTTTCTGTGTGGTGCTGTGTTTGATCTGATTTAACTCTCCCTCCACCGTGACCCACAGTGTACTTATAACCCTACAGCTGCATGACTGCACTGAAAGCTTGCTCAGATGACCGGGAGAACTGAGCCTACACTTGAAACTCCAGCAGCTGAATCTTGTAATAGACATTTTTACCTTTTTACTTTAGAGTATAAGCTGGAAGGGCCCTTAAGAGAAACGCTTGTTACATTCATGTGGCAGATGGTACTGGACAGAGAAGGATTTTAATTAAGTCTCAAAGCCTGAGAGGAGAAGCCGGCTGTGGGTAGACAGAGAATTATTTTCCAAGGCACTAGAATGAGCTCAAATCACATATTACAACAGTAGCACACTGGTTACTTGATTTTCCTAATCACTAGGCCAGTGGGTAGAGAGTTCGCCCCAAAAAAAGGGGGGTTTTTTGTACCTCATATCTTTGTCAACAGATGTCTCAGAAATTTAAATTAAGAGTTTATTCTGCTGTTTTACTATAGAAGCAGCTCTTCTAATGAGTGAAAGAAGTATAAGCTTGCAGTAGCCTGTTCTGGAAATTCTCTGGTACCTTTCTGTAGCTAGAGGGAGGAAAATAATGGATGCAGCTGCTGATTCTCTAATATCATAATGGGAAGTTTATTTTTATTTCAACTCAGCTTTTATGAGCCTCCTGCTTGTAGATAATACGTGGTAGCAAAATTATCCAAGTTGTTGACGAAGTGTGGACAGGGAGCTAATTTCAGAGACTTCTACCTGGAGGGAGGAAACAGGAAAAGTCCAGAACTGGAAACTTGCAGGTTGACTGTTACAAGCTGCACTACCAATGATGCTTTTATGCGATTTCTGGAGAGTCATGTTGGAAAGCAATGTTTTTCTCACCATAGGGTGTCAAGGACTTCTGGTGCAATGTCCTGAATCAAGGTCCTTTGCATCATGTGTGATCAATCCCTAAGACAGCCTTACAGAGTACAACCTCGGCTCCAGTGAGCACAGTTTCCATCCTTTGTTTAAAATGAAAGGGTTATACACTTTTCTATAAAATTACATGGCTTTTTCTTTCTCCTATAGGCTGTCTAGCCAGTTTGAACATAATCATTGTCAAGGTGGTTTCTGTATTTAGTATATAGAGACTCCAGCTTGTTTCTACTGCAGAAGCTGATACATGATGCAATCCATTATCAGGAATTGTATATGTCCCTTCCAAACAAGTACATGGTAGAAGGGTGGGAGGAAAGGAAAGCATCGTTTCCATCTTCAGGAAAACAGGAAACTGATCTCTGTGGTAAGGGACAAAATTTAGCATGTAGTTTTGTGTTTCATGAAGAGGACTGCCAGTACCCTACTTGGTTAAATGAAAGAAAAATGCAAAAATAAAAATCATTGAGCACAGATTTAAAGATCTTTTCTGTCTAGGCTGAAACTCCTTTCCCCGCTCTTGATGGGTCATTGGTGTTGGAAGTCAGCTAGTTTAGCTTCTGTTGTGTACGGGGGTTGCAGTGAGCTGTTGTACATCTGACTCATATCCTATGTGCTGGTGAACTAAACATAAACTTAATGCTGAAAACAATTGGTCTATGAAGCTGTGTATTGAGGGTGGATTAAAACTGGTCAGCAAATCCTTACTAAAGGACCTACTCTAAGGACACGAGCTGATCCTGCAGAAAACCTCAGTGCTAGCAAACTTGTACACAATGCTGCACAAGCTTATCCTAATTCAAGGAGCAGGACAGTAGAACTTAACTGTTACTATTTCTAGGTGTTGCAGTAGAAGACTCGGTCTCTACACAAGATCAGAGTGACATTGGTATTATCTAGATCTACATCTGCTTTTGTAGCCTATTGCCTGGGAAGAAAGAGGTTTGCAGCCTGAGTGACGTTACAGCTGAGAAGAGGGACATGCACAAAGAGGTAAAGGTGTCCCAGAGCAGATAAGGACAGAGCTGGGAATGCAATCCAGGTCCTTTCCCTGTTCATTGGAGTGTGCTGCTCCTTCTGCTTCCGTGCTGATTTCAGCTCTGTACAGTGCAAAAGGATTTAATGTTACCTCTGGACCTGAGGAATATTGGGTTTATGCTACAGGTCAGGCTATGTTGATGGAAATAATCCAAGAACATTTGAATCTTACAGGATGAAGGCCTCTAGCTAAGGTTGGTTGTGATTATAAGGTAAAATGCTAGGAAGCAGAATTTTTTTTGAAAAGTTGATAATAATTAGAACTTGGTGTTTAGAATATTAGCTATTTCTAGGAAGCTCAGCTAACTATTGTTGCTACAAGAAGAGCAGATGTAAATAATGAGGGTTTTTTAAAGGTGTAGTCTCCTATTCACAAAGAAGTTCTATTGAAAGTTATTCAGGAGAGGTGGATCAAGTTATGCAGTGGAATTGCTATTTACTGGTTTCCTTTGTGAGAAGTTATCCCAGGCAATCAGCCATCTCCTTAGCTTTAAGATGAGAGTGTTGTGAGGCAAGTATCAAAAGATAACTCTGGAGACAAGCACAGACATAGATCTCATTTATACTTGCCTTGGAGCTGGAAGATGCATGTGCTCGAGGAAAGCAAACAAATGAAAGCAAAAGAAAGAGTGGAAGGTAAAACATGAGGTTGTTGGGGAGAATTAAAGAGGTACGGAAGATCATCTAGATCTTGTGGTTCTAGTATAATACAGCAAATACAATGCTCTGAGCATTTTGAAGCCTCCTTCATTATAATTCTACACCATATACTGAATTTTCACTTGTGTGGTTAAGATCTCTTGGAGTCATCATGCCTTGATGTATTTTACTGCTTTACCTTCAAATGTATTATGCAGGGTTTGGGTCTTTTTCACTTTTATTTTCCTGTGATGGTAGAGATAATGTTGGCAGAATATGTAAAAGTTAAAACAAGGTGTGTTCTCAGTCTTTATGGAAATCCCAATTATTTCCTGTTTTTGCTGCAAACTAGTGATGGAATCATTCAAAAACCACCACACAGTGCTGAAGGTCTTTAAAACAGCTTTGCCCTCTGTTGGATTAATAAACAAGGCAAAAGTGAGTATGCTTTCATTTTTTCTCCTTGCTGCTAATTCTAGGATGAAGTTACATTGTATATGAATAAGAATAAATTTTCAGGGAAAGGATAGAAAAGTGTCCCTAATACTGGAAGCCTATAGGTCTCAAATTTGTTTTGAAAGTTTGTATCTTTGCTTAAGAAGGAATACAGGATTGCATTAGGATTCTAGTAAGAGATTTGTGCTAGATTCTCTGAGGATGTAGGCTGTCTTCATGCTATTGAAATTGATGAAGCTCGGACAATGTATAGTAGCAGTGCCTCAGCTGTTCTTCTGAAGTTTTAAGTATTCCCTTGTAATTGCCAAGAAAAATAAAGCTTTGAAATGCTGCTGAGATGTTCTTGCATGGTATCTTTGGAAAGAGTATCTCAAAAGGACGAAGTTAATATTTGTGATGGGGATAGTATCAGAGCTTCCAAAATGAATACTGTAGTTTGCTTTTGTTAGTGAACTCAAACGCAGAAGAGCCTGCCCCTGTGACCTCTTCTAGCCACAGTAAGTAGTATAAAAACTAAGTAGGAGAGGAAAAGGTGACTCTTATTTACTCAGTTAACCAAAAGTTGAAGATCACGCAGAAAGGGGTAGTTATGCCAGTATAATTAAAACTGGTGGGGAGGCCTGGCCTATGATTGTTTAAATCTTCTGCTATTGAGAGTCTTGTAAAAGTACACAAAGTCCTAAAAACCGGTACCTTAAAGCCTAAAGTAAAACCTAAAGCCTAAAAGTAGTACAGAATAAAAGTTCCTTTTTCCTGTCAAGTAATTCACTACACTAATAGAGCAGGGGGAGGATCAAGGTTAGTGATCTGAGTGAATCCTGGATGTGTTCACTTTTGTTTGGTTGATTAAATTACAGTTACGTATCCTTCACTTTTTAATATCTATTTGGTGACTCTTGTTGTTACTAATCTTTGTCTAAACTACTTACCTGTAAATTTAGAATAAATTCATCAAGGGGGTTTTCTGAGCACAAATTAAGGTTTGTAAACCACTGGTCAGTATTTTCAGAAAGCTGTTCCCAGGCAGATTTGACTGAAAAATGCTGCTTGTTCTGAGAGCTTATTGGGTCTTACATTTTGCTTAGTGTTTTGTTAGCATGTGAGTTTTCAGAATCCAGCACTAAATCAAAGGTAATTGTTCTTTAGCTGTTGCTATTATCTTACCTGAGACCTCCCATTATAAAATGCTCTTAAATCAGTGTCTGTTGAAGAATCAGATTAGTGCCTGATCACATCGGTCAAGTTCCATCTTCCAATGTCATTTGGATTTGAGAATGAATACTTGGGAGTATTGGAAGTCAGTGTATGATACAATTGAAAGCTCTGTTGAGTAATTACATTTTTCATTTTGAGTTTGTTACACTAACAAGTACAGTAGGGCACGAATGAAAGGTTCCAATATCAGAAGATTTACTACATGATGTCATTCGCTGCATCCCTCCCAGAAGAATTCATGTTAATTGTCACACAGTCTTGCCAAAATCATGAGCAGTGTGCAGTAATGAAATCCTAATAGCAGACAGCTGGATCTAAAGGCACATACCCAATGGCTTTAAAATTTTGTAAGGAAGATACGTTTCTCCTGCAAGGGCTTGCTCTGAACTCATGCCTGACCCACATGAGGGAGAGGAGGGATGCACCAGCAGCTCTGCAGAGCCATGCAGTCTCTGCACCTTCTGCGTGTGGCAGAAGAGGGACAGCATATATATCTCTCCTAATTTCTTTCAACTATTTGCCTGAGCCAGAGCCAAACGTCTGCCTCTGTGTTAAGCTGAACTGTGTTGTGGGTTTCTAATTATCCCTTACCTTCAGTGCCCTTGCAGAGTTTCTATTTTCCCAGGCTCCAGCCCTGGGAAGACCATTCTTTGATGCATGTTTGTTTGTTTATTTAATTGTAATTGGGTTGTTTCAATGTGGCTTTGACCTTTCCAGTTGGATTAAAAACCTGTGCTGTGTGTGGAGGAGTCAATTTTCTACCTCATGACAGATATATTCACTTCCTCTGCTTCTTAGGGTGGGGAACGTACCCCAGCATTGACTTGTGGATCATAGTGAAATTTATGAGTTCAGCTTCCTAGTAGTCAGTTTGTTCAGCTTGGCAGTCAATAGTTCTGGACAAATAAAAGGAAAGCTGTGACCCTTATTTTGGGACTAATTGGTGGGGAGAAAAAACCACCAAAACAAATAAAAAAGACATCTTTTGTGGTATGTCTATAAGGTTGAAAGACTTTCCATTGCATTATTCAAAAAGTTCTAATACACCAGTTCATCTGCTGGTGTGTGGCTCTGGACAAGTAAACCGCAAGCAGATGTATTCATTTGTCAGAGCAATTCCTTTCCTGCATGTGGGATTTGATTTCTCACCACCTGTTTGTCTATGCCCTGACAGGGTGACCATCTTCACTAGTGCCTACATGAAACAGCCCTGAATAGACTTTTGCAAAGCCCATGTTTGTTTTCTGTTGCCAGTACTTAGCTATTGCTCTGTTGATTACACCTTGTAGGAGACTAAAACCTTGTAGTGTCAAAACCTGATGTGAACTGTGCACTCAAGAAGTGACAGCTGTCACTCAGGGGTGAGGATAAGTGGAAAGGGTACTCAGTGCGGTTATTGGCACTAGTAGAGGGAGTTCTATATTTCCCCTGAGACTTCTATGGTGCTGTCTTTTATGCAGGAGTGACAGGTGAATAAGCACAGAGAGTGAAGCAAAGCCTCTGAGGTACTGTGTATCACACATGTCATATTGCATTGGGTATCACATAAAGACACACAGGTACATCTTCAAATGGACCGTTTGTGGAGGTGGAGGCAGTCCAACACAGACCTTGTTATTGAGCACAGAAAAACCCAGCTATTTACTGCCCCAGATACAAAACAGACAGCCCCTGGAGAAAATGACTCTTTTGCTATAGTAGGCCACTATAAACACTAATAAACAAAAGGCATAAAGAGAACTGTTAGTATGAGGGTGAAGATCCAAGCAAGAACTGCTGATTGCATGCTTTGCCATGAGGAGCATTATGCTGCTGAAATCAGTGGATGGGTGATGTTAGATAGAAGATGCTCCCTGGGAATAAATAGATTTCTTTAGGTCCATTAAAATATTTGGAGAGAAAGATATATATGCAAGAATACCTCAGAATCCTTTTTTAAATTTCTAAAAAGTTACTATACTGCACTATTTACTTTGGGCAAATAGATCCATTCTTACACTGCATGTTCTGAGGAAAACACAGTTTATCTACGCTTTATACATTTGTATCTAGAACCTCTTGGGTGTCTTTCATTTTTCCATAAGCTTAATCCTGCACTGGAAGTCAGGAGGTATGCCAGCTTAGAGTGATACGATGCTAGGAGATTTCTGCCAGCCCGTCATGTCTTCAGGCTCTTGTGCACGTTAACAAGAACAGCTATCACAGTTCTATACATTGTGTTTGTCAAGACAGTGCACACTCCAAGGTAGTACAATATGAAATAAGCTCAGTCAAATCTTTACTTCTTCTTTCTCTATGTAACAAACGTGCCATGTTGCATACACCTTAGCTATGCATACTGTCATAGTTCACATTTTTCTGTTGTCATCTTGGTAAATGCTCAAGTAAGACAATATTAGAGTAGGGAATGCAACAGTTGTTTTAAAGAGATATCCCAAAATGAAAATAACAAAGCAGCCACTTCATTGTCAGAGGCATAGCTCTATAAAGAGAAGTTGGTATTGCATCATCTCTAAATTCTGTGGGGGAAGAGAGTAGAAAGATCATGCTGATTATTTTTTCTTTAAACAACACCAATGTAATAATTAGGAGCAGTAGTCTGAAAGAATGGACACGTACACATGAATAAAGGGATTGATTTTCAGGGAAGTGAATGATAAAAGGCAGAATAGAAATGAAGTCTATTCAGCAATACGGGATGGCTCCCAGCAACTGGATAGAGAGAGTAAATAGGTGGCTGCCTAATTGAATTAAACTCCTCTTCACATTGTTTTTCTGTAAACATATATATGTATATACATATGAATGCATATAAAAGTAGATGTGGAAAGCATGGAACTTATTTCCTGTGACAGCTCAAAACAAATGTGGAAGTTGGATGTGGAAGGGTGGGATCGGCTCCCTGTGCTCCTGCAGAGCTTTCATTGTGTACTGCCAATGCTGCTTTCCTGCTGTGCTTCAATGTGTCCATGTGTACTGCTTGGGCATGTGGCTCTGGTTCTAGTACTTGTACCAAAAATGCTCAGAATACACTTTGAAGTAAAAGGTTTGTGTCTGTTTGCTGAGACCCAGGGTGCCTGCTGGCTGGCAGACTTGCAATAATACAGCTGATTTGTTTTTTTTTCTTGCCAGCAGAGAAAGACCACAGCATCCAGTTCCTGGTACTTCCTAAATGGAGATTGCCTAAATTTCATTTTTGTAATGAGAGCACAGCAGTACTTTTGCCTCTATTTAACGTGACAGATATCTTCTGCTTCCATAGCTGCCCTTTAGTATCTTTGTATCAGAATAATTAGTGGTATTTTGGTAAACAGGAGATGGGGTGTATATGCTTTCCAAATGTACTATGATTGTCTTTATCTGATTTCTGTGGGTTTCCTTACAAACCAGAACAAGGTCTGGAAATGTAAGAAAGAATTTCTTGGGGATGAGAACAGTAGTGAAAAGTCTTAGCTCTTCGTGAAACTTTGCAGTGCAATATCCAGTTAAGTCTGACCCCCTTGAACTATTAGATGATGCCATATGCAGGAATAGAGTGCTGTGTGGTGGTGTGCTACCAGCACCCTCTCTGTACTAGCAAGTCCACCTCACTTTTAAGACCTTCAAAAGAAATGAATGTGAGCAAGTTCAAAATCTCTGTTTTTCTGTGCACTTCCCATGTAGGTGGCCGTGTTTTCAGTCATAGTCTGCACCTATCGGAGTGGTTTCATGACTTTTTCTTTGATCATATAGAGAGGTTGTTCTTGCTGAAACACCTTGTGTTACAGAACAACCTTGGCACGTGAGTTCAGGCATTAGTCTCGATCTTCTTGTCAGTGTGGGCTGCAGTACATTAGTTTTCCTTAATAAACCAGATATCACCATCTAGAATTGAAAGAGTGTTTCTAATATCCCCGCTGTTAAGAGCTGGTATAATGAGAGGGAACAGAAATGACCTCTGGAGTTCTGTGCAGCCTGATGAGCTTTCACGAGGCTTTCAAATGCCATGAGTTCCACACAAATGACTATAAATAATTGCCTAGGTTGGCCTGACCTCGGGTTGTGTGAGAAGATGATCTGATAATGGCACAAGTGACTCTGATTCTGTTCTGAAGCTGAGATCCCGTTTAGGATTATACTTATTTGAACTCTCTGTAATTTAAGAAGAAAGCTTTCTGCATGCACCAGTACTGGAAACACATTCTGAACACAAAGGTCACTGATGTGGCAGTTGAAATCATCATGAAATAAGCCACTTGGGACATGAGTTTAAGCAAAACTGAAAACTTACCTCCTGTTTGACCGTGTGGTTTTCTTTCCCTGGTCTCTCAGCCCTGGTCAGAGTTGCCAAGATTCATTTTAACTCCTCATTTCTGCAGACCGTGTATTAGGCAGATACCTCTTTACAGGACCTTTAACATGGAGCTTTGCACATTTTGGAGCACATGTCAATCTGAGAGCAACCTGCAGAAGGGCAAGTTGGGTACCACATCTTTTCCTTGAGGCACCTTTCCCTACTTTCAGTGACAAGCATTAATTTCCAAAAATTGCTATCCTATTTCACAGAATGTGGTCCAAGGAAGAAAACATTATTAACAAAAGCAGCCTTTATAATAAGCTTGTTTAGTGTCGCCTTTCATTTTTTCCAGACAAATTATAAAAAACAAAGCTAACCAACTTGATCCTAAAGGTCTTTTCCAACCTAAATGATTCTATGACTTTTATTTTTTTTTTCTTAAACTGTTGTTTTGCAGAATGCATGATACTAGGAGCATTTCCATTACTTGCTGTCAGTCCACTCCAAAGTTCTCAGAACTCATGGCCTTTCATCAGATGTGATCTTGATACGTAATACAGCAGACCAAAAGAATTCCTCTGGGTTTGACGTGTTATGATGCCCCTAGTCCCAACCAGAAAGATGTGAAACTTGCTTTTTAACAGTTGTCAAAGTTTCCTAGTCAATGTATCCTAAGGAAAAAAAAAAAAAATCTACAAGGGAGATGAAGAATAGCATTAGAACACTAAATTTGGTAGCAGTTTCTCAAATCAGCCGAGTCTGTGACTCACTCTGCTATTGCTGCAAATTTTTCAGGTTCTACAGCAAATAGTGATTTTCAGGTTGCTGTTGAATGCAACAGCTTAGATAATGCTATAATTGTACTACTGGCAGGGACACAAACCTCTTCAGAATGGCACACAGCCTCGCAAGCAACTGGGAACTGATGCTGCTGGTGAAGGCATTTGATGGCTGTGTGTGCAGCAGAAAATGGTTGGGAACTCCCTGGCTTGGAATAAAGAACTCCCTGAAGGTAGATGGTCGATGCAGATTAACTGCAGCATTATTAGGCCAGGCTGTTACTAAATTGTTTTGTTACTGGTACCATCTGAAAATCCTTAAACCTCATACAGGACTAGGAGAAAGCTCCAGAGAGATCTACGTGTTATTTACATATTTCATTTCTTCCCAAATGGTTGTAAAAATAACTTAATATTACTATTTTGAGGCATCTCCTAAGAAGCTCATGAAAAGTTTGATTCTTCAACATTAATGCCTTTTCTGAAAGACAGAGCTCTGCTTATCCTTTCTTTCCTTAGCCAAGAGCGATCCACTCAGGGACATAACAATGTATTTGGGAAAGCCTTGGGGTTGATTTCGTGTTGGCTGGAGTAAAGATATGAATCAGAGAAGGCAGCTTGCACTATCATAAACAGAACCACTCTGGGGGAGTGCAGATTTAATTATAAAGACTACGTTGGGACAACAGAGTCCTTATAGGTGTGAGAAGAGACAGACAGGCAAAGGGTGTTCCACCAGCCGAATTTCAGCTCTTCATGCACTCTGTTGCTAGCAATAATTTGTAACCTATTAGCTGAGATTTTCAAAATACCTGTAGGATTTAGTCACGTCTTCCATTGAAGTGTAATGGGCGATAAGTTTAAATACCGTGTATTTAGAGGAAAAAAAAAGATTGAAAACATTTTCGGTCATTACTGAAGCGTACTAGAGTACATTTGTGTGAGGAGAAAGAAAAGACAGGTGAGATCTACTGTATGGGTAGGCAAGCTTCCAAGAACATTAACTTTTTATTTTAAGAGATGAATAAAAGCCTCAAAATTGCTCTAGACTTGGCAGGTAAGGATTGTTATGCTTCATCTTGCCTCTTGGCCAGAAAGCTCAGTGTAAGTGGGAGTTTGCCAGATACGGCAGTCTTCCCCACTACCTGAATTTAATTTAAACCATTCTGTGCAGCCCTGATTTTAATCCTTTCATTTTGGTTTTGAGTTACCGCATATATGGCACAATGGAAATATTTTTTTCAAACTTAAATTAGAAACATATTTTAGGAGACAAAAAAAAGTGCCTGTCCCAGTGCACAATGAAACATCCTTAACTGGTAGATGAAGTATAACCATTGGAACATTTTACTTGAAATGTTTGATTATCAGTAATGTGGATTTTCTGCTATGTGCTTTTTGTTTCCCCTGCCCCCTTGCAGTTTGTACACATTGCACAAACTATTTCCTCAGGATGGCCAAACTTGGTGTTAGCTCACAACAAATGTGGTTTTAAAATAACTCAAGACACAAATGTGATGTGTCAAAGCTAAAAAGTCGATGTGTTCATCTTACTGTATTTTGATGGGTAATTACAAATGCTACTGCTCTGGCCAAGAGGAAGCATTATAATATAAATACCTACATTTTCACACTCTGCATCTAAAATAACAGTGGCTTGGGTGTTTGGGTTTTTTTATAATTCTACTGAAATCTTTTTATGTGCCATAAATGATGGCAACATTTTTTTCACCTCCAAGTGTACATGTTTTTAAGACACCCCATCAACTTTTCTCTAAATATAGTGCAGAACAGGAAGTTTAAATGCTGCAAACACCTGAACCCAAGTAACAGTTGTGAAAGAGTAGAAGCTGGACCTTGATCTTGAACTTTCCTGCCCAGGGTGGCCTTGTTTCTTCCACAAGGAGAAGTAATAGGTCTAGTCGATAGAGAAGAAAGATTGATTTATTTATTTGATGTTCTTACGGAGTTTTCGTAAGCACGCTAGAAAAATCAGATCTTTATGGAACTACTGCATCATGTGTGTGAAAAGTATAGCCAAGACCTATATTAAAGAAGCACATATCGGGTGAGGTTGTAGAGATCCTGGGTATGGTGCTATTCAACACACCATGGTTGAAAGATTAGAAAGTCTGGGTTAAAGCTGCAGATGACAGCTTGGAACTGAACAAAACCAGGATTCTAGTCAAGAAGGATGAGTGTGTGGTACCTTCCTAGACAGGAGTAACCTGTTGTATAAACTCCTCTGGTATCAGTTACTGTGACTCCTTCCTCCTCATGTCACACAGAATGTACCTTGACACTCTCATGCTGTTGAGAAGAAATGCCCATGCTATACTGGAGTACTGGAGTGTTATTGATGAGATCTCATTTTATTTAATCATTTTATTCTAGTAGTGCTGGAAAACATCATGCAGAGTGTGTCCTGTCCTGGACTGTGTCTTTCAGAACAGATGGGAACCAATGAGGGCAATTCAGTGCTGAGCACCAAGACTGTTTTGAGGTCTAGAAATGTCACTCAGTGTCTAGGTCACTGTGATAATTCTTATTGACTTGTTACAAATAATTCCTAGAATTTGATAAAGGCAAGATTGTTTTTGAGCTTTTTCTAGCATTTAAACATGCAGGCTTGTCAGTAAATTAGGTATGTATCAATATAATTTGTGCAATTTTTTATGCTTGCATATTGGCAGGAGAACATGAAAATAGAAAGGAATCATTGCCATGCAGCTGCAGTTAAAGGAGTGTGAATGCTTAGTTATTTGAAGGATAATTTAGGACCTACATCAGAAAAAAATGTGCCTACGTGTCACATATGTATGGATATAGCACGATAACGTATTGTGTCTGGAACTACTGGAACTTAATCTGTAGTACCAGCTAGTTGGTTGTCTAGATGCCAAGCTGTCTATGGGATTGTCTTACTAGGCAGTTCTTGGAAATGTGCTTGTTTCAGGAAAAAAAAAGTATAAACAACATTTGATATAGTTTTAAAAAGATCACTTTGAGAAGTATGTCTCTTGACAAATTAAGACTATAAATTCTATCAACTAAATGTGTCATTTATTGACTGTGGCAAATGAAATAGGCACTTAATGGTCTTACAAATGCTGGCTTGGCTTTTAATGATGTATTTGTGGCCACTGGAAAATTGGCCTATTCCTATTTGTGCATGGGAAACGGTGGAGTGACCAGATTTAAATGCAGCTTCCCTGAGCGCTGGTATGCGAAGAAGGTCATTAAGTCACCCTTGGGCGTTGGCCAGGATCATGCCTGACCTGATCATGTTTAAAGGCAAGGCAGAATGAAAGAGAGGAAGGGACCAACAGGGTATCACTAGTGAGGAAAGCTTATCTCCCACACGCTGGCTACCCCAGCAAAGTGTAAAAAGGCCAATTAGCTCTGCTTGTCCTTCCCTTCCTGTTGTTCCCAGCCTGGGCGGGAGCCACTCACAACTTCTTCTTGAGGCTTTGAGCAATGAGTTGCTTTTTCTAAAGACTGGCAGGAAATCATTCAATAAGCTGGGGGGAGGGAGAAGTTTCCTGTTCTAGTTACTCCCTATGTGATTCCCAAACTAAAAAGAGAAGATGGTTCAGCAGGCCAGACCACCAGCTGCAGTGTCCTTGCGAGCGTTCTCCTGACAGTGAAGGTCTAACCAAGCTGATTATGTCCCCACGGATTTCGACTTCATCTCAGTAGGTCCCCTGAAAGTTCTCAACGTGTTTTAAAGAAGTAATGTTGAGTGTTTTCTGTAAGTTGCATGTTAACATAATGGGAGTGCTTTCCAGGCCGTGAACGTGGGATTAACTCTGTGCAGATGGACTGGACTGTGGCCTCAGGACCCTTGTTGGGACCTCAAAACCTTTAACCAATGGGTTTAAAAGAAGCCTGTTTTGCAATGCACATAAACAGCGTGACTGAGATTGATACATCTTTGTCTTGTTTTACACCATATAGTATTAACACTTAACTTCACTACTTTGATCTGGGAGTAAACGGGCTTTATTACTTTTAATCCTCAAGGCACCAAGGCAAATCTGAAGAAATTCACTCTGTGTGTGTGGATGCCCGAGTTAAGCTGAAGGCAGTGAAAATGTGCACAACCTCTCTCTGCTGAGCACAGGGCAGCGGGGCAGCCACCCTTCCCCTCCCAGCCCTGTGCTTCACTTTGCCACTGGAAGGCTGTAGCAAAGCTTCTCCATCCAGACACCCTGGGGTAGCGGGAGCAAATGCAGAGAGTTCAGATTCCACCCTACAGAGCTAACACTATCAGATGGCTAAAATGTATAAGGCAGTTACATAAATCTTACTAAGGCTTTTGATGCCTTTATCTCCTGAATTTTTCTTTTCTTATTCTCCAGCCCAGTAAACTTGAAATACAGTGATGCATTCACTAAAGAATGTGTGTACTTGTTTAAAGTTGTGTAAAAATATTCTATTCATTTGAGTGTACGCACGATAAACATAAATTGTGTCAAAGCCCATGGTAAATGTAAAGATTTAATACTCAGCAATCCTACTTAAGAGTTGTACAGAAAGTGTAGTATATTAAAAAAAAAAAAAAAAAAGGCAAACAAACCAAAACAAAAAAACCCATAAAACATGTAACAGCAGTTCTGTAACACATCTGATAAATTCTGTCAGCTTCAGTAAGGAATTACTTTCTAGAGAGTGTTCCATATTAAAAGTGATACTGACTAAATCTGTGCTGTTAATGGGAAAAGGTATGAACTCTGCTGTGCTGCCAAGTGCAGAAATAGTGTTATTGAATACCTGAAGACAAATTATTTACTAAAGACAGCATTTATTTGCTGAAAGAATTGTGTGTTTGTTTCTTGAGCAGACATCCTCAGCACAACTGAGGAACCGCAGAACGCACAGCACTTCGGAAGGGACCTAAGGAAGGATGTGACAAGGTTCTGCAAGATGTGACATCTGGTGGATGGCCTGCTTCCAGTGACCCAGGGACACTGTCAGGTACAGTGACAAGTTCAGTTTTATTGAAGTCTGTAGCAGATTTCACGTGACTTGATGAAAATCATAGATGTGCAGCTTTGTCCCTACTGGGAGTTAGGTTTTCTGTGCTGCAGTGGGCATCACAGAAAACTTATATTTTATTTTAATTGTGCTAATGGTCACTTGACAATGCTGAAGGATTGCAAATTAGTTTTCTTCAAAAGGAGAAATTTAGTAGGCCAGAGATGTAGTGTATATATCCTTAAATTATTCTTTCTGCTTTCCACAGTAGGTATCATCAACATTCTCATCCTTTCTACCTGTAAATTCTATGAGTGTATTTCTTGTTGTAGTTTTTATACTTGCATTTCTATTCTGTAGTTAGCCACAAGTTTTTTTAAAAAACCACAAAATTGTGAGATTCACCTAAAATGTATCTAAATGCAACATATTTTACTGCATTTACTTTTTATCATTTTCTACTTCAAATATTCATCTGCAGCCACAGGCACTAAAAACCCTCACCTTTTAAGTGAAATATTTGACAGTTTGTCATGTAGAAGTTGCAGTGTTCTGTGGATGCAAGAGCTGAAGCTTTCTCAAAAGTTCTAGAAATTGCAAAAACAAAGCAAAATTGAGTTTAGTAAAGTTCAAACTGGTGTTCTTTAGTAAGACTGGAACTGGTAGGCAATCCTTGCAGTGTTCTTAAGCTGGCAGTAGGAGTGTTCAGTTAGAAAAGAGGGTATATGGTACAGATGTGTGCGAGGGGACAGGAATGCTACTTGGGTGTTCGGTACATTAAAAACCAATTCCAGTTTGACCGTTCTGACTGTGTCCTCAGGAGAGACAAGTGAAAGATTATCTTTTTCAAAACAAATATCTGCAACCTGACATTGAGAAAACAGCTGGTTACAAATGCTGGACAGTTTTGTTTGGTACTATGTTTTCCTTATGATTGTTTTGAAAGTGAGTTAAAGGAAAGCATTTTGCTTTTTGGTTTTTTCTGGTATTTTTATCACTGCTCGTAAGTTCTGCTTAGCTTCAGCTGCTTCTCCCACAGACCCATATAGATACACCTATAGTCATCTCTCATCTCAATCAGAAAGGCTGAAATCAATCAGAAATTAAAATCTGTAAATTGAGGGGGAAAGCAGCTGAAAAACTGATGCCTTCAATTACAGTTGTATCTTACCTAGACTGTTTCTGTTGTTGTGCTTTTATATAGTACTGCGAGTGTTCTGTCCAGAAGTTAGAGGCTGTGTGTCTGCTGTGATTTGTCCTGAGTCATTCCAGTAAATTTTCTCCCGCTGTTATTTGTTGTGGCTGAGCTACTCAAGCAGGGGAAGGCTTGTTTGCTTGTTTTTATTTTGGTTTTTTCCCTGAGGTGCACTGTCTGGAATGTCAAAGCAAAGGAAAACTTGTGTATATGCGTAAAGGGGAGAAACTTGTGACAGCAAGGGTTTGAGGAGATATTTCAAATAACTGTGATAATTCTAGCAAAGGCATAATTATTAGTAATCATGAGGATCTGTTAATCTGCCAGTAGTTGAATGGGGACACAGCTAGGCATGTATGTGCATTGACTGAAATGACTGACCTCGGCTTTTACATCCAGAAATAAGTGCTTGATTGTCTCCCATGACACTGTCAAAACACCTCCACCACGAATATGTATAACCTGTGTTTTTCCACCACACTTTCCTTATTTTTTCCTGAACTAAATTCTTGCAAGTTGTTCTGTTGTCTATATAAGCCCACTTGGAGTGTCTTCCCCCTTAGCCTCCAAGGATTGTATGAGCGGGAAGTGTTTAAAAATAATTCCAGTTATGGTAGAACAGCCTGTATCCTTTCTATAGAGTAACTGACATCAGACTTCTGAGTTCACAAAATGGTCAACAAAAGACCCGTAAAAACATCTAAGGATTCTGAAGGACAAACATATTTTTTTTCCTCTTTCCTTTAAAGGGAAAATGTGACTTCACTAAGCAGGAGTAGATTTTCAGACTGTTGTAGCCTGAATGACCCACAGCTCTAATTAGAATTGGAACATTTATATATCTTAAAGAATTTGAAGAACTTTACCAAACTTGTGAAAGCTTCCCCTCTGAGGAGACAAATAGCTCTTCTGTAATACCAAGTTAAAATATACATTAAATATTAAAGGGTCCTGTGTATGAGTGGAGCTAAAAAGTGGAATCTTTCCTATTTCTTCTTATTTTTCTGACTTAGAACACACACCCCTATGCTGGCTCCTGGGATGGGGTGGGGGGTGTATTTTGCTCATGTTAAAGCTGGGGGAGGTGAGGAGATGCAACATGAGGCTGCAGGTGGAAAAATTCTTTAGGGAGTATGTGCCTCCAGGGAAGACCCAGTGACTGACTGTGGCTATTGTATGGCTTTTCAATGTGGGAGAGTATAAAGCAGGGGCCAAATTAGGAGATGCAAGACAAAAGTTGAAGAGGATGTGAGAATGTAGGCAGGAATCGGGTAAAATAGGGAGGGAGTGAAGCAGCAGCCCTGTGGTTTGCTCCTGTCTGAGCACCCAGATCTGAGTGTGCAGAAGCATCGTTGCCACCCAGCCAGGAGACAGCAGGAGCCTGGGTGTAATTTGGTGCTGTCCTACTCGGTTACCTTGCACAGTTTCCTCATTGAAGCTGAAGGGGTTTTGAAGCATGTGAAGTGCGTGGTGAGGACAGGGCAAATGGCAGAGCAGAATTATTTTCTTAGGCTCTGATCTGGTGGAATTTGAAATTTCAAGGCAGAAATTCTGGAAGGGATTTCGAGGAGCATGTGTAAGGAATACACACTCCGCATTTCATGGCCAGGTTGTGCTCCTCAGCAGTACCTGAGGCAAGGATGACAAATGTTTGCAAACCCATGTAGTTGAAAACATTCCCTTACTAACGTCTTCCATAGGGAGAGGTGGAAATGCAACAGGACTGCAGGTTTTCCTTGACTTAATGGTTTCCTCGCTATTTTTATGAAATGTTGAGTGGTTTTGGAGACTTTGTAAGAATTCATTTGAGAGCATCACCAAATTGTTTATAACAGTGATATTTTTAGCACGTGCAATTGGAAACCCATCAGTTATGTTTTCTCACTCTAACAAAGCCAGAACTCCTTGTGAATTGGTATCTGCTATGAACAGTATTTTACACTCGCCAGATTTCTTGGCTTGCTGTTGAAAGGATAAATCTTGAAATAGTAATTTCCTTTTAAATAGAAATTTAAACTTCTTTTTCCTGGTGTATAAGATTAGACAGGGAAAGTAATACATATTTTTTCCCTACCCATTGGCTACGCTCAGCCAGCCATGCAAAATCTTTCTAAACATTATGAGTACATTAGTTCCTTTTGTTGCATGCTGGTAGATTTTTCTATCTGTAAAGATCCTCTGCCTCTTCAGAAGAGAAACTGCCATACCTGGGTTTGGCGTTTTCTTAGTGCTTTCCCTGTGTTAAAGGAGCCTTAAGTTCCTTGGGAAGGTGCAAGGAAAGCTCGGTCCCCTCCAGAAACGTCTCCCTTGACCCTGTTGCTCGGCTGCAGTTCTCTCTTGCCTCGCCTCGGGCCCTTCCCTTCCTCACCGTTTCGCTGATGCCCCCTTCTGCCCTCCGTGCCTCATGTCAGAGGAAAAAATCTTCCTTCAACACTACCCAGAAACGGCGTAGCCTCCAGGACTTGGAATGTGGGTTTGAGTGCCGCTGGGTATGTTCTGGGAGCGGGTCCATCCCCATTGCTTTCGTGTTGGTGTTGTCCTTCATTAGCCATTTGCGTTTTCTGGAAGCAGGAACCCTCTGGATGCATGAGACACACACTGAAGGAAGGAATTGTGAATGATTCATCTACTGGAAACCTTTGGGTGTAAATGGGTGACCACAAAGTGCTAAAAAGCACATTTGGCTACACTCTTAGTTGCATGCTCACCTGTGTGTTTGTACATACCTGAAATAAGCTGCTCCTTACAAAAAATAATTAAGGGGATATCTTTGAAAAATTAAGGCCAACCTCTATGGCTGCTTTGCTCACATAGCCCTTCCCACTCCAACAAACCCTCTAATGCAATAAAAGAGTGCAAATACCCTTTCCATTCTGGGAGCTTCTCTTTGCTGAGCAGTCTCTGTGCCACACTTCTCCTGCAGCAGACAGCAAAAGGAAAAGCATCCCAGCTCCAGGATGGATTTCTCCGTTTTTGCCAGAGAGATCCAGTTACAGAGATGAAAAAATGACCCAGATCTACGTTCTTTGCTGGTGCTGCCCCTGAGGGTTCAGTTCCAGTTGGTTGCATTGATGCAGCCCGCACTTTGCTGGGAAAGAGAGGGAAGCCATCTGTTTGCACAAGGGTTTTTTAATTGTTTTGGGGATGTGACCTTGGCACTGAACAACTTCAGATCTGAAGGTCTGCCTGCCCTTAGAAACCTGTTGAGGAATGGCTCCTCTGCTGGGAGTCCTTGTGTGGATGCTAATTGCAGGTGACACACCAGGCACCCTCCTGGAAATGCTGGGGAAGAGCTGCTCTGGGGAACGTTCTCGTACAGACAAGTCCTTACTCTGCAAGGTCTGTTCCCCCCAAGGGAATTCCAGAGACCATGTCCTGTACAGAAAATTGAGCGTTCCCGTGAAGGTGGATACTTCTGTAATACAGACTACAAGTCCAGGTGCTTGGGTAATCAAAACAGACCCCTCAGAAACTCTGTTTGAGGGAGACTTTGCCAATTCAGAACTGGGGTGATAGGATAAAGGCTGGTTGGATTCAGCACGAAAAAGGTGGGGAGAGGACTCAAAACACTTCTCCAGGTTTAGGAATTTTTAGGAGAAAGGTGTCTATAGAAACGTTTCTGGGTTTTTAGAATGTGATGCAAAGGTTGTAACTGTTTCCCAGCATCGGTTGCAGTGATACAGCACTAGTGGGGCAGGAGGTGTCAGTCACTATACTGTCTGTCTTCTTACACTATTAAGTGCAGTTACCACTTCGCACGATCCGTCTAGGTCAAAGTCTTCTGTTTGTATTGCAGTGACAGCTTGACATAAAGTGACTTTAATGACTAAAATGAAAAATGGTACAATATTTCAATCCTCGTATCGTGAACAATCTAGGAATTAAAAAGCATAACATAGAATTAATGGATTTTTCAAAAATTCATTAAAATAACCCTCTTAGGGATCTGTTAACGCTGACATTTCAAATTAAACATTAGTTTTTAACAAAACACATATGTGCTTTCTAAGGAAAAAACAAACCAAAACCCAAACCTAAGCAGAGCTTTCGTATCTTAAGTTTTCTCCCACCTCCTGATACGGAATAAAACTCCTGCTTCTCCCTGTAAACAGCCAACAACATGAACTGAGAGCGAGCGCCTTCCCACCACCTCCCGCTCAAGAGATGTTGACATATAGGAGTGGCAAAGAGGAAGGTGCAAACAGATGAAAATCCCAGCTGAATGAGTGGGTTTTTAATCTTCTTGCACCTGTTTCCAGGAGGGAGTGTGACAGTGACAGGGTGCAGAAAGGAATGTTACAACCTGGGCAGCAGGATGTGGGTTGGAGGCACCAGTCCCACGGGGGGGGCAGGGAGGGATGGGGGAGGGAGGAACAGGAGCTTGCATCCTATTTCAGACCTTGAATTTGGAAGAACTGTGACATTGAGGACAAATATATTAAAAAGTCAAATTGTTGTAGAGCAGGGGACGAGAAGTATTTGCCAGCACAATCTAAATGCAGCAACTTTTGAAATAGCTTAATTTCCAAAAAGCAGTTGCCCTGAGACTCTAAGAACGACTGGCTGCGTGGATTTCATGCACAGCAGAATGTGATCTTATCTCCCCAGCTAATTGCCTGAGCACAAAGTGGGGCTCTAAATGCTTAGAAGTAGCACATTGAAAACAAATTTTCTCAAGTAGGATTCGCTGTTAGATTGGAGGATAGAGCAGCCTCTGCAGAGGGGTTTTACCCCCCACCCCTCCCAGAGATGCTGACAGGGCAGTGTGCATGGGAGGAGTTGCTAGAAGCCTTTTCAACACCACTTTATTCATCTGCAATAGTACATCCCTGATGTTCTCGTGGTTAAGGAACCTGAATCCATGCTTTAGAAGAGCCTGGTTGGAGGCCAGGAAGACACCCTGGATTTCCAGCTGTTTGTTGCTCAGTGTTCTTTTTCATTACAGTCATAGAGGTGTATAAATTGGCTAAAATATTCTGCTTTGCAGTGTTTCTGGAAATTTGCAAGCCTGCCTTTTTCCAGCACGTAGCTGGATCCTGCACCAGGTACTCTGTTGTTAGCGATGGTGACTCTAAGGCAGCACAGGTACTGCTTTGTTCTAGGCCACTTGCATTCACAGTCCTTTGAAGTGATGCACACCAGTGATGTTTAAAATCCAATGTTATTGCTATAAATCCTTGGGTTTTTTCCCTTTCACTCTCTTTTGGGTGGACTCCTAGCAAGTTTGACAGGAGCTCGGGACGTTTTTGATATATGGCATCAGGTCCGTTAGTTCAGAAACCCCACACAGAAGCTTGTTTTTAGAGAGAGAGAAAATAAGATTAAACAGGACAGGGAATGCTGTTATGAAGGAATGAAAATATTTTCATTACCAGAGTATTTGTATGTCAACAGCTGATAGGGAATGATGTGAGACATTCCCAGAAGGACTCCCAAAGATTTTTCCTTGTGCAGTAGACCAATTAGCAGAGCCCAGATTAAATGAGCAATGTCACATTGCTTCTTGTATTTAAAAAGTGTGACATTCACTCTCTTTATCTAGTAAATATTTGCTCTTTTTTATCCTTGTGACTTTCGTTCTACAACTTTCAACAGCTCTACGTTCCCAAGAAACACAGTGGAAAATGTTAGATTATCCAACATATAGCTATCTGTTGTGTAGTATATACTTTTAAATATTTACTAAGGAGAAGCTCTGTACACTCCCAGAACACGCACACATGTGAAAAGGAGGGGGATATTAAACTCTGCCAACCCAGAATTTGTTAAACCTTTAAGCTGACTTTGTGAGTTAATAAAGGAGGAAATGAGCAAGTTCAGTTTCAGCCTCTGACACCCAGCTCTCCTGAGGCAGCCCTTGAACCAGCCCAAAAGAGATTTGACTTACAGTTGATTCCCGCTCTTAATGCGGTTTGCCGAAATGTTAGTCTTTTCCTAGAGGAGACAATGGAATGATTAGACTAAAGACAGTTTTTAAAAGTAGCACTATTGAAACAAAATTGGTTTGCAGTGTTGCTTTGTTTTCTTAGTGGCTTTTGGATGCCAGTGCAGAAGTCCTTGTGATCCAGTGACAGGACCCTTTCCGGCTTCTGATTTTATGAATTAATGTTGGTTTCAAGTGGGTAGAAGAAATATTGCTGTAGACTTAAAGAGCATTAACACTTCATTGAATTTAGTTTTAGGATATCTTTTTCATTTCCATGTGTCTGAATGTTTGCACAACTTAAAGATCAGAACTATTAACTTATTTATGTTATAAATGAGATTTGGATGGCTTCTTTGGGAGTGGTGTCATCTGCATGATGTTAGTTTTGTGCATTCATTGAAAAAAGGTAGAAATAGTGGAATTTTATTCTATTTTATATTAGCATTTAAAGGACTTGCACTCCACAAAGCAGCCTTATTCATATAATTCTTTACTATGTATTCTTACTATGTGTTCATTCACTGATGTTTTCACCTCATCTTTGTCTTTTCCCTCAAAGATGTTTAGGGTTGGTTTGTGGTTTTGGGTTTGGGGTTTTTTTTTTTTGCTAATTGTTATTTTTAAATACAAAGCATGAGACTTCAGTTTCTCAGACGATCACTTGCAATATTTATTAATAACATTGCAATAAGCTCCAGAATAGGCTCAGGATCCTACTGTCCAAGTCACTACATGCACATATTGTCTCTGAAGAGCTTACCGTAATGCTTGAGCTGGGAACTTCAAAAGGGCCTGGGTAATTTTGCATTTTCTGTCTTTAACCAGGCCCCAGGAGACCTTTTTTTGGCAATACCAGGGTGGCTCCAGAACTAAATGTAATTCCTTCTCATAATGCATTTTCAGATTTTTCTTGCAAGATTCATGGACTTTTTTTGGTAGTCCAGAGTTTAAGAATTCCAGCAGGCACCACTTCTGGAAGCTGAGTCCTGTTTTGCTGTATCACCAGCTAGAAAATCAGGGGGGTGATGGGAACTTGTCTTCTGGGGGAAAATGTCATAAAATGTGTATGCTAAAAAGGAAGATTGAATTGTGTCAGAAAACACCAGTTTCCTTCACTGTCAGCTCCTCCATCCCCTCTTGGGCTTTTACAACATTTGTTGCTTCTTAGGACCTATTTGGGGGTGGAAATTGCGTCCCTGTGTTTCTTCTGCAGTTACTCTGTAGTTGTGTGTGTGCATGAAGAAAGCATTTTTCTTCAACTATTCTTAAACTGTTTTTACCTGCTGTTTATGGAGAGCACCTCTCTAGAGCAAAGCTGAAATAGTACAAAGAAGTGTTACTGCTTCCCCCTCCCTTTCCTGCTCAAAAGATCCCAGAACATGAGGATACTTCCCTGGAAATAAATAAAGCCCCTGGATATTGCCTCCTGTAGGGGAAAAGGAGCCCCCCTATCACAGGTGTCAAATCAATGGGCTGCTGCTTCCATAAAGAGGGATGAATGCAAAAATAAAGAAGCTAAATTGGTATCTAATGTTGATTATTAGATAATCAAGTTTGAAGTGGGCTATTCCCACTCCTAAGTATCGCTGGGGTCACTTGGAAGAGAAGCGACTGCAGGGATTACACTAAGGGTGGGGATCCACAAACAAAAATGCAATGAATAACGTGACAAAATTGAGCAGTGAGTGCTCTACCCATTGCAAAGAAGCCTTCACCTCTTGCTGGAGTTTTCTTGGCATCTAGAGGAACTTATCTTCAAGTAACATGGAGAGTGTAAGGTGAATTGCAAAAGAGGAATGCAGACAGCTTCTCCTATCAGCACATTGTTTTGGTTAAGGCTCTACTGCAGTTTTGTGGAAATGCATTTGGAGGAGGGGAAAGACGACAAAGTCAGCCTGCCCTCCGGGTTCCCTTCATTAATCAAACAAGCTTATGAAGAAATTAACACTTGTAGGGTTAGGAAAGAATTGTCATGCTCTTTTAGTTGTCATGTGGCTTCAAACACTGGGTATCTGGCTGTCTGAAAAACAACCAAACAGAAAAATAAGCTCTGGCAGCTCCGGCTGTAAATACAAAGTGGGGGAAACAGGCGCCTGCATTGCCAGCAGTGGTGTGACAGGTTTATTTTCAGAAAAGAATATTTTTAAGCATTGTGGGTGGCTGTGGATATTGTAGCACTCTGGGTGTTGGCCAGAAAAAAAAAATTCTCAGCAAATCACCTTTACCATTAATTTTCCTGCTTTGTTTTGGGGTTATCTGGTAACTTCCACAAATATTAATTGTTCTTTCATTGCTTGTATGAGGTGATTGTTGTAAGATCTGCCTACCTGCAGGGCTGGGCATCCCGTGCTTCCCTCTCCTGACTAGATCAGTGTGACTCTGACAGGCTCCCTGGTGCAAAGAGCTTCTTGGAAAATTCAGATACATTTTTCAATATGGGACTAATTTGTCCTCTTGCATTTTCTAGCTCGTTTTTGTAGAGAGGTAACAAAACAAAAAAAATATCATGGATCTGCTTGCTGTATTGGCTTTAAATGAACTGTTTCACAGTTCCAGCACTGAGAATCACTATTAGCTTTGTGCACTTTATCCTTTGCATCAGAGACACTGTACCTTTCTTCCCAAGAGGATGGTGGTGTTCTCTGCTCAGAATAGCTCTTCGGTGCTCACCTCAAACTTTCTTTTACCATGGTTGCCACCAGACTATCCAGTTTTCTTTTTCCTTTGCTCCTGTCATTTCTCTCTTCCCTGTGATATTTCTTAACCAGCTTTTGGCCCACAGGAGGTTCAGTAGCTGCTGGCTGTTGCCTCAATTGTTTTTATACACTTTTGCAGCCTTTACATCCAGTGGGTTTGCAGTTTATCCTCGTAGAAACAGGACCATACTGCAGCTCTCGGGTAACAGAAGCATGCAAAGTAAAGCCTCTAATTTCAAAATAATTTAAAGATGAGTTAAAATATAGGGTATTGTTTTGGTGATAAATCCCATCCATGCTTTGTGGGCTTCAGAGTCCCATACAGTCAGCTGGAGAGCTCACTGTGTTCTTACCTGCCTTCTCAAAGGGGGTGAATTGGGGAGAGGTATGTGCAGTTTCCTTTTATTCTTAAAAGATTGAAATGGAAAATATCTACATTTTCAGGGAGGAGGGAGTTGTAGATATTTGCATTAGTTCTGTTATGTAGAAATTAATGAATGCTTGTCATTGCTTGAATAATATTGCAATGAAACTTCCTTTCTTAGAAGTATCCCAGCTGAGTTCTGTCCTTTGTCCATGGAGGTCCCCTGTCCTGGTCTCTCTTCTGTTCTCTAGGATGTTCATACTGAAACACACTTGCAATTAAGTGAGGGATTATCTGTTGTGGTCCAGTGCCTTTAATGAAACTATTCGAATGAGTAAGGGATAGTGTGTGGGTATGAGTCACCCTGGAACTACATGTTCTCTCTAGGACAACCTTCGGGAGGAGGGGGCGGGCAACATCTGCAAGGATACTGGGGAGAAGGTTACTGCAGGCAAACTTTGTTATTTGATCACTGGTGAAAAGACAGGGAGGGAAACTCTCAGCTCCTCAGACTGGCAGCTGCTAAGCTGTATTTGGACAGGTACACAGATGATTATATCTGAGTAACACCAAGGAGCATTACAGTCGTTCACAAGACAAGATTTGCAAATTCCTTGTCAGCAAATGCCTTTAGGAAGTGTACAGCAAGAAATAAAAGGAGTCCCTGTCTCGTAATCCACCACCATTTCTGTGTTGCCTGACGACGTTTCTTTGCCCTGTGCAGTTGAGAGACATTTCCTGAGTACAAGTGCTGCTTTGGGGACTAAATCACTGGTGTCGTTCTGTAATTGTAGGGAAAGAGACCTCACTGTGGCATATTGTAGGAGCGTATTTCATGTACAGGTGGTATCTATAGCTGTGATATTCATGGAGTTGTGAAGGCTAAAAATTTAAGTAAATAAAACATATAAATACTATGTACTTCATAAAGATACTATTCCAGTTTTAAATCTAGATTAGACAAAAGTGTAATGATGAGCAACGAAGAAGCTCTTTCATAGTAGTCCATTTTAATGTCATTCCAGACGTACGGACACGTAACTCCTTCCTATCCCATCATGTATTTTTTTCTCAAAAATATATTGTGTGCCAGGTGAACCTCTCTTTTGTTTATTGTGAGAAACGTAAATCTAGACACTTTACCAAAGAGCACTAAAAAGCAAATGTTGAAGAAAAGGAACTTTTTGCTGAAGCAAAGTTTGATTAATCATTTGCACTGTTTGATTACTCAAAGTTCGGTTACGCTGATTATGCACTTACTGGAATAACTTTCATGAAAATCTCATTCAGTCAAACACATCCCTGCAGAAATCCATCATGGATTTGGTTACTTAGCTGTTTCTTTTCTTTCTTTTTTTTTTTTTTAAATCTTAAGTGGATTTTTTTTTTTTCTGGATGAGAACAGAGAAGTTTCACCGTATGCCTCTATGTTTCATTTCCCTTTTGCTGGAGCTGTTAGCCAAAAAGGAAGACACCTCTAGTGTTTCACTTTTTAAAATAAGTGTCTACTTAACCCTGTTTTAAACTGACAGGGAGCTGGAATTTATTTTTAAAAATCTTCCAGTTAAACGTCAGTTCTTTACAATGGACTAATCTTGGAGTGTCTCTATCCAGGGCTAGATCAGCTTCCTTGATGTCAGTAATCAACAGTAAGTAATTTGGTAGAGTTAACTAGCAAAAGAAAAGCTCTGGGACTAGCAAACACTGTGCTGTGCTCACACTCTAGTTTCCTCACTTTTACATCTCTGATTTTGCACTTTCTTTCACTTTGAAGGGCCCAGTTAAGTGAACCTGTTAACTGGCTGGATGGTTTTAATAATTTTTGTGCTAACTGTATGCAACTTCTCTCTTTTTAAGAGGCAAATGAGATTTCAGTTTAGGCAAGAGTAAGAGTATACTGTCCCCTTTTGCTTCCTGGTAATATATTCTCATAAACCCCTGACTGTCGGTACTTATGCTCCAGAAAGCCACCTTTTCCCAGGAACTGAAATGCTTTAGAAGTACCAAATTTTGCAAAATAGCTGCAGGGTTGGCTTTGTTCCAGTTGGTACAATGGCAAAAATGAGACACGACTCAATGCCCAGTACTTCCAAAGAGTTTACATTGACTTCTGCACTTTCACACCCTTCATTTACAGACAGAGGCCAGCCTGTGCTGACCACTGCTCTCTATGTCCCTCCTGAGGGACCCATGTTAGGCTTGTCCATGTCCTCAGCACCTGCCTGGCCAGCGACGGTTCGTAGCACCACCCTGGAGAACGCCAGCTGATTTGGGTTCGCTTGAAAGGGCTGATGTGTAACAGCAAACTTAGCAGAGGAACACCCCGCAGCACCTCAGTTCTGACAGAGCTGCTTTTCAAATCAAGAGATTCATGTATGGCCATGAAAGTCTTGAGGTAGCCTAGAGAGATAATGAACACAGAGAATGTATCAGCCAAACGTCCTAATGCACATAGAAATGCAGGCAGTCTAAAAAAGATAGTTTGGGTCAGCATGATAGTAGCAATTCCTTCTGGTTCAAGTACTTTGATAAGAGGAAATGTCCTAAAATACTGAAGATCTAGCAGTGCTATTCCTATCAAATAAATTCAGCATCCTCTTGCAAATCTTTCTTCCTCATCCTGTGAATAACCTGAGTTAGAACAGCTGGGTAGAGAACAACTGTCTTACAGATGCTGCAATTCAGATTATATTTTATTAAGCTGAAATGAGAGCCATAGCAAACTCTCCTAGGGAGTTCAGAAGTTTCCACCCTTCTAGTAATTGCATACTGTACAGGAAATGGAGGTTAAAAAAAATTACAAAAAGTCATTCAGGGTATCTCTAATAGAGTCATTGCCTCGAAATAAGTTCTCATCACAGAAATCCTCTGAAAGAATCAGGGAAGCCTTTTGGCAGTTCTTGGTATTTGTCAATAAACCAAAGAGGAGGGAGGGAGCTAGTTCTGAGCTCGTGTGCTGTCTGTGCTCACCTTCTAGCCCTGTCCAGGACACTGCATTGCACGGCTGTGTTTAAATTCTCTAGGCCTCTGCCTGCTCAAAGCCCTGCACAGATACATCGCTTTCTTCTCTTACCACAACTGCTTTCCCCCATAGACACCATCTTTTAAAAAGTACAATATTTGCGATTCCTACAAAGTATAATTGAAAGTACTTCATCTTGTTAATCCTACATACAAACAGACAAGAGCATTATCAACGTGCTGCTTTCATCTCACTAGGGTGATGTGAGATAAAAACTCAACACTCGCCTGAAACTAGAGATTTGGGTCGCTCTTCAACACACCAAATCTTTTTCGCTCTGGGAGTACAGCTGTGCTAGATGCTTTGGTCCAGCCACCTGGGCTCAAACTAGATCTTAAAGGGAGAGCAACGTTTTTCCTCCTCTTTCTTCCCCCTCCTCATGAAAACAGGTTGGGTTTTTGGTTTTGGTTGTTTTGTTTTTTTTAAAAAAGGGCAAATAAATATAATAAAAAAAAACCCTCAACAGTAAGTCTATGCTGTTGGTTCTTGAGAATAAGGTTGTTTTGGCAATTGCAGATTATGACAGTCAGTATAAAAGGGATGCTTTATACTCAGTTTACGCTTTGTGAGGTAATTATCCAAAAATAAAGTAGAGTACTGGGAGTGTTTCATCCATTCTAGTGCCAGAATGATCGGTTTCCTCTCTTGAGTGGAGAGAGGGAGAATTATCTGGGAAGCTGAACACTTAATTTTTTGTTTTCTTCAGTGTCTGAGTCATTAACAGGTTGAGGATCAGAGGGTCCAGTACCACGTTCTTACTTCTTCTAATTGCCTATAATCTACCTCAAATTGACTATTAGTTTCATGTACGTTAAAGGAGGCACTGTGTGACCCCACAAAAGGAAGGAGACAGTTGCTTGCAATTTGTAGATGAGAAACTTTAACCATGGGTTTCACTTAACCTGTCCAAATTCATAAAGCTAAGACTCTGCAAGGTCTGATATGTAGTTTTTGCCCGCTGGATTTTGCTGAAATTTCTTTGTGCTTCTGTAGGAAATTGAACCCTTTCTGTAGCAGGGTTACCCAGACATCTTTGTGTGTCACGTACTTCACACTCTGCCAGTGAAAAAGGGTCTTATGGATGCTAATTGGATTTTATTTGTTCTACTCTACAGAATAAACACAAGATTAAGTATATTCCATTAAAATACCCACATTTGCGTTTAAATTGTTACAAATGCAAAAATGGGGGGGGGGGAAGCTGTAACACTAACCTAATTGTACTTCCTTTGAGGCTTCATTAGAATAGTAAATTAGTTGTACTACAAATCACCGTGCTAGGCAAAGTGTTTTCTGTAATTCTGTCTTTGGAGTATACCAGCCAAAAGTGGTCCGTGACACACACTCTTATGAAAACTGAACAATGCATAATACATAAATTAAGCAACACCGAGTACTGGTGGGATTACATCATTAGAAAAACTACAGCTATGTTAACTCTTGCAAAATTAGTGACTAGTAGGATGTTCAGAAAAGCTCATTTCATACAGGACTTCAGTTTCTTACCTATGTAATTAATGAATGTAGATTTCCAATCAAAGTCTTAAAATTCGCTTAATTTGACTTGAATTTCTGATTTAGCATACTGCCAATAATATTAATATGCATCAATAATTATGAGAATAATTATCAACACTTATTCATTCTTTCTGAAAATGTATGTGTAGTTAACAGTAATGTCATTGACTTCATCGGGAGGAGAATTTGATTCTCTCTGTGTGGTAACACAAGTAGTCAGCAAATCTGTATTCATTGAGTTAAATTTTAGTCAAAAATGACATTTGGAGGTTGGCTGCAGGACAAAACATGTCAAATCAGGAAATACAACAGATAACTATCTCCAACACACATAACTATCTAAGCTAGATAATATAGAAATACACAGACTCAGTGATAATAAATGCAAATCCATGCACACTGAAGTGAAAAAGAGTTTGAAAGGCACTAGATTGACTTAGTTTGATGAATCTGAAGAGATTGTGAAAGTGTGAATTAAAGTTATATAAAAGGTGATATATAAAATGTTCAGATTTGAAATATGCCTCAAGAAAATAACTATTGTGCACTTCTATCTTCATATTTGAAGAAAAATGCATGGGAAATAAAAATCCTACATACAGTGTGCACTAGGTTTCCACCCTTACTTTTTAATAAATTAAATTTTAGATTACAGGTAATTATTAGGAGAAAACATAGCCTGCAGTTTTACTTAGTTTCTCAGAGGTTGTTCTTTTCTTGCTGCTATGTTAGGTGTAAATACTCAACAAATATTAAAGAGGCATTAAATTTGCATCATTACTTCAGTGAAGGCTTTCTGTCAGTTAGTACCACCTGGCTCATTTCAGTACTTGGAGGTTTTATGCTCCTCTGACGTGCAGCCAATAACCAAATTCCAAAGGACTTCACCCTGACTCTTCTGTTGTCTTTGAGTGCTAGAAATTGCTAATAAAATACTCAGTTGAAATCAACTGGGAGAATACTACCAGGACAGAGCATTGAGTCACATATCTGACAAACTGAGCGAGGGGGACTGATCTTCTGCGTCTATATAATGAATCACATCTGATGGAGAGAAACAAGGTTGTGGGGGATTGGATTAAGATCATTTGTTGTGCTGATATCTTTGGTGTACTTAAAAGCATGTAACAAAAGTAAAAACACAAAACATTGTGGGCTGGGACCTTCTGATTCTCGTGTCAACCAGATGTTTGCTGGCCCTGTCTCTTTAGACTGAATGTATTGGTTTGGCACGTGTGGAGGAGAGGAAATGGTTGACATCAGTGAAAATGTTGCCTATAGTGGTCTGCTCGCTATCTCTTCCATCTGAGGCTGCTTACCCTTTCAGAAAAGCTAATGTGAGCTTATGGTTTGTTCTGAAAGATAGGCCTGGAAAAGGCCCAAGCTGTGTGAGGAGTTGTCCTTTTCTTCCTCCTAAGCCAGCGGAAGATTGCAGGCTGTGTAGACCATGACCTTTAGATCATGGCCCTTGGATATTCCCTCGTCCCTCACATTCATACAGGATGCTCTTGCTGACAGATGATTTACAAGACAGAGGGTGTTGCAAGCAGAGGAAGAGCAGTGACTAAGTTCACTGCCTTGCAGGAAGTCCACAGCCCCACACAGCGCTTCGTGAAGGAGACAGCGTGAATGTTTCCTCTGTTGGGCCAAGGCATGGGGAACAGTGACTGGAGCTGGTTGTGATGGTATCTGCCAGGCTTAGGGGATGTGACTAGATTTCAGAGCGTCTCCACCCCTCAAAGTCGGGTTTGCAGTTTGGATCTTCCTTCGCTCTCCAGAATCCTCTAAACTGGGTATCATCTTTGCCGATTTCCAGTCCCTGTGAGATGTTGGTCCCTACAGTTCCCCCTTGATATTGGTTAGAGCTCATACTTCTTTTGTACTTTCTACTGTTTTACTATTTCATTGATTCATTATAAAACTTATACTAGCAAGTAGATATATTATTCATGAGATACCCCATTGAGGGAGGTGGTATCACACTACTATCCTTAGCACTGCAAAAGCTGTTGTAAGAATTCATTTAGGCTTTCTGCTCTGTTGTTGACTTCTTTGAGCCTTTCACACTTCCCACCATAGTTTGGTCATCTGCAGGCTTTCTGCACTTGATGCATTTGAAGGAAGAGGAATTTTAGTCGTTATGCCTGTAATACATTGTTCTTTAAAGTCTTCTAGACCAGCATTAACAAACTTTTAAATATGGCTTGCTTGAGTTCCTTTAATTTTCTTCATTTGTATCCAGCTTCATCTTTGTGTGGACAGTCTGTATTTCTAATATGCTAGCAGCCCATTAGCTCTTCCAATCTCTTTGGTCTTTCCTCAGGTAATTTTTGACAGATGTGCTTTCTGTCCCATTGTTGTGATGTATTTAAATACTCCTGTAGTCTTCAAATCACGTACGAGAGTTTCTGTTTTACCTTCTGATTTTGATTTTATTTTAACAAGCTTCATACTCTGTAATTAAAGCACCACTGTAACGGATGTGCTATGGGTTCTTGTTAGGAACATTCTGAACCAGGTTCTGCTCATGGCTCAGGAACAAGGAAATAATTGTTTGTGTGTTTCTGTTCGTGTGTATTTTCTGATCAACTGCTCCATTTTTGACCAACTTTTTTTTGGAGGGATGTTCTATTTATTTTTAATGTAATACTAGTCACAGGAGAACCTAGAAATATAACCAGAAATAGAAAGTGAGGTTCAAGAAGGGTCCAGAGAAATTCAGTGAGAAAATCATCTTGGTTAGCGCTTGATTTTTATTTTTTTTCTATTGGGAAAATAAAACCTTGGTTTCTCAAAAGCCCAACCAAATGATCTCAAGTGAAACAAAATTATTAGCTTTCATTTCAAGCAATTTTCCTCAAAGATAAAACTGAAGGTGATCTTGAGATGAAAAGACAACTTGAATACAAACCTTTAATTATTTTTTCAAATATATTTTTGTAGAATCATTTCCTTTTTTGACATGAACAATCAAGTGAAATCCTAACAAACTCCTAAGCATTCTTTTTATTACCACTGAGTTTGTAATTTTGCCCTTTTTCTTCCTTTTTTCCTCACCCCAACGTAATCCATATCTAATTGAAATTACTTACTTCATGCTTTTCTTAAGTTCTGGCAGGGATTAAGAAATCCGAATCCACTTCATCTAAATGCCAGGTGTCTCCTGAAGGGCTGGCGTGCACCAGATTCGCCATCCTTGTATGGGGAGAAGGCGGCTGTGGGCTATTGGCAAGTGCGCTTCCCAGGAGCCATGCCAAACCCTGTCTCGTTACCTCGGGGGCCACTGCAGTGTGCTGGGCTGCTGCACAGCCTGCCGTGACCCACGGGAGGAGGAGGTGGTTCTCCTCATTAATTATCTGGGGAGATGATGGTGCAACCGTTGATTATAACATACATGTGTGTGTGAGTGAGTAGCCACTGGGTTAGTGCTATTGATGTGTTGCTTTGGTACAACCCATTTGTGGTGACTTGCTTCCCAAAGCTGGCTCCCCTTCTTTAAATTCATTAAGCTCTTTGAGCAATAACCTATACTTCCTATCTTTGTGCAATGACACATTTGGGTTGGGTTTTTTTTTTTCTGAGTGAAACAAAGGTAATATATTTAGTGTTGATTATTTGGTTTTAAATTATTCTTTTCACATTTTTTAATTTCATTAGGCTCTCTGGTCACATTCTCCCGTTCCCGATTTGAATCAGTGTTCTGTTTGAAGTTGTGCAGGTGGCTCTTCCTCTTTTGATGGTGTTTGAGGAGAATGGCTGATTTGAGAATGGTTGGTTAACTCTTCTTTTATCTGCCACCTCTTGAATATACCCATTAGATAAATGTGGTTGAGTGATTGTATCCTCTCTGCAAAGTGCCTGTTAAATTGAATGGAAGAAGATAGGTTTCTCAGGAATGATGGAACTCAGTGACAGGTACCACCATGACACAGTCTCTGGTGATACAAGTGCTGCTTCTCACTATCTAGTGAAGCAGCCAAGTGATGGATGTGATCAACAGAGTGAAAATATATCAAGTAGTCTATAAATTACAGTCCTGACAAAAGCAGCATTGCAGCATCTTCTGGAAGAGCAGAACTTCCTCACTCTCCCTGACAGTTCCACTTGATAGAACTCTTGAGAACTAAGCTCATCCTCTACCAAAGTGATCTCCAGAATCTCCACAAGCCACTGGAACAATTCAAACCCATCCACTAAACTAGGATCAACAGCAGTGCCTGTCCCTGAGCCCTGCATATTGAGTGGGTGTTTGATTGAGTCTCTTTCCTCATAAATTAGCCTAAAATAGCAATATTTCAAAGGGTTTGGGGGAATAATCCCTTTTCGGATAATTAATACAAAGTGTTAAAAAAAAAACCAACCCCTTTCTTCCAAAGTGCCATCCCTTCCCCCTCCAGAAAGGACTAGTCTGACATCTGCTACTGCTGCTGTTCTGCCTGTTATTATTTGTCTTAGAGCCTCTGCCCATTCTTTTGCTTCTACAGCTGCTGCTGGTGTTTCCTCTTGGTGCTTCCTGCCTGCCTGGCCTAAATTCCATCTGACACCCTCTTGCCCCTCTGGCCTTCTGCCCAGCTGGTTAAGAGCTGGCATTCAGTTGACTACAGCACTCATTTCTGTAGTAGGAACATAAAATAATATTTGGGTTTAATTTTCTTTTGAGGAGCTCTTCAAGATCCTTCCATGAAGGTAATATATTATTTTTTCATGCTGACCCTTGAGTTTGATCTTTGGTCTGCAGAGAATCTTGTACCCATGTGAGAATTGCCAATAACTGTAAAGACTGCAAAGAAACTTCTGGCAAATTTCCTGCTTTAAAAACCGTGATGAGTTGGTTCGGTTGGGACAAGTGGTGGCATAGAGAGTTTTGTCCTTTCCCTTCAACTGGTTCACAACCAAGATGACTGCACAATCTTGCTCTGGCAGCATACCTGGTAATCTCTGCTTTTGGTAGCCACTAGCCAGTAGAGATGGGGGGGGTGGAACTGAAGAAGGAATCCATGCTATGCCTTCTTTTTTGTTCTTTCAAACACCTTGGTGTTTCTCTGAAAAGCTCCAGAGAGGAAGTGGTCTGTGTTGACTCCTTCCTTCCCAGCACTCAGAGATGCTTATTTGAGTTGTCAGGAAAAGATAGAACTACTTAAGAGCTAATGGCTGTTTGGGTCTTTCCATCAACAAAGGTAATAGTTATGAACTGGAAGTACAGGAGAAAAGGCCAGTAACTTGAAGTGTGGTGTCTTCTCCTTTGTCACCTTAAGTTTGTCAAATTTAAGGTGTCTCAAAATATAGCACTGAGCTTAACCATAATGTGGATGACGTGGCCAAGATCTTTTAGTTTTTAAGAACCAACGGATGAAAAACTGACCTCTTTGGAATGTCCCATCTTCCAGAGTTCAGAGCTTATGGCAACAGTTTATCAGCAATATCCCATATTGCTGGTGGAGGTGAGGTTTTTTTCCTAGCTTTATTAGATTGCCCAGGAAACACTCCTGTCTTCTGTACCAGTACTGGTCCCTGACAACGTGCTGAAGGGGCAGAACCTGCTGACCTGACTCTTGGGGAAAGACAACTTTTTTTTTTCCCTGTCCTGCAGCTACTGCTTGTGTTCTATTAATGGTCAAAATAGACTTCTAATGTAATATTATCTTTCCAGCTGTGAAATACCATATATCCCATGTTGGGTTTTTAAATTTGGACCCAAAATAAATCCAGGAGGAAGAAGTTATGTAGTTTCGCTGCAAGTAACCTGGTGTTGGCTTGTGCACAGAAAATATGGCTTTCTAAAGTGACTGAAGCCGTAACTCTACAATTTGATGCACCCCACTTGTCTGCCATTTAAATGCTGAGCATCTTTTTGCACCAGATGGCTGTAAGGTGTTATTTTATGCAGTAATGCCACACAGTCTAGGAAACATTTTTATATAAATGATTTTTTTTTTTCTGAACAGCACATCAGGATCACTACTACAGTACAGAGTATTCCAGGGAAAGGTTAAATCTGAACTGAACACGAAGAGAGACATTGTAACTGATGTGTGGAGCCATAAAATTGTGACCAAGGTTATATCTCCCAACCTGAAAAGTGAAGCCTCAGAAATTATAGGGAAAAACCAGTAAATTAAAAGGAAAGGAGCTGTTACCCTCTTCCTTTCCCCTGAAGGTAGCTAGTTAGCTGTGCTGAAGGAGCTGGATGCAAGAAGAGACACAGATCTGAAATGTGCAAATACCAGATTCTATAAAGAAACTATTTCCAGGTGGAGGGATCAGTCTGTTCCAGAGGCACAAGGTTTGTTTCATGCAGCTGCCCTTGAATGATTATTTCTATGGTTTTTTTGTTATTCTGCCCACACCATAGTTAAGCAGTACTTAAAACATTCTCAGTTCTAAGAAACTAATGGACTTGGACAAATAAACGTGAACTTAAGGGGCAAAAATTTGTAACCTGTAAAGCATGTAATCTTTTGTGTCAATAGAATGTATTGGGGGATAGCAAGAATCATCTTTTACCAAAAAAACTAGTCATTAGGAGGACCAAGGCTACTGAGCACTGTCATGTCACGCAGCACACAGTCCTTAGATTTATATCTGCCATACGGAGATTTCTATCAAAATACAAGAAAAATACTGCAAGGAAAAATTCCAATCTTTTAGGAATGTTGAGTAAAAATCTGCAATATAATATATTGATAGTAGTGCACTGCATTCCTGCAGCGATACTTCTGGTGAACTTCCACCAAAGTGTTTCTTGGTGACTCTCCTGCTCCTCCATTTAGAGTGCTCTTGGGCAGTGTCGTGGGCTTCAGTGGTAGGTGCTACACAGAAAATCATATTTCCTGTCCCAAAAAGTAAGAAAGAGTACAAGAGGGGTTAATTTTAACTTCTTGGTTCATTCTTAGATGGTATCTTGGGAGTGTGCTTGACAATCTTAACTTGACACCTGTACATTTATTTATTTTTATTGGAACATAGAATTACATTGGATTTTAAGTGATTCCGTTTGGTTTGTAAAATGATATTTTGTTTGCATTGGTTCTTCTGGTTTGTTTTCAAAATGTTGTTACAGTGAGTTCTTAAATATTTTAATTACCAGCACATTAAAAAATACTGTTTTCAGGGAATTAAGTAATTTAGAACTAGTTAATGCCCTTCTGTATCACTTTAACCTGAATCTAGGCTGCTAATCCTGTTGAATAACAAAAACACTGAGTTTCCCACCCTGATTCTACACTCAGAAAGATGCTTGCTAGTAAAGTGCACCTTGAATGTCAGTCAAGGGAAGAAAATCTAATTTTTTTTATAAATCTGTAAAACGTAAATTAGCTCTGCTAGAATGTCAATCATGTAGGCCAGTGCAATATCTAAAATTCCTCAGATACTACCTCTGTTTTATACAATATTTCTGGTGAAGTTCAATGAAAACAGTCTCAGAACATCTCTGCTATAGTACTCAAACTGAAAAATGCTTTTGGTTTTTTCCATACTTACAAATATTTGAGATTCTTGATACTATTACAAGGATTTTAACATTATGTATTTAAAAAAAATAGGGAAAAAAAAACCAGAAAAAATATCAAAAAGAAAACTCTCCCTAAAGCCTTTAGGTCTTTTCTCATTGCTTTTATTTAACATATATGTCAGATTTTTTGAGACCACAGAAGTACCTCAACATATAAAAATGCCTCATTTACAGCGTCTGCAGGTGTCGTTCAGTAGTCTAAGACGTGTAATGTGTGTGTGTGTGTATATATATATATATACACATTTTACATGTAACTGGGCTTTTGTCTGGCCACATGAAATGCTGCCATCTCTTGGATAGGCGTCATCCTTCCATTTTCTCTTCTCCATGGTTTCATTCTCTTTGCTGTCAGTGCAGGTATTGACCCTCAATCTGTGTGGAGTTGTATCCCTGCCCTGCCGGGTTTGCTCCTTTTCCACACCTAGATGCCAATTCTTTCTTCTGGATTAGCCCTTCTTTATGCTAATAGACCAGTCATTTGTGTTGTTTCGGGAGATCTCTTTAGGCTGATACTGAGCTGTGACATACTGATAGAAATCCCTCCTTCCCTCCTTCCTACCTTCTCTGCCACTCTGCAAATTGAACCTCTGGGGTTAGCACAGGAGCTGAGCAGAAATATCTGAAAGAAGAAATTATTTTTATGAACAAAGGAGACCATCTTCTGTTGTTTTGTTGTCCTTACTCCCCTCTGGCCTTCTCTCATCCATCTCCATTTTCAGAGCAGGATAGTTCTACCACCTACCGAAGCATCTGGAGTTCAGACTTAATTTCTGTTTGGCTGCAAGAGCTCTCTGGAAGAGCTGCTTTGCTTTCTATTTTTTTACTGACTGTGCTGAGAGCCAAGGCAATTGGTGTTCAATGTCAGATGCCTAAAGCTTGTTGGTCCCTCACGTTGCTAAGATCTGCAGTTTGGCTGATGGCTTGTCGCATGTTTCAGCTCTCTGCTGCTTCCCCTCCAGTCCCAGTGCAAGCGCAGTTTTTCCACCCAGGGTCCCCTAGACAAAGAAGCACACACTCAACGCCCCCAACTTCAAATAGCCCGTGCAATTCAAAACTGCCCTTCTTATTTGTAGGCCTCACCATGGCATTTCTTGGGCTAACTCCAGCCTTGCTAAATAACCTCCTCTCTTTGCTCTCCTCTGTTCAGCTAGAGGTGGCCTTCTCTCTGACCCTGTTGCTTCTGCCACCTGGAGCAGCCTTCCTGTGTCTTGCTGCCTTTCTGACTCACCACCTACTCTTCAAATGCCATGTGAAAGCCTATAGTTTCAACCTTGCCTTGTAACAATCTGGAGCAGCTTAAGGAAAATAACCTCTGGCTGTTACCCAAAGAGGGTTCAATAATTATTTCTCTAACCCTCCAAAAGCAAAAAGGTTGGCCACCAAAAACAAATAGGAGGAAGACCCCACACACATTATCCGTACCGGCTATTTTTTCATCTGAGAGGTAACAAGAATAAAAGAGGATCTTAACAAATTACTTCTGCTGCCTGACAAATAGCACATTATTAAAAATACAAAGAGTGTCCATGCAAATAATTTGTACATTGATTTATTATTTATTTTGTTTATTTTCCTTCCAATGTTTCCATCAACTCATGGTTTTTAATCATTTAAGAATAGGTGTCTGTTAAGTGGCAGGAAGGACAGAAAGAACTCTTCAAGTAGAAATCAAGTTAAATACCTGGCAAGAATAGGATGATTGGGAGGACTGACTTAATACGAGTTCCCAGTTCTGTACTGTTGAAACATAACCTTATCATTGCTTTGAACCCACTGCCTCATGGCAGTGAAGTTCCAGTGCATCACCACAGGACATGGATGCACTTTGCAGTTTAGTTCTTACATGCAGTATTTTCTGGAGAGTACTCTCTGGCAGTGGGTACAGCAGAACCAGAGACAAGGTCACACAGGATGGACTTTCAGGCATCAGCACAGTTAAAGGTAGTTCTACTAAAATGAATGTGGTAGGCAAAAAGCGTTCAAGAACCAGTTTCTATTGAAGTCTGTGCTAATGCTCTGGGGGGCTGAAGGGAAAGGGAGAGAAACATACCCTGGGGATCACAAAGTCATCCCCAGCGCTTGTATCTGGCATCATTTTTACCAAATGCTTACTGTTTTCCTTTCTTAAGGGCCCATTTTCCCTGTAACTTCATATATTGTCCCCACTGCTGCTTGTGGCTTTGCTTGTGGATGCTCATCCTAACCAGCCTTGAGCACCTTCTTTCGGTGTGCTTGCGGAAAGATACACACTGCTTCCAATTAGCAGTGCCAGTTGGCTGCAAAATCCTCTTTCTAATGAGAAACACCTCTCATGCTTATTGTTAGTATTTGGTGCCTACTGTCTCCAGTCAAGCTCAAGAGATTGCTGTGCTCAGAGCTTGTCTTCATTAGGAAAAAGATGGTTTAGACAGTTCACTAAAGTATTCCGAAAGACTTGAGCTTAATACAAATCAGTTGCTGTTTTTCTAAAGGGGTTTGTTAACTTTGAATAGCTAAAAGAGATTAAAACAGCTGCTGTCTTTGGTAAGACTGTAGCAATGGTTAAAATCAGGAAATAATTGTTAGGTGGCTCAGCTAGAAACTGCCAGACAGGCTCTGTAGGCAAGTCATGTAGGTTCTTGTTTCTGTTACTGTTCAGCTTGTCTTTCCGTGCGTGCAGAACCGCTGTGGGTGAGCACACCGAGGCGAGCTCCCCTCACCTGGGGAAGCGATGCATAAGGTAGAGCAAACTGGTGAAATAGGACTTGTAACTTTGAGCCAGTTCCGTATTTCTGCAAGCCTAATTCTTTGCTGCTATTCACCCTGTGCGAGCGCACAATGGATAGGAAATTCTTTCTCCACTGTTGACACAGCCACAACTTTCCCCTCAGGCCACTTGGCAGAGCCGTGGCAGCCGCACAGCCCCCGCTCGCTGGGCGCCCCTCTCTGCCATTGTTCCCCTTGAACTTCCTCCCGGGAAAGGGCTCCGGGACCCAGCCTGGGTGTGGGGCTGCAGAAATGTACCCCGTCATTCCGGGAGGAGACCTGAAATGTGGCATTGGACTGGGTGACCTTTAAAGGTCCCTTCCGACCCAAACTATGCTACGATTTGAGCTCAGGCCTGCATTGAGAAGTCTGATTTCAGTGCTGATGGGCTTTGTTTGATAGCGTTTATTATTTCATTACCTAATTTCTCGTATAAGCAGAAGTGCCATCTCATTTTAAAATGGAAGCTTTATCTTACTAAAGTTTTACATGCGGAGGCAAAATTGTGCAACTGCAAAGGGAGAAAGGAAAGTTGTCACCAAGTAGATCTGAGTGGTAAAATGTGGTGTGTGTGTTGCCCGTAGTAATCAAGTTTTTTTCTGTAGCAGGCTGGGCAACTTTATCTAGATAGTTTGTTTTCTTTCCTTAACTCTGCTTCCGAGTATGGTGTACTCTCCCTGTTCTCCTTTGTAACTGTCAGCATTGCAACTGTTGAAGTGAGCAGCTGTTCCTCTACCTTTCTGTCATTAGCCATAATATATGCCAATCTGATTTCCTGATTAACCTTAACATGGATACAAGTCCTTAACATCTCTTTAATGTTTTCTTCAAATACTTCAATTACTTATTCTCTGAATTAGAAATCACTTACATACTGCCATTACATTTAAATGCATCGTTTGTGTCTCTGTGGGTAAGTGCTAGTTTGGTTGCAATTATTGCATCGCAAGCCTGAGGGTAGAGTGAAGTTATTGCTTAAATAATATAGTAAAGGAAGGAGACCATTTGGATTGTTTTGTTAAGAATCCTGGGGTGATCATTTGTATAAAATCAACGAAGGCTTATACAAATGACACCTGTATAAGCTCCAGGGAGAATGTTCCTCTCTGTCCACACTAGAAACCCCAGCCTGAGAGTCATTAGTGAAGTAGGAGAATTGGAGAAAACTTCCCTCCCAAGTCTCTAGTTCGAGATTCAGCAATAGCTGAAGCAGCTACGAAGTATCACTCATCACTGCTCCGAAATCGAAGTGGGGTGAGGGGTAAGAGGCTTTTGGAAACTTCTGAAATAATTGTTTTCATGCTTTAAGGGTTATATTTAACCTTCATTAAATGTTCGAGTAAGTGAGTATTTTGGTTTATTTAGCGGGGTTCAGGTTGCAGTACAGACCACCACTTATTTCTGCTTTAATCTTTGCACTTGTGGAAAACATTTACTAAGTTTAGGCACGATTTAACCTCTTTCTTTCAAGTCCGTTATCTTAAAACCAGCCATAAAAAAAAAAGCAAACTTGAAAAGAAAGTCCTATTTACACCTGATATAAAACAAAACCGTGTTAATATTAGCATTTCAGAATATATAGGAACGGGTGGCTTTCTGTTGGACATGATCTCTGTGGGCTGGGAAAATTCCCAGTGTATTACTGGATTCCAGGCACGGCTGTCGCGTGCAGCAGCTACCGGCCACAGGGACCTGCAAAACCAAACCATCCAGTGCTACGTAGCACACAATTCGTGGCATCGTTCCGGGGGGAACCTGAAGTGGGGATTGTTCCCAGTAACTCCCTCGCGGGGCTTGTCCTGGGACAGAGGCTGCACCCAGGCTGTCCCAGCCAGGATCTCTGAAAGGTACGTAGCAAGGTTTGGTTCCTGCATTTTACCTTTCCTATCAACTCTACCTGCTGGAGTAGGATGTGATGGTGTGAGCTTGCAAACTCAGAGACATGAAAGAAGTCCTGAATTGTTTTTCAAACTAGCTAGACCCGCTTCCAGATAGCTTGCCTGGTGTTTTCATCCTGCCAGAGGCTGAGAGCTGTGGAGCTATCTATCTCACAAGCAACCGACAAAGCCATGATTCTTGCCCCGAAGCAGCTGCAATCAAAGACTCCAGTCCTGTGATCAGGCTGTTCCAAACTGCCACGAGCCCTCCAAGGGCTCTGTGCTAGTCCTGCACTTGGAGCACACCCTCTGCTTTCGGAGTCTGGGACCGCAGAATGTCAGAGACAGATTTCTTAAGGTAGTTGGTGCTGAACGGCCACAGGCCGGGGAGACTAAGTGCCTGTAGACCCTAGCTGAGAATTTCTGAAAATAACCCTTCAAACTCTTGAATCAAAAGTAACGTGACACTCGGCAAAGTTTCCTTTCAGCCAGTGAGAGCTGGGATCTGCCCTCTGCACGCACAAGGGCTGGATTGGCTTCAGCAGGAGCCAGCAGGCTCTGGCAAAGACGCCGTGCTGGAAACAGCATTCTGCTCGTTCTCCTGCATATTCACATTACTGATATTTTCCAAGGTGAAGACAGTCTGTACTAATGGAGAGGGGAAAATAGCGGGTGAGGTTATTTTGGCCTGTGGTGTTTAGGAAGTCGGACCACATGCTACGTGATCACCTTATAATCTATAAAAATTAAATAAAGTACTGGAGCTAGCGGAGCTTACTCTGGATCACGTATCCAGTGGGACTATAAAAGCGTGTGTATGACAAGCTTAAATATATATATGCCATTTGTAGAGAACTGTTATCCTCCCTGTTCCTCCAGTCTCCCATTTCACTGCTCCCCTGAATAGGCTCGAGTCTTTCCAATGTTCCCGTACTCCCCGTTAATTTACATGTGCAGAGCCTGAGGAACTTCCCTGGAACTGCCTGGGAGTGTCAAGTTCAGCTTTTGTGCAAACGCTGGCAGGCACTGGGAGCAACTGGCTCCGGAGCCGTTTGGAGCGCTGCGATGTGGGGATGTGAGACATATGGCAGGGAGGAGACACCGTCACACCAGAGCATGGAGGGAACCTCCGTAAAGGAGCCTGTGCTGTTAGCGCTCAGCTCGGCTGCAGCTGGGGCCAGGAGGGTTTTGCCTTCAGTTTCAGATCCTGGGTCCCCCCTGCAGCTGTTTAATTTTCATAGTAATTCTTGTAAGAATGGAAACCTAATAAGCCAAAACAACAACAACAACAACAAGGAGTACTTCTAATAAACCAAATTGTTCCCCATATAAACTCAGTGTGCTGCCTCACTTCATCGTCAGTGCTTTTGCTGCACCTCTAGGGATATTTGTCATTTCTTCCATGATTATGGACAGTGTTACAACTAGAACGGGGTGATGCTTTTCAACTTGCTATTACTGTTCACCAAAAATGCAAGTTCCAAAATACTGTACAAAGTTTAAAGTTTCTCATGAATAACAAAATAGATTTTTCAAAAAAAACCAAAAAACTCTTGCAATACTTAAAGTTCACATTTTTTTATTTGAAAATACATTTGTATTCTGAAATCCCAAATTTTAATTTAAGTACTTAGTAAAAACTACAAAACTTAATCACAGTTTCATTTTTGGGTCAGACAAAAGAATTTATTTAACTCAGTAAAAGAAAAGAGAAAGAAAAAAACCCCACAATTTCTGAAAACAGAAGTTCATTTTTAGGAGAGCTGAAAAAAAGTTAAAGTATATATTTTATTTTTTTTAAACTCATGGTTTGGTCAGTGAACAAAACTTATTTTGTTCCTGTCATCGCTCTCTGGAGCTAGTGAGGTGATAAATCTTTATCCAGCTTCTGGTCAAATAATTAAGACATTTTCTGTATATTATGTTTCCTGGTAACATGATAGCTTCATTTTTACATAATGTTATTTCAGTATTGATAAGACTGAAGGCAATTAATTCTAATATTATTTGTTAGTGACTGGATTTCACTAATAGTTGCACAGACTAAGAGTTAAAGTTCTTCAGAAAGCAAGGATAGAAAGAATACACAAACCCCATGTTTTTTTCCCAATTGCTTTCACTAATAAATATTAATAAAATAGGGTTTTGGACAGAAATACAAATAAGCTCTCTCATGGCAGGGGTGGGCACTGACCTCAGCAAAGGGACACTGACTTACGCTGCCTGCCGAGATCTCTACTGCAGCAGCAGGGACGTAAACTGCTCTCTGGTATAGATTTCAAGGAAATAAATTGTATATGTGAATAAATCATAACAGCACAGGTATCATGTAGAGCTCTCAGCTTTACCCATAGCCTTACTGAAGTCCGTATAATCAGGGAGAGGCTTATTACCTCTTAACTCTTCTGTCTCTCCTTATATAATATCTCTTTTGGCGCTAATTGCTAAGTTTGCAAAAGCCTCAAAAATACCTCTAGTGCTCAAGTACTGATTATACACTGCACATGAATTCAAAGGTCCTGTTCTATAACCTTTATTTGACTTTGAAATGTGCATACCATTTCAGGCAGCTTTGGAGTTTAATGCAATCTGTTTCCACTGAAGGCCAGCAATACTGGAAATATGATTACAGTAATTGTATTATGAACGTGGTATTGTCATGATCAAGTGAAGGGCTCCAAAACGTAACTGATAAAATTGTAACTTTGACCTCCATCTTTAGCTTAAAAACCTGATCCAGTTCAAATATCACTCTGTATTAGCCTCGTTAGCGCAAAAGCAGGCCTAATAGTTCAATCCCCGTTCCCATGAGTCACTTCACAGACAATATTCATGTAAACAAGAGCTTGTGGGAGGGGAGAAACAGGATCCATCTTTTGATGTTGGTCGAGAGCGTAAAGACTAAATCATGTGCTGTCACAGTTCCATCAATTCCCCAGAGTCGAAGCAGCAGTGAATTCGATTCAAAATTCCCGTGTAAACATGCTGGGGCAAATTCATCATTGACGTAAATTGTTTTAACTTCCTTGACTTCCTTTGACTCACTGAAACCAATTAATTTCAGGCAGTTTACACCGTATGAGGATCCGTCCCCTTCATAAATATTCATGCAATAAATGAGAAAGTTACAGTCATATAAAAAATATTTTATGATGGTGTTCCAAACGGTACAGGGCGTAGTAGACCCCTTTCTGCTTTGTTTTCTTATCCTCTGGCTTCAGTCAGGTCCTAGTTTGAACTCCTCCGCTAGATACGGAAAGAAAAGTGTAAATTGTACCAGTCCTGCTATTCGCTTCAGTTTGCACAAGTGCCATTGATACAGACTTCTGCATTTATTTTGGGTGGAAAGCGTCTATTTAAATTGTGAGATCAATCATCAAATTAGACGTGTGACTGCACACATCGTTCCAGTGTTTATTTTCTTTTCTGGCACACTTGTGGCTCTTTGGGTTTGAAGAATGTAACTCAATTGGAATGAGCCTCAGTGATAAAATGGTCATCACATAAGATGTCTTTGTGTTGTTTTGAAATGTACTATTACAAGGCATTTTAATAAACTTTGTTTTTATTTTCCTTGATTAATAACACATTTGCTTGTGAATTTTCTGGGATGTTTGATTCATGGTCTTTCCTTTCTTTTCCTTAGAACTCCTTGGTGGCAGCAGCCTACAGGAGGCCTTATGGGACTATCCCATGGCGATCTGACCTGGTTCTGGCTTTGTCCAAGTAATTTTAGTCGCACTAACACTTTTGACCCCTGGTGTCATTGATAAGCTCCAGAGCACCGAGTGCTGGGTCAAAAAAGTTTTGAAAGATCTACAGAAAACTAAATGCTTAAAGCCATGTGATTGATATTTATTTGTTTTAATTACAGATATAGAAAATAATACTCTGTCACTTTCTCTTCCCTGCATACTCCTGCAGATAGAGATTCATTATAAGTACTAGACATTGTCCAGTGACGTACAGGAGGATAGGTCACTTTCAATCTTCTCTGTTTAATAGCTGATATGATTTTTAGCACTTCCTCAGCTGCATGATTTAGCAGGAAGGACGCTGAATATTGTGTAAGGCATTAAGCAACAGCAGTTGATCCCTTGTACTAATGTGGTTTCACTATAAAATAGTGTCATCTTTTGATTGGCGTTTGCCTTTCACAGAATTGAAGCACTAATGCAGTGCTTAATAGTTTCAGTTTTCTACTTTTTTTTTTTTTTTTTAGTTGAAACCGGCTTTTATCTTTAAACTGTTTTTATAAAGCAGAAAACTGCGTTCCTTTGAACTCATCCTCTGATGTCATAAGAGCTGGGAGCTGACATGAATTACGCTGTGAAAATACTGCCATTTAGAGCTAGGTACCAGCATGGACTGCAGTACAGTAACGCGTGTTGCACTCAAGAATATTTTTTAACACACTATTATTAGTGGCAGGCTCTTTGGCTTGAACGCCTTTGATAAGTGAAATTAGCAGACAGTTTTTTCCAGTCTATGTATGGTAAATTCTTTTCCCTTTTAGGGTCAAAAAATATAAATATTAGAGAAAACTCCAAGCGTCGCTATTTGCAAGGTTACAGTGTTTGTTATTAGAACTGTGGAATACACTCGGTCTTTTAGGCAAGATAGTATGAGGGGACCCATGAAAGGACAGGAAACATCTACATTTGCTGGCAGCGTGCCTCTCTTAAACATATTGCTCCCAGTGCCATCCTGATGGCACCGTGGGGAAGGACAGTTCAGCTATGCAGTATGAAAACATGCCATCATATCTGTATTTCATAACAAAGCACGTGTAAGTCAGTCATGATTTCAAGTTAATTAGATGAGGTTCTTTGCAGGAAGCCAATTCTGTGGACAGCTAAAAAAACTTAGGACGTTCAGTGGAATTAGGTCCCTAATCTTAATCCCCTCCCAGGAGAAGCAGCAAAATGCAGGAAGCACTTTGCACAAGGCTTCCTCTGGGTCCCCTGGAGATGTCCCACAGAGAAGCCTGGTTTTAATGCTGCATTCCTTAGCACAAATAAAGCACAGCTTTACATCCTTACTTGTGCAAGACTTTGAAAAGAGACTCTTACTGTACCCTACAACATACAAGTATAGTGAGGCAGTGGGACAAGTACTATTTCCCTTACACTTTTTTTTTTAATACAGGATGAATTCCATCCATGCAGACAAAGTGGACTTTTGATCTTAAGCAGCATAAGAAAATTCTATAATGCTGTGCTTACAGAAAACAAGGCTGAATTTAGCACCACTTATTTCAACCTATATTGTATCATACCAGTCTTCTAACTGTTGCTTGTATAAACAGTTTTGATTCCATCAGGCAATTTCAGTCATTGCGTTAATAGAGATTACTCTTCCCACGAGTATAAAGAAAGCTTGGGGATGCTTTAATTCTCCCTGTTTGTCTTATCCAAAGAAAAAAATCCAACCAACCAAAAAGCCCTCAGCTTTTTATTTTTTTGAATCTAGGCCATAGCTCCTGGAACTAACTAAAACAAGAGAAAAAGAAATCCAATGCATTTGTAAATAATTTCAATTAAGAATAGCAGATTTGGCCGGCTGAGGATGCCTGGGCTCCGTATGGAAGCAATTCGCCTGGCTCCGTCCACTCTAGTCTGACCCAGCCGAGAGCAGGCTGTTCCCCAAGGTCCCTACAGGGCAACAAGGAGGCCAGATAGCCTGGTCTCCCTGGGGATCCTCGCTCTTAAGTGTCCATCATGTAGGGCCTGCTTCCCTTGCCTTGGGAACCCCAGGGGCCACCCCAGCCCCATCCAAGTGTGCGCTGTTAGGTCTGTGCTATAAGCAAGTTCCAGCTGTTTGATTCGCTTCATGCCTGCAGCAGGAATCTTGTGGGCTCATCACCCACACGCCCAAGGTAGTCCCAAGCTTCATCTGAGAGGCTGTAGGTGGATGCAGATGTGAGAAGGAGAGAGCAGGGGGCAGCAACTGGAGAAGGCTTGTCAGCGCAAGCACAACACAGCGCAACAGTGTCCGTGCACAGAGCGAGCATAATTGCACAATCATTATTTGTCATCTTTACCAATTGCTTCTAGCCAAAAGCAATTACGTCTGATAAAGATTTCTGCTAGTTGGAGGCAGGCCTGGATTTATAAACCACAAGATAAAGCAATTATATTCAAAAGAAACTCTTGCTACTGAAAGAACCTACAGAAAGAGGATCTGGTGCAGTATTCTGCTCTTGTTTCATGCCCTTCATTGCTGTTCATACTCATTTAGAGTGGACCCAGCTCTTGAGCTCTACTCAGCAGGAGGACACAAGTGTGCAGGGTTAGCTCACAAAGGTGTCCTACCTCTCCATCTCCATCCTCCTCCCCATACCACCTTGGTCACTCTTTTCTCCCCCAGTAGATTAATGCAGGCAACTTGAAAGAAAAAGCTGAAAAAGAATGGTGTTCTGTTAAACATAGCTTATTTTCTTTTTTTTTTTTACCTTGATTTTCTAAAATTTAACGTCAAAGTAGTGTGAAAGGCATGAGAAATGTTAATCATTTTTTCTCCCAAAACAGGGAAAAAAGCAAGAAAATGCCATAAGAAATAACCAAATACAGGCAGAGGTACTTTAACTTTGAACACAGAAAGGCAAAAAGAGAACAATTTGTGATATGTTTTTTCCAGAAATTGACTGTTTGAGGGAGAAGAGCTGCTTAATTAGAAAGAGGGATGGGAATTATTAGAAAAGAAGAAACTGGGAGAGGAAGAATGGAAGAGTGCTAGTGACCATGGAGATGTCACAGGGGTGGAGCAGATGGACACTGGGAGACCCCAGGGTACCACACGTGGCTTATGAGTTGATGGTCAGTCATGTTCTACTTCCGCAAGATCCCTAACAATGTTACTCCAATGGGAGGGATGATTTTCATCTTCCCCAAACCACTCGTAAAATTTTGAGAAAGAATCATGTGAAAAGAGGAGCAAATCAAGGGGCAGAGGTCTGTAGACCTTGCAGGCTCAGGAATTCCTAAGAGAGGAAGGTAAGAGAGGTTTAAAGAGGAGGGGTGTGTGTCTATGCTCAGGCATTCACACAGAGTCGCTTTGCTGCAAGGGTGGTGGGATGTGCAAGGCATAGGATATAAAAAAGGGAGAGAAGAGGTGGAAAGTCAAGGCTGAATGTTCTGGTGATGAAAGACTTGTCAGAAAAAACTCACGAAAAAGAGGTTAAGATTAGGAAAATGAGAAAAAAAAAATAGGAAAATTAGGAAAGTGAGAAGGCTGTGAAGAGCTTTGAAAGTTAGAAAGTGAAGAAAAGTGGAGTTCTGCAATAGAAGCCTGTCTCTCTGCTACTCTTTCTTTGCTATACTTCTCTTGAGAATTAGGACAAAAGATGGGAGCTTTGTACATCAGCTGAATTTGTTTATAGCTGTATGTTGAGAATATTCAAGCATTTAAAGCTGGAAAGAAATGCCTACTATCTAAGCAGCATAAAAATTATCAAATCCATTTTATGCTCGTGTGCCATCTTCAGAGGAGATTACAGCAGGAAACCCATTTTCTCATTTCATCCAGTGTATCTTATGTGATGTTTTCAGCATCCCCTGAGCTACACATCCCACTGCCCGTGCTGGGCTCTGTGCTCCCTGGACATCCAAAATACAATGAAAATCCTTTCCTAATATTTCCTATATCACAAATGTGGGCTTTAGACTTTTCGTGACAGGAGCATAGCACCATCCCACTGCTGCATCTCTCTAAATACTCTGGAGAGGTTTAACATAGCAAGGAGGGTTCTTGGACACTCCTCTCCAGAAACCCAATGCTCTGTTCACTGGCAGAAAGGATGCTACAGGCTCTGTGGGTGTCTGTCTTGGGGATCTTCTTCTGAGCCTCCCCAGCTCCCGCTCTGGCAAGATCAGACCGTAACCCAAAAATCAGCAAGTGTTAATCACTACCTGTACACTGAAATGATTCCTCTAAAATCCTCCCCCCCACCCTTGGTTTGCACCAGAGGGAAATTTGTGCGGAGCCACTAAGCAGAGGGGATTTCCAAAGTAGGAGCAAAGTCTGTGAGCTGAAGTGCAGGCGCCTGAGAGGTGCAAGCGACGAGCTGCTGCCAGGAATCCTGCCCTCCCTTGCAGTGGGGGGGTGTGTTACATTAATACATCCCTCCTGTGTAGTGGAGACATCTGTGGGGGGAAAAGGCAGCTAAAGAGCATTGCTCTGAATGGGTTGCATCCCAGCAGGGAGAACTGGCTTCAGTCTTGACTCATGAAGAGGCGCCTCTGGGGACTGGAAGCTTTTTCTTTACAATCTGAAAAGCCTTAGTGTGTAAAATTGTTTAATACTTACTATTCAGTTGGTTTTAAAGTGGATAATCATCACTGAGCTTTAAATACACAGAGACTGTTGTTAGAGCTACAGATTTTCTTTGTTAATGCTAACATTAAATATTTATTCTGGATAAGGATAATCTAGTAATATGGGGAAACACCTGTGACTGAACTGCTGCCATAAGGATCTCTACTATACACTTCTATTGCCAATATTTTCACAAAATATACTGTACTCAGTGGTAAATAATTTTAATTCACTTTTCACTCCTTTTGTCTCACAAATTTGAATGTATTTGATGCGTGAATCTTTACAATAAGTTGTAAACCTCAATTCATGTCTTTAAGGACCTGCACTAAATTGTTTAAGGAGTTCTGTCTGACACAAGCCCTGTTTTTCCTTCCAGCACTAATTGCTTGATGATAATTGTGTCACATTAGGAAACACCAGAGCAGGAGAAGGCAGCTGGGGACTGTGTGTGAGGAAATCCAAAACTATTCACAGACTTAAAATTGTATGAAGCTACAGCAATACACTATCTCACGTCAAGGACTGTTACCAACAGGCAGTTCCCCCCTGTTTGCTTTGGCATCCCCTTTGGTGGGTCCTTTTAAAAGCTCTAGAAAGGATAAACTTTTTACTTGAAAAGTGAAGAATAAAATGATGTGTTTCTCCCTCTGACGATAATAAACTCAGGGAAACTGAAGCTGTCTACCTTTGTTACGTATACATGAGTGTTAGATGCTTCTTCATCTAGCATTACATATTATATTTTTCAGTAGGAAATGCTTGATAATTGTGTTCTAAATGTCTTGTTGATATACTATGCATGAAATTTATTACTTCAAATAGTATTTTGCTCCAAATTTATTTGCATTTTTAAAAGACCCTCATGAGAAGAGAATAATTTTGTGGCATTTATACTTTTTCTTTTTTAAAAAAATGGCCTTATCACAGCAGTTGTCATACATCCTTGTAAGTTTTTGATTAGGCTCTTTCCTATGTGAAACTAAGCACTTCAGGGAATTGTTCTGACCTTTGATTTTTGTAGAAATAGTTTCTTGTCATTTTAGTTTCTGTTAAAACCAGTGTCAACCTGGACCTTGTAAATTTAACAATATATTTCCACTTGCTTTATTCAAGTTGAGATCTCGCTTTCTCGGTGGAAAGAGAAATTTCTCTTTCAGGCTTATACAAAAGCCAGAGGCAGCGAGCGATCAGTCAGAGGAGTTTAAAGCCAAGGGAAGTGAACTGCGATCCCAGCTCGATTCCTCTGTGTGTGAGGGACCTGGAGAAACTGTGTGTGATTAAAAGAAGCTCACTCTTTAATTTCTGTCCTCATCTGAAATTCCGCATGATCAGGAACTACCCACATCCTGAATTATTTCAAGCCTTAAAAATCAATCACAGTTCACACAAGGGGAGACCTTTGCAAAGCAGTCAGTGCTGCCCAATGCTGGTCCCAGCTCTGCTCCGTGCGTGTCTCAGCAAGAACCGTGTGCTTTCAAAAAGCTGAAAATCTGCTTTCAAAAGTGGTTTTTGCAGCAAAGGACTTTTAGCCTCAAACTCAAATCAGTGTGAGGGCTTTGGAGTTACGAGTGTGTCTCCAGCCTTTTCGCCTCTTGGGCTGTTTTGTGCTACTACGTGAGTACGACATAAATAGGAGTATTTACTTGCTTCCATTCAAGCTGTTTAACGCCCACTGAAAATAGCTTTGTAATGAAGTCCCTGCTTCGAGTAGGAGTACAGTTTTGACAGCAAAGAAACCCAGTGCTTCTGTTTTCCATATTCTGTTAGCTGTGTTGTGATCCCAGGATGTACACAAAGCACTGAAAGGTAGCAAATACTATTTCAATTACAGCATAAACAACAAGTAACATCGCCATAAAAATTTGTGTTGCATTTTAAATAGCTTTTTGATCAGATTAAATTTATTTGAGATAAAAGAAACATACTCATACTGCTGCTTAACCTACACATGCTCTTGTTTTGTTTTAGTTTGTCTTAATGCTGCTTTAAAGGCTGCAGTGAAATCTTTGTGTAGCCTACTGACTATCCAGGAGGTGTGGTTCACCTTTTCTTCTGCCTTCCTCTTCTGGTTGTGTTCTTTTAAAAAAAGCTTGTCTACTGAGAAAACAGTTGAAGAGCACCTTTCTGTGTACCAAGTCCTTCTTTCACATACTGTACTGTGTAGTAACTATTAATTTTCTAACTGGTAAGTACAGGCTTTGGGACAAATATTTTCTATTGTAATTATTTATTCCAGAGCTGCGGTGTCTGTAAATAGCCCTGCTCTTAAATGAGGAATAGGCAGATGAAACCTAATATATAGATGAAATCTAATAATAGTGTGGAGGTTCTTCTTCTTCAGTTCACTGAACTATGCTGTAAATCGACTTCAAGTGGTTAAGTTGCCCCATCCCTGGGAGTGCTCAAGACCGGGCTGGATGGGGCTTTGAGCAACCTGGTCTAGTAAGAGGTGTCCCTGCCCATGGCAGGGGGGTTGGAACTCAATGAGCTTTAAGGTCTCTTCCAACCCAAACCATTCTAGGATTCCAAGTTGTCCTATGAAAGCAGGAGAATGCAATGGCCACAGAGTATCAGTAATAGGTTGGCTGCTTTTTTCTCTGGTTGTTTCTAAAGAGGATGGAAGTCTGGATTATTATTTGTTAGCCATTTTAAAGCAATAAACAACAAAAGGTCTCACAGACAAAATGTGCATCGTGTTTTAGAGCTGTTTTTCAGTGTGAGTAGAGGGCTAATCTTATTCTTTGTCAAATTATGGCCGGGTCCTTACAGAGGAAGGACAGTGTGAGCGTTCCCACAGCACTTGGCACAGAAGGAGCAGCAAACGAAAGGCACCGCGTCTGTAAGTGGGAGGTGGGAAATAAACTGGGTTAAGGAGCAAATCTAGTTTGTGGTGGTCTCTAAGTGTCATTCATAGAATCAGATATGGGTAATGGTTCCACATAAAGGAGTTAAAGTGCTTTCGAGGCCTCATCTAGAGGTATGATCCGCGTTTACTTTGATTACATGACAATCTGAAGAGGGCTGTGAGGGCTGCAGCCAAGCTGTCCTGCTGTGAGGGCTGGGGACTCCCCTGGGCACACCTCCTGCTCTCCTGGGCAGCCAGTGTGGCTTGGCAGCGCTCAGACAAATTACTTCATTCCTATTATTTTTATCTGATTCTCTGGGTGACAACATTGAGTTTTACTGAAACTACTGAGAAGCCTGGAATACCCACAGACGCTTCCAGGTGCTTGTGTGTATTACAGTGGGAGCCAAATGCTTGTGGGGGATTATTCTGATTTGACAAGTTTCTTGCTGTTGTACTGACATTTGCTTTAAAAATCCAGCATATTCTCAAAGTTTGCATGTAGAGCACTCATGAAATAATCTGGGATTTACTGATATGAAACATTTCCGTTGTTTACCTTTAATATGACAGGTTTACTTATCCAAACTCCTTTTTCTGTGTTGCCTTAGCACCCATTTACATTGGAAAGCTTAAATAAAAAAACCCAACAAATTAAGTGAAGATGCGAATTTAAAACCAATTACTTTAACGGCATTAAAATGCTGTGTAGGAATTGTTTTTAGAATTGGAGTGCTCTAAACTGCCTTTAACTAAGTTAACTTGAAAGCCTCTTGATTGTGAATAAGTTGAGGACTGAGGCCAATTAATTAATCCACTTTAAACATTAATTCAGTCTCATTTCCTGAGCATGTGTCTGTGGGCAATCCTGAAGAGTACAAGCCACAGAAACTAATAGAGATCATACTTTCTTTCATAGGACTTTGGTTCCCATCTAGATCTGGTAACAAGTAGCTACATTTGAAATGAGCTCAGCAGGTTAGATATTTTTTTTTTTTTTTTTTAAATATCTGTTTCTCAGAGTCATAGGTGTGCAGAGCACTCCTTGAAATATGCATTTGTGCCTATTTGTGTGTGCTCAACTCTTTAAAATGTAGTCCCAAGCCCTTTAAATTTTCGGCAGTGACTGGGTTGTTGGAAATCTGTGTTTGTTACCACCCTCTTACGTAGTCTCAGTATCCTCTCTAGATTTTCATTAAGCGTTTCACTAATAAAATTAAAGTTCATTAGAGATGTTGCTCATGTCAGCCTTCCCAACTATTTCTGAGTCTTTTATTTTTTCAATCTAATGCAGTGGAATTTAGAGAGATACAGTGAGCTTTGTCATAAATCTTCAAGGGAAAACACTGTTGGCAGAACGTAAGGCACATACTGATCATCTGCATTAGATGCTTCTGTGGTATAATCTGTGCTGACCTTAATAATATATAGAGCACAGCTTAGTGGGGTTGATGATCATAAATGCTGTAGGCTGTGCATCGTGATGCAGAAGTGGTGTGTGCACAGTTTGTTCTCCAGTGACCGCTTAAAGCCTTTGAAATTCTAATTTATCCCTTTCCAGTATAGAATGTAATATAGCATGGCCGTTTGGGAAAAAGAAAACAAAAAAAAAACTCTTGAATTTATACCAAGTATTTAATGGCAAAATCACAATTTTTATTCCACTTAGAAATTTGGCAGTGGAAAGGCCCTACTGTGTTCTTTCTTTGAAGTCTGAAAAAAATCTGGCCTAGGTTCATTATTTGGGGAAAAGAGATTTGCCTTGTGTAACAGTTATTCTCCTGATGCTACGGGACACTCAGGGTGCGTTGTTTTCCTGACATATTTAGCTCATCTTTTGTTTTTATACCAATGGCCACTCAGATGAAACTTGCAGAATTTTGTAAAGAAAAGGAAAGCACCATCTAATAAGGGATTGTCTTCTTACTAGCCCTACTGACTTTCCTATACATTTTGCTTTGTGTAATGCATTATAATTATATGACAGGAGAACAGTGGAGAATATGGCATAGCATTTCCCATAGGTTTCCTTTCTGAGATAAGAAAGATAAACATTCTGCTTTGCTTCTGCAAGAAGGACAGAAAAAAACCCCAGCCCTCTGCAGTTTCCTGTGAGGCGGTTGGATGTGAGCTGCTTTCTGGAGCTGGGGCTTCCCACTGCCCGACAGTGAGCTGTGTCATGTGGGGAAACTGGGTGTACAAAGTAAGGAAGCCCCCTGGACTGAGGTGTGTGTCCTCAGCTTCCTGAGAATGTGCCTTGTCACCCAAGGGTCCCTACGCACTCAGGCGGCTTTATCTGCGCAGCTCCCAGGGTGGGGAGAGCGGCTGTTTATTTTTCCAGGGCACTCTCCGTTCTGGGGGAAACAAGGGAGGCCTTTAATTGGATCTCTCTTTTGTTCCTGGATTGCTGCGACTTCAACGAAATTGGGAGGAGCGGGAGCAGGACAGAGGTCTGGTTTAGGGTATGCATAGCTTGACTCTAAATGACCCACCTCTGTTTCAGCCGTGACACCCAGGCCAGGGAAATATTTTGCTTAGCCCGGCTTTCCTAAAGCAGGGAGAGAATCTCTAGTTACAGAACGAAGCGAGCAGCACCAGTGCTTTCTGTTTGCTCCACTCTCTACTGCACTTCCACAGCCTGAATTGTCCAAATGGAGAAAAACTACCCAGGCATCTCATTCCCATACCAGCTGGGAAGCATGTGCTACAGTTCCCAAAAACCCTGGGTGGGTGAGAGACTTCAGAGTTTTAAAAGGGTTCAACAGGAGAAGCTGTAAAATTCCAGTAATGCTCCCAGTGTTAGTGGTTAAGGAGATAGTGTCAAACGTGGAGGGGTGGCCTCCTCCATAGCTTCAGAGCTTTGCAGTTCCCAGCGTTTTTGCTTTCTTAACTTTCTCATTCGTAACTTCTTTTATTATGCTCAAACCAAGTTGTGTAATGCACTGACATCTGCTGTGGGTTTGACTAATGCAGCCACTAAAGAACCAAAATAAGCCTTGCAGCCTACATGTGATGGGACTCGAGAAATAAAATTTAAGAAAAGGGGGAAGGAGAGGGGGAGAACCTGGTAGCTTATTATTTATACAAGGAGGTAAGAGGGAGAAAGCCACCCTGCCCTTAGGGATCTTTATAATATAATTTTCTTATTGGAAGAAACAACACAAAAGAAGCTGATTTCAGCCACGTAAGCAGCAGTTCTATTGATTAACTAAAATTATCACCATTTAGAAAAAGGTACATTAGCCCAAATTTTCCCTTTTTTTGGTCTAATCAGAGGTATGATGATGTGATGGCCCTGATGTGATGGACATATAATCCTGATAAATAGCTTTTCCACCAGTTTTCAGAAGCACTGAAATTGAGAGGAAACAATGTAGCTGAATAGGCTCACTCTCTGCACAATAAGCAGTCTGTCATTTACAGCTCTTCTGTGAGACAGGAGCAAACACCCCGCCAGCAAATAATAGTAGGTACTATATTCTGCACAATAACATTATTTTTAAAATACTAGACCAAACTCTGAAGAAAAAAACTCTTCCAGTTATATGGCAGCAAAACTTACTGCTGCTCTAAAGCTTCCCTGAAACATTTGATCTGGTAATTGCTTTCTGACTGGGATGGGAGGCAGCGGAGGTGCTCCACGGCAGCACACAACCAGCCTATCACCACTGTCTGTGGGCTGAAGGGAGAACCACACATCCCAGCACCACTCACACCCTGATCCCGGCCTGTGCTTCTGCCCAGGATACATTTCAGCTGGATGTTTAAGAGACCCAGGGCAGTACTAATCAGAACCCTTTTATCAAAACAGTTTTAAATGAGAAACCAACCTTTGCCCAAAGGACTAGTTAGGCAGTTTTGGGGTTTGACAAAAATTGATGGTATTTCTAATGAAAAACTAAAGCCAAGCTGGGATTTTTTGTTACTTTGTTCAGTTGAAAATAATTGCTTATAAAAACACGCTTTTTTTTTTTTCCCCAGAAACAGTGTTTTACAAACCTCAGTAAAGAACCTCTTTGACAACAAAGTCTGAAAACATAGCAGTCTCTCTGGAAAGGGAGGAGCACCCTAAAAAATGGTTTCTCAAAATCCGGACTTCCACCAGCTCAATGAGTTATGGGGTTGTCCCTCACTTTAGTCCTTCTATAGGTAACCTCACAGTGGTCTCTGACATAGGCAGGATCCTGTGCAGAGACACTTGAGCAAGAATGGATAGATGGTCTTACTTTTTTATTTTTCTATCCCAAAGCTGGCTGTAAAACTTGTTTTGTAAATGTATAGTTTACTAGAAAAACTCAGCTTCAAATGTGTCATAAAATGTCACAAACTCCTTTTGTTAATTCCCAGCAAATGTGCAAAATGACCATGCTGGATTAACACCTCACCCTATAGAAAGAACCAAAACAGAAAAGTACCTTTTCATTATGAAGAATCTTCAACAGTAGGGGAAATCCTGCTGCCCTTGAGATCAAGAGGGAAATCCCTTTTTAGGAACCAAAATTTAGCTTTGTGTTATTCTGAAAGCCTGTTTAAAAGCCCTGGTGTTCCTGTCCCTTTGCAGTCTTCCCACAACCACCGAAAGAAAAGCAGCTCTTTATGTCTTTATATAGAGATATGGCTCTTTACGTCCTAATATCAGTTTTACAGGTCAGTAGAGGGTTTGCTCCTGGATGGTACTCAGGAACTTCAAGGGCACGTAGCGTTAAATGATTACTGACTTTCTTTCTTTTTTTGGTTTCAATGGGAGAGAAGTCTTCCTTGAAAGTCTATGCTGAAGTGCCCTTCATTCCTTATTTTTAATTCCTCTTATGGTCGAACTCTAAGTATCACATTTTCAAATTGAGATATCTGAAATTAGCAATCACAGTGTTTAGACATGAGTTCCCAGGTGCATTTAAAGATACTGTGTATTACCTAATTTTGAGAAACCGCATGTACAAAAATGTGACATTAAATGACTAATGGAGGATCCAATAGCAAGTGAAACTCTGCTTTATGCCTTCCAGCAATGATGCTGTTTGTAAAATACGTGAAGTACCCAAAACATGACATGCTGCTTAAATGCTGTATATTATTCCAATCATAACATCCGCTACAAGAGACTTGTGCTTTAAGCAGAGTCATAGTTGTTAATGAGCTAACTTCTCAGGTGAAGCTGAACCTAGTTCTCCTCATTGGGGTGTAAGCCATGTATAGGGCTGTGTTTGTTTCTTGATAGGCATTGCACATTTTCAGAGTTGTTCTCTGTAAGGATGCTAGGATATACAAAGCACTAAAAGCTTAACAAATCACTTAAGGCAAAAAATGTTTGGTTTTTTTTAAAAAGAAACAGCCAAACCCCTTCATTTTGCCTGCTATTTATTTAAGTCAGATAAAATCAAGCCTAAAGAAATCCAGCCTTTCACCCTTCCCATTAAAAATGAATCACAGGAGAAGAACAATATTTAATTTTTTGAACAATTATTCCAAATGTCTGCTGAAGGTTTTAGCATATGTTCAGTGCAATCCATGCTTCCAGATTTAGTGGGCATGGAGAGAGCTAAACCAAACGTGAAGCCATTGAAGAGAACTGGCTCAAGACAGCATTCAGTCGTGTGGCACACTGGCTTTCCTATCCAAATTAGATTATTTCATGCCTCTGGCAGCAAGAAGATGAAGATGGAGGGCATGGAGCTAACTAGGTACCTAACGGGACAAGGAAGAACTGGGAGAGAGATTTGTTTTGCAAATCATTGGTTTTGTTGTTAAATAACATAAGTGCTGTTCATATTCTGAACCCCACTGTGGGTGGTTCTTATAAGCCCCAAGGGTATTTAACCCTGTCACACCCATGTCTTTAGCCAGAGTTCTGCAGGAGCTGCTCTGGCAAAGGTCTCTGGGAGATGGGCTGAATCTTTGAAATTGATGGTATTCCCCACCCTTCCCCTTTCCAATCAGCATCATCTCTGTGATGGCCAGTCCTGAGTCATGCCACCAGGAAGATGTTAGTGTGTCCTGACCTCCATGCAGAGCTGTCACTGCCTGACCAGGTGGTGCTGGCTGGCTCTGGCAGAACCTTTGACTTTAGCCCTTGGGTTGAGGGGTGGAATTATTAGTGCCCAGCATAGGTTGAACTCGCCTGTGGGGTTTGGCTTCTTCCTACAACTATTCTTTAATGGGTGTATCTCTTCTATTTGTTGCAAGGATTAGTTACAAAATGGACGAAAAAAAAAAGGAAAACAAGCTAAAATGAAATTATATGTAAGTAAACAAACTGTAATAAAATGGACAGACTGAACTTTCATCTACATCTCAACTGGATTTGAACCAAGCCCCTTCTAAGAGTCTAAGAAATTTTGGTTAATTAATTTTTTGTTTGGTCTGCTCTGCATTTCCATGCTCTCAGGCAACCAAGAGTAGAAATGCTGGAAAACTGTGAGCAATTCTGATATGCTGATATTTCTGGCCAGGTCAAAAGTAGGACAGGCTGGAAATATCATGCAGACTCCCATGTTTGGTAGATTTCCAGTTCAGGTTTGCATACTCAGAAGGTTGGAATAAGATTGAGATAAACAAAGTGACCTTGAGGTGATTGTACAGACAAAAATCAACTTCCAGATTTTAGGTGGCTATACTTAAACTGAAATATGTGGCTTCTTCAAGGTTTCTGTTCTTGTGGTGAAGGAACTATTAATGTTTTGGGATCGCATTGTGCTTCCAAGCCCACTGGTTGGTTGGGACAGTACGGGGACTTAAAAGGTGTCTGAGGGTCAAATACAGCTTCCTCTGGCACCACAACCTATGTCTCCAATGAGTGCATGCTTTCACGTTATGCATCCAAGTTTTTGGGGGACTGTATGTAATCTGAAGTTGACTTTGGCTAAAGTTTAGCTCTTTTTCTTCAGAAGGAAGAAAATCACTTCCATCACATCGCTTTTAACCTGATTCTCTAGAGATTGTATGTGGTTTGATCCAACAAAACAGACTTGTTCTCAGATCAAGACCTAGTTATATAGTTTGCAGTCTTATAATCTTTTTAGAAACATAGTAGTTACGTTTAAAAAGGAAACAAACTTGTGCTTCTAATTGTTTTGAAGTGCAACATGTTCTCAGTAGAGGCAGAGCAAGAGCTGGGCAGGGGGTTAGGTTGTCAAGTGCACCAGTTTCAACTGGGAAACTTGAAAAACAGAAATGGCTTTACGGTTCCAGATCATGCAGGTTGCATGTGCATCAGTGTGGCCACACCACATATCCCTCCTGAATGTGGGCTGTGTCTAACACTTCAAGTTTTTAAAAGGAGGTGGATGCAATTTGTAGGGGCATGGTAATTCTCTCTCACCTTGACTCTGCCCTTTGGCAGGGTATTCTCTGAGTGTTTCATCCAGGGCTTCTGTTGGGTATGCAGATGAGGGAGAAGTTTGTGTGTATATGGAGTTATTCACAAATTGTTTATATAGGTGACACACACATAAACTCCAGATGTGGACAGTCTATTTTAAAACAAAAGCACCCTGTTCCTGGCTAACCTAGCCCCTTCTACAAGTTCTGGAAGACCTTGAGACATTACGACTTAGCTTTAACCAAGTCCAACTGCTTCTAGTTGCTCAGAAATGGAAAAGGAGCATGACTTACATGGCTGTAATGCAGACAGCAAACTCTGAGAATACATGTGAATTTAACAGCATGTTGCTGTATCTGTATAACTTTGCTCCCAGGGCAGCACCTCCCCTGCAGGAGCCTGCAGAAAGTGGACAGAGAGCACTTAACGTACCCCATACAAATTCTCAAGAAGCTGCTGAAGCCAAAACTTGAATTCACGGTAGGCAGATGGGCTGCCCAGATTCAGCAGCCTGAGTGAGTCAACACGAGCTGCTCACTCAAACTGAAATCAGCATAGCTGCAGCATGTCCAAGCATGTCCCCATCTGGCCAGGTCTGCTGTAGGAGTGGGAGCCCCCGGCATGAGACTGAGCATGAGTATCCCCATATAGTGCCCCAGCAAAGCACTCCCGCTACGGACAAAGCGGACTAAAGCTGTCAGCTGCCTGTTGTGCATGCTCTCCAGCTTAAAACAGCTTTGCCAGTATGACTGTCTGTCTAAAAGACCTTTTGTCAGCGCGGTTTTATCAGGTGAGGAACTGCTCTTCTCCCAATCACTAACACTCCAGTTATGTTGTTATGTTGTTACGCTATGTTGGCAGATCTGTGTCTCCAAAATTTAGGAATTTTGACTTGTAACCTGAATAACTTTTTCAAATACTGTTTCCTCAGAGCAGTAACATCCTAGACTCTAGATGAAAACAGTCTTCAGTAGGTTACACAAGTCCAGAGAGAATTACGGCTATAGTTTGGGACTTGTGTTCTCAGAAAAGTAGTAGAAGAGGTAAATTCTCTTTTATGTCCCTATGTTGGTTGGAAAAAAAATTCTTGATGTCTCTTTTTTTTCAAATAATCTGAAATTTGTACCATTTTCCCTGCTTTGATCTTTAACAATGCAATTTTTGAAACTATCTAAACAAGCATGCAGATTTTTTTACTGCATAAAAATGATCTGTTAAACTGTATCTGTAGCAATGATGGGAAAAGCCTGCTTCGGCTCTAATTTTGTTGTACAATGCTATTAATTTGCAACTTCAGGGTGAGTGGGACATGAGGGGGCTTGTACGGTTCAGGTTTTTGGTTTTTTTTGTTTTGGTTTGGGTTTTTTTTTTGTTCCCCTCCCATGCTTTGTAGAAAAATAAGCATCAATTTCGAAGTGCTAGAAAGAGCAGCTTGCTTTGGAAGTTGTCAGACTCGGGTACAAACGATCTTTGCTTCGAGCTTCCTAAAGAGACATAATTTCTCCTCTGTCTAAAAAGAGGAGGCTGGCTTGTTTGTTTTTATTTGGAGCATTCAGCAGCATTGCTGTAGGCCACTAACTGCAGGATGGCAGTAACACAGGATTATCCTGCAGAGCCTTAACTAGTGAATCCATAACAGCCAACCTGAACTCTGCTGCAGGCTGCCATTTAATACCACAAGAAACTGTTTGCATTTCATCATGTAACCGGTTGTGTGAATTCAAGAACCTTGCCTGGATCAGGCTGTGTTTTCAGATGAAAGAAAGGAACTACCAAATGGCAGAGTGAAATATATAGTTTGTTTTCCTGTAGGCCTGTCCTCTAAGCATAAACAAATATACTGTAGTGAAGACTCTGGCTCAGGCTACAGAAAAGAAACTGAGTAGAGAAGAGATGGGAAGTAGCCATATAAGAGGAGAAAAAGGTTGGGGCTTCCTCTTCTCCTGAGAGAGATTTATTTGATATCAAGACAGTAGGAACAGCTCGAAATGGCACAGTGAAAAGTATCTTCATAGTGTAGTAGGGAGAAATCTACTCTCCTGATCCTAAAACCTTCCTCTCTAAAATTCCCATTGGAGTGGGTATAGAATTGAGCCCATTTGTGACTTTTCCCTCAGGCCCTGTTAGATGGGCTTTTATTCAATGTGATTTCAGTCCAGATCATAATAAAGTTGCTCTGTTCCTCATGAAGCTCACATTATGGATGTACAGCCATCATGGTCTATGGACTGCTTAGTTTTTCCTGTAAAAACAGAAATCCTTGTACGGCTGGGAGCTTGTGAAAACAAGCCTGAAGCTACCAGAGTTTTTAGCTCTACAGTATAAATGAGAAACTAAATTCTCCACTGCAAAACATATATGCACCTATATATGCTCAAGGTTTTGACAATGAGACTCATTCATGCAGAAGAAGACACTTTCCAGGTGAATATTTTCTTGTTCTGGCGTCACACACCAAGTAATGTAATTAAAGAGCATTTATGAAATGTTCGGGAGTGTGCTGCTGGGAATCCTGAGTAGACGGGAAAGTAGGATGGTGCGTGGCTGTGGTGTCCCTAGATGAGCGAGGTGATCTGCGGGCCAAGTGAGAGGTGAGGTTCTGAAAACGAGAGCTTTTTCAAGCCAGAGTTTAGGGTCTAAAGGGAGTGACTCGGGTGCAGTTTTGTCTCATAACGTTTGCCTTGAAGTTGCAAAGATTATTATTCCTGGTAGTCAGTGCTGCGCTGCTGATCAGCACCCCCAGGATCGAGCCCTGCCTTCGGGTGTCGTTTAAAAAGTCAGCGAAACGGGCATTGGAGAGGAAGCTGCCGGCCTGGAGCCGCGGGGTTGCGGGGCCCGCGGGCTGCGGGGCTGGAGGAGCCGGGGGCCACCTCCTCACTGCGCTGCCCGCGGGCACAGCAAGCTCCCGCGCCTCAGTCACACAGGAAAACGCCTCCCTCTTCCAGCCTTTTAACAGATTAAACCCAATGAATTTTCAATGAGGATAGAATATTTTTATTTTCCGCAGTCCATTTTGTTAATTCTGGTGAGCGCTGGGGCACAGGACAGTCCCTCCCATGGCTTCACACGTTACCTTATTCTCCTGCGGTTGTAATGGGAATAAATACTCCATGATTTTAAAGAGTATTTGGGAAGAGAAGGCGGGGGGGGGGAAGGGAAAAAAACGAGAACTATTTGAAACGGTAGCACGGTGACTGCCTGTCCCGGCTGCTTCGGCAGCCGTACCGAGGAAGGGAAAGGCGTCGCGGGGACCGAGCCTTGCCCGGCCTTACCGCCTCCCCGAGTCCCGCTCCGCCGTGGGTCCCGCTCCTCAGGCAAACGGGCCTCGCAACAAGGCGCGCCTGGGTTCTCTTTTACATCCGTGTCCGGTGCCGTTCCTACGCGAGCCACATTAATGCGGGTTAATGTTGTTCCCGTCGGGGTATGCTGCGGGCTTAGAGCGGTCCCGAAAGGCGGTTCCGTACCGCTGCACCGCGGCACTAGCTGTGCGTCCGTTCCCGAGAGCCGAAGAGCGGCATGGCACCCGGAGCGCTGTACGAGCCGGAGAACAGACAAAACGGCTGTGTCGCCTGTCCCCGTTCGGGTCTCGGTGCGGGATGCGGGAGCCCTGCCCCGGTGCCTGCAGGCGGCAGCTTGGCTGCGCCGGTCGAACGGGAGCGGGGCGCCCCGAGCCAGGGTCTTCCCGCCGCTCCCCTCCAGAGACACATTTTCTCGCCAAGAGAAAAAAAAAAAAAGATGCTTGGGAGAGGAAACCTGCCACATTTCCAAACAAACCGACCCCAAATCACCCCGGTAGAAATCGGCTCTGCTGCCTGCACGGCGGTGAGAAGCAAAGAAGAAAACCACCCGGGCTACTCGAGACTTAGCAGCGCTGCAGCTGAAGGCACGGCTCTCCTGGTAAGCCTTGCCCGCGCTGCCGGGGCACGGCGTGGGGGCGGCGCCCTGCCCCGTGTCCCCCGCCGCGCTCCCCGGTGCCCTCCCGACGCGCCACGGCACAGCGGGACGGAGCGCGGGGCTCCGGCCGCGCTCCTCAGCGGAGACCCTCGTCGCTTGCCGTGCGGGGATTCCACCCGCGGGTTCGGTCTCAGCCGGAATACCGGACTTGGGGCCGCAGTGGAGAGTCCCATGCTCTGTTCGGGAAGGGGGGACCCGGCCCGGCTCGGTACCGGAGAAGCAGGGCGAAGCCCCGATTTGCAGTCCCTTTCGGGTCACTTCTTAGCGCGGTTGTGCGACCGGGGCTAAGCCTCGCTCTGCCCGCATCCTTCCCGACTTCACTGCATCGGGAACGGGCTGGTGCCGGGGCAGTTCTGCCCTCGCGTGAAGAAAACAGGAGCCCTTTCCCCGCCGCCCCTCAGCATCCCGTGGTGGGATCTGCCCCCTCGCTACGGCGGGCACCGTCTGGGCACCGACCGGCGTCGTGTGCCCCCTTTCACTGCTAGTGCCCGACTCGCTTCCCCTACCCTGGAGGGCGGCTGCAGGGCCGGTCCCGGAGCAGCTCCGCTGGCTCCTTCAGCCTTCCTTCTGCATTATCCGGGTTTGTTAGACTCCCGTCCGGCCCCAGGAGCGGCGACCGGCTGGACACGGGCCCGCTCGGGCGGACCGGCACCGGCGGGTTGGGCCGCTCCCTGGGGTCGTGGCGGGATCCCCCACTCCTTCACCGGGGAAGGGCTCGCCGCGCCCCTCTGTTCGCTGCCCGTCCCTCTTACTTGCGTTCCCTTCACTGCGACATTTCTGTGAGTACCGGTAAGACCTCAGCCCTCCGCTTAACTGCACCTAGTGTCCAAACCCAACTTTAGTGGCGTGCTCCTACGTTTTCAGGTGGTTCTTTAACATACTAAGAAGGGTATAATTAGCACCGGGGAGAGGGGAGAGCCCGACAGCGCCTGCTCGCCCTTGTGTCAAACGTTCACGTAGCCGCACACGGGGCTGCGTGCTCACCTTTGCTGATGCTCGGCCCGATCGCCGCTTCCAGCGCTGGGCTGAGTTTCTGCCCTGGTGTTCATCCGAAATTCCCCTTGGTGGGGCTGTCAAAAAACCCCGAACAATCCCCTCCCATGTCAAATGTCCCGTTCGAGGGAGCGAGCCTTGGAAAGTTGCTGCGCGCCCGGCTTAGGAGTGAAAGGCAGGAATCTGCCATTTGGCGGAGGTGATGACACACGCAGCAGCGCTGTTACACCTGCACCGGCCCTCGCCGCGGAAACGGCGGCGAGGGGGAGCGCCGAGAGCAGCATGGGTGGCCGGCAGAAAGAAGCCAGCCCCGGCCCCGCGGAGGCCGGCAGCCCCGGCCCCGGGCACAGCTGGCTCCGGCTGCCCCGCCGTCTGCGCGGAGCCAACCGCCGGGGCCAGCCGGGGGAGGGGGCGAAAACCTGGGAGAGCATCTCTCCCGCGGGCCTGAGCCCTCCGCAATTTCGTTTGTGGGCGTTAGGGGGGTGCTTCGGGGGCGGCGTGCGCTGTTCCGCGGCTGTGTGCGGAAATCTGGGGGCTTCGTTTCTGTGACCGAACTTACGCAGCCCAGGGTTTAGGGTATGCTTTTCTCCGCCGATGGATTCGTTATACGGCTGTAGGCGAAGACGCGGAAACATATTTTAGCCGAGAAATGTAATAATATATATAAACATCATAGCTCCCCAAAGGGCTATTTTATTTCTAGGCCAAAATACATTTCTACATCTTCGACTGCCTTCGCCCACAAATAAGCTCTCTCGGGGAGGGCAGCGGCGACCCGTGTGCCCTTGTCCGGACAGAGGAACTAGAGTTCCGTGCGTGGGACGCCGAAGCCCCCGGGCACCCGACGGGAGAGGCCGGCTGCCCCGGTTCGAGAGCTGCCAGCCCTCCGGGCGTGCGTTTTGTTACGAGCACTGATGCAGCACGTAAAATCCGCGGGGCGGGGAATAGCGCTGCGCAGCTGTTCGCGTTCAAAAAAAGGCAGAATAGAATCTGAGGGGCCGTGACCCGCCGGCCCGCGGATCTGCGGGCGCCGAGGTGTATGTGAACCTCCTCTGAGGGTGGCTTCTGGCCAGCCCGAGCGGGGAAACACCGAGTAGTGCTTCAGTACGGACGAGGAGGCCGGGTCCGTGCGGGTAGATCCCCGGAGCGGAACCGAATCGGCAGCAGCGGGCTCGCCGCAGCGCCAGCCACCGCGGAGCTCGTCCCAGCTTCTGTGGCTGCGACGGCCGCGTTCTCTGGCGGGGATGAAGGGAATCGGGGGGACAAACGGTGGCTGTCTGCCCTGCGCCCGGGGCTCGGGCTGAAGGTTCCGTTAGAAATCAGTGCAAAGCATCCTCTCTGTCTGCCTGCCCGCTTCTGTACCCGCGGTTGGAGCAGCCTGTATTAGTGATTTGTATTAGTGAACACGACGCCTCCGGTGTTCAGGCCAGCTGAGCTGCCTTTCTGCTGTTGGGGGGCAGGGCTCTACCTGAAGGCAGAAAAGGGGAAAGAGGGGGGAATGTCGGTGCCATATAGGCTGCTTCAGGAACCGTGTGAAATAAGCCGGAGTCCTCCAGGGGAACGAGCAGGAGAGCTGCCCGGTGTGCCATCCCCCGCCTCACCACTCTGCCCCAGCCCTCGGGGCCTCTTTCAGCCCTGCAGCCACCGCTGGGGGTCTGCGCGTACTTCGCGGGGAAGGAGACAGAGCGACCCGACACCTCCTGCT
>VXBJ01001277.1:602364-648431 GCA_013400055.1 Nycticryphes semicollaris | reverse complement strand
CCCCTCCACACACACACCATGAATAGCTAATTCGGAGCGATTACGAAGTAACGAGACAGAATATCCCATTTCTCGTTTACACTATTTTCGATTAAATTCGGCAGCAGGGTGTGAATGCCGGCACGGGAGCGGTCCGGCCCTCGGGGGGGGGGGCGTTTCACTGACAACTGGTGACAACTCTGGCACTTGGCTGGGACAGAGGTGTCTGAAAAAAATGAAAGGCTTCGGCAAGTGGACTCTGGGCGAGGGTTAGGAAATGGCCCGTGATTTCTAGGCTGGCGGGGCAGCTTCCATTTCTTCGGGCAAGCGGTGCGAGCAAAAAAAACCCGGGTTTTAGAGACACAGTACCGGCCCCGCCGCGCAGAAAGTCAGGGACCTGTTTAAGATGCGGCTCCACTTTCCCCGTTTTATCCCAACGATAACGATAACGAGCTTTTTTATTACTATCGTTCTGTTCCGTGGAAACCCAAACAAGCAAGAAAGCAGAGGGCGAAGCTGAGCACTACACGGGGCGTAATGTCCTAAGTTATCAAAAGGGGGAAGAAACAAAGAGTCACTCGCCGCTCATCTTTTTTCAGGTGTTGCTTTTAGCAGGATGTTCCGAAAAAACAAAACAAAACAAAAAACCCCAACAAACCCAAACCAAAAGAAAGAAAAAGAAAAGAAAAAGGCAGGCACATGTTATTGACGATGGGCTGAATTTCCTCTGCTCCTTGCTTTAGGAGGCGATACCGCTTGGTGCTTGTCGCTTAGTGCTGAGCGGCTGCGGCTGTGGCGTCTGGTACCCGAGTCCTAAATGCTGCCGGCGCTCAGGTACAAATAAGGATTGCGGCGCAGAGGCTGCCCGGCAGCCAGCCCTCCCTGCAGCCCGCAGAGCCCTGCGCTGGGCGGGGGTCCCTGGCTCTCGGCCCCGGCAGAGGGCGAGAAGCGGCGCCGGTAACGGCTGGCACAGCCTAGACGGCGAAGCGCTTGTGAAGCATCAGCACCAGGGCAAAATGTTCCCCGCCGCTGGCTGCCTGGCTAATTAAAGATCGCCCCGGGCGCGGGGTGAGGCTGGGAAGTGCTTCGGGGAGAGGTAGGTCGAGGAGGCTGAGGTCTGGGCAGCCGCACTTCTCCCTTGATTCGTTTTCAACAAGGTTTTTCAGGCCGCAGCCGCTGCGAGGTGGGCGCTCTGCCGCGGGGTGTGCGCCCCTTCTGCCCTCCAAATCATCCCCCAGTGAGGCAGGAGGGATACACACCGACTGGGAGCGGCCACTGGGATCCCCAGTAATACCGGTGGGAAATTAATCCCCGATGAGCTTTAATTCGTGTCCATACAGACTGCCATGGCAACGATCTAATGTCCTCAGGGCGCGGCGGGAGGGGCGCGGGGGCAGCGACCGCCCGGCCGGGCTTGGGCAAGGGCGGTTTCTCCGTCGCCCGGTCTTACAGGTTGCCTTTCTGGTTCCTATGGTGCTTCCGAGATACGGGGACATTTTCAAAGAGGATTCAGGAAATTTTTAAAACCGGGAGAAGAATTTGGAAGGTCTTTTGAAACTCACATTATTTATCACCTCTCTCCTAGAGCAGTCCCCTGCCCTGGCTGCTGCAGTTGCAGTCCTACGGAACAGCCCTTCTCTTTTTTACTCTTCCCCCAAATCAGTGAGCTTGCTTTGGAAGCCTCTTGATTTGCCTTTTTTTTTTTTTTTTTTTTTTAATGAACTACCGTTCAGTTCAGCCCAGAGCAGCCAAGTGTTGTCTGGGACAGTCACCAGTTACCCTGGAATAGAAATGGGAACCACTTGTTTAAACATCCTAAGGTCCCCAAATCTCTACGAGCCATCACAGAAAGGGTTTTTTTTTTTTCCCTTCCCGAAGCGGGAAAGGAGAAAGAGGATTATAGGGAGGAATGTCTGCCCAGGCGCCTACAAGCACCATAAGATTTCGGTTTGACTTTTTTTTTTTCCTCCCTCTTTTTTTTAAATTTTTTTTTTCATCAGTTTTTCCATTCCTTAGGGAAAATTTTTCAGTGTCTGAATCAAAGTGCATTATTCCGACTTCTTCTTTTTTGTTGTTGTTGTTGTTGTTTTATCTTAGCCCTTTTTCATGTTTTCGTTTAAAAAGTGACAGATTTGGTAGGACTCTCGACTGTTTCCCATTAGAGGCGGAGAGTTCACCAACGTGCCTTTCTGATGTTCCACATTACACGTGTTGGAGTTTAAAGCAGGAGCACATCCTAAGCAGTTACAGTTGGACCCATGCGGGAAGCCCTCCTGTCTTTACCTCCCTACCCGGGCTCTCGCCGCGGCTCCGGCGGCCCGGCCCGACGCTGCCCCCTGCCGGGTCCGCACCGCACCCACCCGGCTCCATCCGCATCCCCGCCCCGACCCCGGCCCGGGGGAGAGCGCTTTAGCCGGCAGCGGAGGGCCTTGCCAGGGCGGAGGGGGCTCCACACTTCCCACCGCAGAAGACCGGTTTGCTGCCTGCCGCCGACCGCGGCCCGGATGCTCTTCGGGTGGTCCGATGGCCAGAAAATAGTCACGGTGGGCGGGGGGTGTTTCCCAGCCTGCAGGACGTTCTTCATTCGGTCTTGAAATGTGGGGTATTCCTGGGATAAAAATATGCAGTTGCACGTTTCTCCTTTTGCCCTCTTCGTTTCCCTTGCTGATTCTTCTCTCCTCATTTTCGCTGCTCCTACTACCATTGCTGCTCACTCTCTCCCTGCTGTTACACGGGCTGTAGCATTTCACCCTGACAGCAGGCTTTTACCATTGCTCTGTTGTTTCGTAGTTTTAACCACTAATCTCTCCTTCAAGGAAAATCCCCTTGATGTAACAAGTGATTCTGAGTCCTTGCGTTTTGGAGTGTAGCCCCATACAAACGCTAGAGATGCCATGTCTGGAGCAGCACTTGGTAGGAGAGTTAGAAGGTGTCAAGAAATCTCCACAGCCAAATTTTCCTGTAAATGCAGGCAGGATACAATACATGGTTCTAAAAAATCCTGCTTTGGCAACACAGTCCTTGTAACTGTAGAAAATGGTTTTGTACACGTGCTGAAATTTTTGGTGATTAGCCTTCATTTTACATTCTTTAGACTCCAAAAATCACCGTGTGGTCCACTGATCTTGAGCAAATGAGCACATTTGTGATTGCAAAATATGAAATAAGAAAGAAAAAAACCCAGTAGGTTAAGGAAAAATCCACACATTATTTGCCGTTGTTAAATGCCTGGAGGCAGGAGAGCTGCAGTTTGTAGTTTATGCAACAAAATCACCAAGTGCTGCAGTTCCTAGTGCAGCAGTTTAAGGTGCTGATGCTTTACTAGATCCTACATGAATTCTAATATTCTGTATATGATATTGCTTTTTATTGGAAAAAGAACTTAATGTTTATGAAGTATTAGGAGAAACAGAGTTTGCTAAAGAAGATCAAATACAAGGCAGAGTGAAATAATTTATAGTGAAGTAAGAAGGAAGTCCTGGTTTTATCTGTGCTGGTGTGAGTTCCCTTGCTGAGGCCTGGGAATGGACCTTCCCTGCTCCTGGTTCTGCACTGGGGCTGGGTGAGGGGGGTTGTGCCCTGGCAGCATGACTGCCAGGGATCCCCTGCTTTCCCCTTGGCTGGACCAGCCGAGGGAGATCACAAAGATGACTCGAACCCTTGCATCCCAGTGCTCATCCCCGCTGAAGGATGAGCTATGGTATTGGTGCCTCCATCGCCGGCACAGAAAGATAAGATGGCAACTGAGTCCCCGAGTCACTGACTGCTCCGACGTGACATGGGTGAAGTCACCTTCCCTGTCAGCGTTGTCAGTCCTGATGGTAGGATGTCATTATGCAAGGGGAAGGACTGAGCTAGGGGAGCTCTCCACAGAGAACAAGCACATATGCCTAATTTTACTGGGTTGGTTTTACTTTAGACCTTTCATCTTTTTAGTGACAGAAAAAGAGCGGAGCAGAGCTGAACTGTAGATGGACTGAGCAGCCAGAGCTTGATCCAGCACAGTGGGAAGAGGGAATGCTAGCGATTTCTGAGAGGAAGGTGCTCACCTCACATTGGGAATTCCAAGAGTGGGGATTATTTTATTTTTTGGGGGGGTTTATCGTTATAGATATTGTTATATTTGTTTACTGTCCAAGCAAGACCGGGGCATTGCTGCAATGCCACAGTATAGGAAGCAGCCCCAGCTCCGGAGTGTGAAAATATTTCTGTGATGTTTTCAGGCTACTGCTGACCTCCGAAGGAAGGGTGCCTTGTTCTTAGAGGACTTGGCAGGACTGATCCTTCACTGGTGCAGACCAGCACAGTAGTAACAAAGTTAGTGCAGCCTTGTTGTATTAGGTGTGTATTTTCACTTCTATTGACATATTTGGTTAATGGTATTCTTTCCTTTATCCTGTGCTTCACATCACTGTAGTACAGAACAACTGTAGTGATTTAACTTTTGTGCTTTTTCCCAGAGAGCTGAGTGAGATGGATCATTTTCAGGTAGTATTTTCAGGCTACCAGCCACAAAGAAAGCTCGTCCAGTTGAAACCCAGGTGGGGCAGGAGTAGGGTAGAAAAGATAAAGCTCTATGCACGGCTGTATTCTCAGCCTACTTGAAGGAGGGTGCCTCTGGATTCGGCACCAGTGGATCTGGCACAATGTGAGAACTGTTTTTCTGTATCACTTACATTATAGTTGAAATGTGAAATGAGCTCCATGTGGCAGCAGCCAAAGGAAAGAAAAAGGGGGGAAAAAAGGGAAAAAAAAGAGCAGCACTCTCCAAAAGTTTCAGTTATCCCTTGAAGCTATATTACAACATATACTACTCTAATTGAATCAGTGTGAGAACTTTTCCCCTCCATTTAGATCAGTGCTAGTCTCTGTCCACTTTTCCCTGGAGATGCTCACATTTGATACCAAGATGTACTGGGGACACCCACACCTAGGGTGAGATTTTAACTTTCGGTGTAATGCTTTAGCTGCTGAAAAGGAAATGGTGATTCTTACACGCCTTTGCCAGAATCTATTATGATTTTCTCTCTCTTCTCCCCGCTTCTTTATAGACTTAACACCAGGATATGGTGCCAGAAAGTTTTGTCTGAGTACAGGCTACTTAGGTCTGCTCTGAAGCTGCAATAGATAAATCGATCATTTCTAGAGAGTTTGTTGGGATGAATCAATAAGCCTTAGAAATCCTGGCAGCATCTGTGAAGAGCTGGTAACAAAGCTGATGGTGATGGAGAAGGAATGTGGTCTTGGTGCTGCTCAGTTCTACCACCCTGTTAGCCCTGACGGGGGTTTGCCTGTGAGTGCTTCTTTTTTACCTGTGAAAGGACATCAAGCAAAGCCCACTCAGCATCCTGACTCCTCATTCGTTACATTTATAGAAGTGTGGAGGAAATCTCTGCACGTTTCAAAGTATTGGTGCTAGTACATAGCACAAAATTAATTGACAGCTCAGAAAGTAAAAGCAATCGATACCCAAAGACACGTCTGTCCCGTAAGTATTCACATATGCGAAACAATACGTGATCCACAAAAACATATGGCTCTTGTATCAAATACATGGAATCAAGTTGAATTATGAAGACTTTGAAAAGGTCCTCCATTTAAATGTGCACTGCTCTCTGAAATGTCCAGCTAAGTTTAGTGCAACAATTAAAAACAGATAGATTGTCAGGATGCATAGACCAGGGGTAGAGTTAATTCAGTATGAAAGAAATGAGTGACTGGGAATGAGAGAGAAGAGCAGAAGCAGCAGGAATGGAGCAAGAACGAGTGGAGAGACGAAATGCTAATAAGGGGGCTTGGAGAGAGCCAGGAATAGAAGGGGGGAAAGAAGTGGAAAAAAAAAGGAGAGAGAAAAAAAAATGAAAGAAGGATATGAGATAGGAAAGACAAGGAGAGCAGCAAGGAAAATAATTACATTTTCTTATGGATCTGGCAGCTTTCATGTTAGTGAACAAAGCCTAGAGCAGACCTAAAGGCTACTACTTACGTATTGAAAGTATGTGGGAGGGTCTTTCTTTGATGGTTATACACTTATACACATACAATTATATAAATAAAATTGCATGGAATTTGCAGTCTGTCTGGGGATCTCACACTGTTTGCCAGAATCACAGTTTTCCCCACCCTGCCACGTGTCCGGCCGCAGCGATGCCCTTCCTACGTGCTGTCCTGTGCTGCAGCCCCCAGTGAGGTGACAACCTGATACGGCCTTGGGGCTGCCTGATGAGGTATCACTGTTGTTTGCAGTTCCCATTTCCTTATGTTGATATTCATGGCAACATTTTCATTTTGCACTGGCTGATCCAAACTGCATCAAACGTGCTATTGTTGAATTGGTTGGGGGGTGTGTGGTGTGTTATTGTGTTTCCCTTGTCTGTCCCTCTCCATGCAAGCTGCTAGTAAAATGGCATCACTTTTCAAACTCTTTTTTTTTTTTGCTAAAAAAAAATAATTGAGTGATATTTTAATCTATCTATCTATTTGATAGCTTAACAATGTTAAATAATGATCAGAATCTATCTGCCTCCTTTAAAACAGGCCCTTTCTTCTGCCTTTGGCTTGGGGGCTGCTGGGACCATCAGTTACATATCTTTGACTAAGGCTATTTATACTCATGCCCAGTAAACTGAGCTGTATTATTGTATGAGGAATAACACACTTGGCAAGCAAAAATGGATTGGATGTGGTCATCCATCTGGCTTTAGGAAGGCTGTCTCAGGGAGACAGGAGCAATAGATGTGTTTTCTGGCTTGGACGGATGGGTGTGACACACATTTCTCCAGAGAGCTGAGCATCCCAAGGGATTTCTGACACCTGCTGGATCAGGTGTGCTCTGACTCTTCTCATTAAACCAAATACACATTTTCTGCATCTTCTTAGCTGATCACAAGATTCATTTCAAAGCTGCCCGCGGTCCCAGTGTGTGTTCTTCTCATGCTTGAGGTCAGACTGTCACACCCACCACACCCGGTATGTTGAGGATGGTGGAAAATTTCCTCATCTTGCACAGTCATTGATTTGTTGCTGGATGTCTACATGGGTGGGTGTACCCTGGCTAGGCTTGCACTGGTTCCTACTTTTGTGTGAGCCATTCCAGATCCACGTTGTCTTGCCTTAGAAGTTCTCCTCAGGGCATGAGGGAAGAGGCTCAGACTCACTTAGTTTTTTTTCTTTGATACACAGTGGGGAGCTTCCTCCTCTCCAAAGGCATCCTCAGGTTCTCCCATATTTGTGTTTGTCCTGTGTCCTTCCAGGGTGGGCACCTTTTTGAGGAGTCCAAAGGATGGGTCCATTTATAGTTCAGTGATGGATACGTTATTTCCTGGTGCTATTAGAAATGGCAACTCTGCCTGTTGCAAGGCATCTCTGTGCTTTGTTCCTATGCCCTGTTACAGTTGGTGTTGTTCAAATCACCTTTTCTAGGGTACAAACTTTTCTAGTTTAAGCATGGTTCATAGGTTCATTAAACATTACATGGTTAATCTGTATTTTTTCTGGAAAAAAAAAATGGCTTCCAGCCATCGCTGGACCGTTTCTTAATGTCTTTTCTGGCATTTCTAAAAATCTGAGTTAAATTTTGCCTTTCTCCCTTATAATCTCCCTGTTTCATTTCTCGTCATTCTAATAATCCTGTTACGAAGACAAGAAACAGAAACATGGATGTTTAAAGCTTAACAATGTCTCATTGTCTCATTTTGGAAAAGGGAATTGAAGTGGAAAAGCCTCCCATACGGCTATAAACAAAACAGAAGGAAGTGAGTTCACTGTCCACGGGAAAACACAGCTCTCCCATGAAGGAGATTTTTATTTCAGTTGAGGGGAAATGCACCACTGCTCTGGTACTCAGCAGTTCTTTTCAGCAGGCTGCAACGCTGAAAAACTTGTCAGGACCCCCCAGATGTGCTCTGTGCACCTTAGGAGCATTTATGATAAAGGTGGTGATGAAATGGCTACTGGTGTGAAGTCATTGGCAAATTCATATTGCGCACAGAGTTACACACTTGGGCTTGCTAGGGAGAAAGAAATACCATATCCTGCCTTTACCAGAAGTGTAATTTTTAGCATCCACTTGGGCCTGACCTCTTCTAGTCCATAGTACCTCCCCAGCTGTTGCTTTTCAACTTTTGGCCACTTCAGAGTCCTCCCCTATTTTGTCCAAGTCTTGTGTATTCTTTTTCCTTGTCCTCAGCCCTGACCTGCCTTTGGGCATTATAATGACCTAGAAACCCAGGTGAGTGAAGGGCTAGGCATCCACAAGCCACTGGAGATCAGTTTGTCATCACTAAATGTAGTATAAAAGTGGAAGTTAAAACTTCTGAGTGGTTAAAGGGATGGATGGATGGATGCTGTAAACCATTTCCCTGTGTTTTAATAAAAGAAGAGAAAAAAGGAGACAGGATGAAACAAACTAACCAGATAAAAGCTGCTTCTAGAGTCTGAGGCGGAACCAAAACAGCATTGGACAGTTGGGGATGAAATGGTTAAAAAGTCCCCCCCAGAATTCCACAAACTTAGTGATCTTTGTAAGAATAGCAAATAAACAGCAAAGGGCTAAGTACAGCATTGTGGTCATTACTGCATCATGCACAAAATGAGTCATATCCTTAGTCTTGAGCCTCAAGTGAGTAACAGAAGTGGGTATAACATCATCACAGCATGAGCTTTCTCTGCGGCACCTGCAATATCTGTCTCAGTGTGACAAGAGAAAGGGGTTGTAGCATTATTTAATGCCTCGAGTCTGATAAAGCGCAAATATAATTGAGCATCCCAATTTTATTCCCTTCCTCCAGAAGATGGCAAAAGTTAGCTGGACTTAACGCAGGCAGATGGAGAAAAAGGATTCAGGACTGTTTGTTCTGTGCTCCAGTTTCAGGTCACTGCTGGTTTAATGCTCCAGGTGGAAGGGTTGATCCCAAACCCCCTGAGATAAGCGGCTGTTTGGAGCAGTTGGCCACCGCAGCTCCAGCTTGGCAGCATTGTGCTGTGCTGGGTGAGAAGGGGCTGCTCAGCTGCAGCCCGAGGGTGCTCCAGGAGCCATGCAAGAACTGGTGTAGGTCACACATCTCCTTTTGGAGGGAGAGAAATGGTCTGTGATGTCTCCACGGAGATTGCAGCCAGAAACGCAGCTCTGGGAAGTTTAAATTTTGTACACAAAATACGACAGATGTGAATTACAGTGTTGATAGTCCTCATAGTATTAGAGGCCTGCTGTAATACTCACTCCCTGAGTACTAATGAGGTAAGTTCCCAATAAATGTCTTATATTTTGGCTAGGACAGAGTGGAGAGTTTGCATTTACAGAGGAACCTTGACTAAAAAAAGGGAAGAATATATAACAAATATATAGAAAGAAACATCAGATTAAGTACAGATTTGGCAACAAGGAATTTTTTTCCAGCTCAGCAAGGAACTCTAGAAAAAGGAAAGAAAAATTACTAATAAATTCATAAGAGACACAAAATAAGCTTTTCTTTCTCGTACAGTTAGTTTATTTTGCTCCTGTATTTAGCTGCTCTGGCAGTTTATAATTTCAACATTAGGAAAATGTGAGAGTATTTGAGTAAAGTGATACGCTGAAGTCAAGAGGCTTCCTGCCAGCAGAGAAGGAGAACTGAGGACTGCTTGTTTAAAAGATGCTCCTGAGGTGGTTCAGCTTAACCTGGTGCTTATCCTACGGTGAAGTTCTAATTTGATTCCAAACAAATTTGTCCTCACGATTTTTTCAGCCTAAGGGTTTTGACAGCTGCTGTGGTGGATCAAACGATGCTCAGAGCAGATTTGTGCCCATGCCCCTTGGAAGGGACGGGGCCAATTTGGAGGATGTTTGACACCCTTGCAAAAACTGTCACATCAGCAAGCTGTGCTAAGAACACAAGAGTCCATGATAGCTATTCCCTTTCTTAAATGCCCTCTAAGAAGAGGTAGGCTATGTCCCTAATTGGCAGAAAGCTCCAACTGTCGTCTTAGAAACCTTGCAGCAGGACAGGACCACACATGGTGCAAAGACATGTGAGCTCCCACCCAAAACACCTTTGGGTTTGGACAGGATGCTGCCATTTTAACACACGTTTTCTCCTTGGACAGCGTTCAACGTATCAGTCACATTGTTTCACACCCACAGTAAGGTAGTGATTGCATCTTCTCTTATGAGAAAATATTAATGTCACAGTTGACTTCTTCAAGGTCATATCCTTATTATTTGAGCTGACTGGGAAATTTTGACAAAGTGGTTCCCTGGCCCTCCGCTCCCTGAGAAAATGCAAATTTGTCTGAATAAAAAATTGACTTTTTCATTTTGAAGACTCTTTGTATGTCAAAATATTCTGTTTCCCATCCAGAAGGAGGAAAAAATCTTGTTATCTCAAAATTTTTGGCCGAGTTGGGTTTTGTAGGTAACCCAAACGTGCAGAAGGAATATTGCCAACTGTCTGTTTTTAGCAGCATGAGAAACAATAGCAACCACGGGGAATGACCCTGTGTCTCTTCCATTTGAGTGTCTCAGCAATACTAATTGTCAAGAACCGATTCCAATCAGGCTGGCAGAGCCCTGCAACTGCTGCCGAGCTGGTTCAATCCCACCGGCTGCGTCAGCGATGGTTTCCCTCACTGTGCGGCAGAGGAAGCGGTGAGACAATAGCTACCGCGGTAGGAAGCTTTCTAGCCTCACCCCTGCTTCCTCCCAGCAGCAGGGGGATTACCTGCTTCTCCACTCCTCTGCTGGGTTCACCTTCCTATGATCCTTCTGCTCTGGCAGCTCTGGTTTGGATAGAGGGGAGTCACGGTCAAAATCCTGCAGAAATGAGATTATTCTCGAGGTGTGTATTTACCAGTGCACTGCTGCAAGCTCTGAAGAAGCTGTTGCAGCGTTAATAGCTCTACTGCTGCCAGATGAAAGGAGGAGAGTATTCAGATGTAATAAATCAGCAGATGTTAAAACAATTTCTCCCTTCTCTGTTATATTGCACATCAACAGGAACGTGGTAAAGTGCTTTTTTGTACCATTTAGCATCTGACATTTCAGCACATCTTGTAAGTGTGCATTAAGAGAATGGAATGCTGCTATATTTATACTTGCAGATTTGGAATGAAAATGAAATGTGGAGAGATGCAATGTGCACGTGGAATGCTTTCCAGAGGGGCTGAGGCAATCCAGCACAGTGAGGCTTGAGCTGTCTTGAAGCTTTGGGCTACAAATGCAGAGAGACAGAGCATGTATCAGTTTTGAAACAGAACTGAAAAGTGTTGAAACTTGCAGCTGCTTCTCCAAACTCTGCTTAATTTAATTGTGGGATCACAGACACCATTGTAAAATACTGAAATAATGTGTTTGATTTTTGCAGTTGCTCTTGAAATATTTTGTTCCTTTATCTCCTCCGATATTGATGATGGTCCTCTGTCTAGTCACTTCAGAAAGGGGCCATTGCAAGTGCTACTTTTAGGGAAGCTGGGCTTTTACTGCTGGTGGGACCATGAGACCTGGTGGGGTCTGTCTACAGCCATGGTACTGGGCATCAGCACAATCGCTCCCCGTTTTTTGTTAGATCCCTTCTTGTATATTAGTGAGGTCTCTGGAGTCACCACAAAGCTGTAATCAGCAAAATTTCTCTCTCTTGTGTTGGGGCCCTGAGGGCAGGAATAGGCTCTAATTGGCCTGAACAACCTCACCTGTGGCCTCCACCCACACCCCTGCCCAAGGCCCAGGAGCCTCTTTCTGCTCATCCTGGAGGCTTCAGTCTTCACCTGAGCTGTGTGATCAGAGTGCTGGTCTCTGGCCTGTGTTTGGCCATGAACCCTGCTGACCTGGACCCCAGCCCACAGACTGATACTGTAGTTGGGCCTTAGGCCTGCCCTGCCGCTATGGACCTGCCTTGGAGACTTGAAGGGGGCAGGCATATTGCTAGAATGGTAAGGAACCAAGAGTCTTGACTGTATCCTGACATGGATGAGAGGTGTTGGGAGATGGACCTAATGTTTAACTCCCCCATCCTTGTGGAGGCAAAGTGACTTCTGTCTGGAGGCGAAGGAACCCTTCCGCATGTTGCTGGAGCCTGGATGTTGTAAGTATATTTAATGTGTCTCTTCTTAAGGAACAGATGGGTACACCTTGTTTTATGGTGACAGAAACTTGTTTTTACCCTAGCCATGAGGAATTCCTCTATTGGTAGACCTGGAGATCTGAGCACTGGTTTGCAGCTCGAATGTTAAGAAAAAGGCTGGTTAGCCAGAGAGCAGAGCCTTGGGCTGTTATCACCAGAGAGTGGTTGCCCACCTGCTGCATCCTGCAGTGCTTCTGCCTTTGGACCATTTGGGCATTACAGATCTTCATTTGAAGATACACAGGCAGGGGGCTGTGACAGTGGGACCCAGCAAAAGAACAAAACTTCTTGTCTTTACCTTTGCTGCTGTAATCAGCTGTGTGGGAGCCTTTGTCACAGGGTGTTGAGCTGTTGGGCGCAGCCATGACCATCTCGGGCACCACTTCACTGTGTCTGCATTTCTCTTAGTGAAGGAGAATCTTCCATGTTCATCTTCTCTTTGCTGCTGAATATTTACCTATGGCTCCTCTGAAAAAATAACTCTGCTTCCAGACTGAGTATCTGCCTCGGGCTGGGCATGCTTTCCGTGATGCTCTGCTGTTATTTTGCCATTTACGCTGGTCTGGAGTATTTAAGTTAAGACTTCTTGTGTGTTGGCTGAGCAGAGGAATTAAAAGCTCCATATCCTCCGTTATCCAAACTGTTCCGCTTATGAAATAGCGACAGCTTGTGTCAAAGGGCCTTAGGGAAGATTCCCCTGGGACCAGCAGACACCAGTCCTATGGGGGGACGTCCCTGCACCCCTGTAGAGGTGCACACTCAGCCCAGCCGCCAGGTCAACGGCGCGCAGCGGTGCCGCTCCCCTCCGCCAGGTGGCGCCATAGGGCACTGCGCTGAGCGGGGCTCCCGCTCCGGCCGCCGCCAACCCCAGGCCGGGGAGGAGCCCCCAGCGGCTCGGCCCGGCTCGGCCCAGCTCGGCCCCCCCGCTTCGGGCATCCCGGCGAAGGCGGGACCGGCAGGGAACCCCCCCACCCCGCACCGCCTGGCCGTGCCCGAGCCCGTCCCTCCCCGCCTCCTCCCGCTGCGGGAGCCAGGTGCCACAATGGCTTTGCTGATGGCCCCGGTAAAAATAAATAATAATAAAAAACCATATATCTTACATATATGCGCGATTTTAGACTTAACCTAACGTGTATTTGCAAAGTTTTGGGTACAGGGGAGCCCTGACTCTACTCGAAGCTGCGGAACTAAAAATACTCTGAATCTTAGCGTTTCAAGGAGGTCAGCGGAGGTAAGAAAATCTCCCCAAGAGGCAAGTGTTAGTTGTGTGTTACTGTATCGCACTTTGTGCATACGCAGCAGCCAGAGCTGCAGGTGAAGTCCTGAGGGTGTTACTGACAATTTCAATGCACCCGAAATTTCAGTGACATCTTTTGTTGAAGAGAAATCAAGTGTTAAGATACAGCACTTGTGAGTTGCTGCCTCTCGGGTACATCTTGCTGTATTTGCCCATTGCTGAGGACCTTTAGGCCTTCTGGCATGTTCACCAAGGGGGTTTAAAAGGATCATTTACAAATACCTGATGGAATGCTTACTACCCTTGCCCCAAGTGGGATCAAGCCAGTTGAGAGATACATGTCCAATCCTTTTTGGAGACAGAGGAGTCTCAGCTTAATTTAAGTCTTGTGGGAATGAGTTCTATAGGTTAATTATGTGCTGTACTGAAAGGGATTTTATAATTTAAAATGTTGCCTTTCAAATGTTATTGAAGTTGTCTTGTTCTTGTATTATTAAAAGGGGGTAACCAGCCAGCCCAGAGCTGACAACAAGGAATCAAACAACATGTGTTAGTGTCAAAACATGTTAAGCATAAACAGGACTTGGGTACTCTCTGCTCCTGTTAATGTTCAGACTCTCTCTAGACTCACCTTAAATTTCTGTGTGAAAAAGTACTTCCTTTCCTCAAATTTGAGTCTTCTATCCTTTCCACTTCTTTGTATATCCCTGTTTTCAAGCAGGAAGACAGGAAAGAGCCAAGCCCCGTCTCCTGTAGTGACCCTATTCATTCCAGGGTGAGCTTGTATCAAGTCTTCTCTTACTCACTTTTTCCCTGTCTTGGAAAGTCCTGGTCTTTCAGTCTTCATTGGAATTTTCCCAGGCCTTGTATCGTCAGCATCTTTGTGAAGATGAAGTAGCCAACAGCTTGAGGGCTGGTGTTTTACCCTGAAGCAGGCAGGACTGTAATCTCCCTTTCTTCCTACTACCACTTAGCACTGCTTGTGATTTATTTTTTTCCCATAAGCTGAAAGAGTAGCTGTACAACTTCACATAATTACAGCTGTACATCGCTCATGTATCTCAAGTTCCTACAAAGATACTTTATTCTTTCACTGGCTTGTACCTCAAGCGTCCAGGCACCTTGTGGCCTTCTTTGTCCGTAGCTGTGCATTCCCATGAAAGTTTTCCGAGGCTGTTTGTGGTACTACCCAGGTAGGTTTTGTATGAGCACCATTAATTGTGAGCAGCAATGTCTGAAAACAACCATGCCTTATTACTTTACTAAAGTACAATTATCTCTCAAAATGCCCAGGCTGGGCTAGCCTTTATTTTGTTCCCTGTAATTGAAATTTGGCTTCAAGTGTTTCTAACTACAGCCAGTAAATAGGGACAAAATCCAATCCCTCAGCAGTAGCTCATTCACTCATTGTCTGACAATGTCTCCAATGATTTATTTGATGACTGTTGCTTGGCCATGTATGTGATGGGATGAGCACTGGAAATGATAGTCATTAGGACAGATAGAAGGACTGATGAAAAAGCAGGTTCAACTATTGCTGACCGATTTGGAGAGTGCGTTGGAGATGACTGTGTACTGGAAATTGAAATGTGTATTTCTCAAAGGAGTAGGAGAAGACATCAAAATATGTGCATCTTTAAGCTGTCATCCAGATTTTGTTACCCTTATTTAAGGTATCCCAACAGGCCAACTCTCAGACTTTACTGAAGTTTGCTTATGTAATGACTGGGTTTTCTTCCTCTTTGGATTTTGTCCAGAGAAAGTAGGGAGCAGCTATCAGTGAGCTTCCAATAGTGCTCTGAGTAGAGGGTATGGCCAGCACATATGAAAATACGATAGCATTACTCATTACAAGAAGTGACAAAATCTGGCCTGTAGATATCATTGCTATTTTTCCACTTATACAGAGGATTGATCACGTGCCAATAGAAAAAGCTGCCAACTAAAACCTTTTAAGAAAGGAAACACTGTTTGAAGTCTGGCAATAAATGTTTTCCTTCCCCTGAAATATGTGCTGAATATATATAAAGAAGATTCAGGATAAGTGTCTAGTGAGGCTTAACATTTTCTAATCGTATGGATGGACTTGTTAACATTTTTCACACTTTGTTCTTTAATTAGATGAGCATTGTAACTAACAATTCAGTTAAAAACAGTAATTAAACACTGAAAACAAGAGGTAATGTAATGCAGCTGGATAAATCCGTTAAGAGGGCAATAGTATAACATGAAAATGCCAACACCATGAATTCTTTGTTGGTTTAAAATTCCTTTGCTGTTCTGCCACTTTCTTTGTTTCTTTATGCTACCGTTTTTTTCTTGTAACTGAAAACATCAGATGACCACTAGTAATGAGTGTGCAGCGGTGCTGCCTCCCAGGACGTGTAGCTGCAGCCACTAAGCCCAGCCTTACGGCAGCAAACGGGATCCACGTGGCCAATTGTTTTGCAGACATAATGGTGGCGTATTTATGTGCCTCTAAACTTGTTTTTCAGGATCTGTGGCTGCCTGCGTATGGTGAAGCTCGCTGCTTATCAACAGGAATAAAGCACTGGTCAGGCAGAAGCAATGCGTCAGTGCAAAATGGAATTCGCAAGACTAAAGTTTACACCAGGCAACAACAAAATCTACTGTGCCGTTCTGTTAGGCAACAAAGGTAATTTGTTATGCAACATAATGAGGACTTGTGTGTGACAGACGGCGGTGGCTCTCGGTTACAGGGCGTTGACATCAACAAGCACATGCAGATATAAGAGAATTACTATGTATAGCAGAGCATTCAAAAGCTTTGCTGTCATTACAGGGTTTTTTTCCCAACTTAAAACATCACAGAACAAACAAACACACTGAGACCATTCCTGCAGTCCTTTCTGGTCTGGGTAGGACCTTTCTCATTTCCTTTTGGGTTGGTGACTGTCTTAGACTTAACCGTCATGGCCACGAGGTCAGGGCTCACAAGTGTCATGCGTTTCATGTGGCTCTGACACATCCAGCACGTCTCCTGCCAGCCCACAGAATGACAAGGGGAGAGCAAGTCTAGAGGGAGAAGTAAGATACACTCCTAACACTGTTTACCACTGCCCAGAAGTCCATGGTGGACTTCTAATTAGTCTAACTAACTAATCCCTCGTGCTCCACTGCTGCTGTGACCACAGGCACTCCTCAAAGCCAGGTACTCTTCCTGTAGGGAGGCGATGGGCAGGCACCTATTTTGCCAATAAGCTGCCAGTAGGTGGGCTGTGTATGGAGCTGGGAATAGAGCTGTGGCTTATAAAGCAGCGTGGTTCATCTGCTTTGCCATATCACCTTTCAAAAGGAACCTGCCTGCTGGTGTGATTGGGCCTGCTGTTTATGATGACTGAGGCTGCTTTCTGCCTCCAGAGCTGGGTCTAGACCCAAAGATCCTGTTTGCTGACATTCCAGGGCTGTCTCACAAATGCTTGTGTAATTTGCTGTTGGGTATGTGTTCTCCTGGCCCACACTGAATGTTTCCCTTGTTGTTCAGCTGGAAGAGAGTCTGGGAGCAGTCTCTTCCAGAGGGCTGGAAGGGAGAGGCTGGGCTCCAGCTTCGCCAGTAAATTAGTGCAGGAGAAATAAGGAATCAGGACTGTGCCACATGGTGTGTAGAGCAGAGGACTAAGCTGAAGTGGTGTTGGTAACCTTTGCCCTGGCAATCTGTGGGGTTGATTCTGCTTGTTCAGCATGTGTATGGAGCATTGGACCTTACACACGATCCCCTGGAATAGTTATCATCAACAAACAGTTTGATTCCGTCACTGCTATTTTAATCTGGAGTTGGTTCTTGCTTTTTCCCTCAAACCACAGCCAAGCCTGGTTGGCCAGACCGTGTTAGGGAAGGTTGCTCCTGTTGAAGACCCCCATTCACTTGTGTACTGTGCCTTAAGTATCGCTGTCAGTGGCAGGATATTGGAATTCTGACTGTGCCAGTGACTCAGCAAGGGCCTGATCTGTTGACTCCTACTCAAGCAGGAGCCCAATGACTTAGCACAGTTACGACACCAGTGCAGTTAAGGGTAAACCACGGAGTTACCACTACCTTGGTCAAGCTACTTTACCTCTTGGTAACTTGGGTTATGTGGAATTACTGTCACTATGAACTTACATTCTGGTGCTTGGTAGTTTAACCAAACAGACTGAAATGGCTAAAGAAAAGCTGTGGAAACAAAAGGTGCTTTAGTGTTTTACGGTGTGATGTTGAGTGTGACACTTAGGTCAAGGTGTTCAAATTAATATGGGACTGGGAAAAATTTTGCTTTTGGTGCCAAACAGGCAGGTGTCCTCCATTTCCAGAGATGACAGGTACCTGCCATTCAGCAGAGGCTTCCTTGCATTACAAGGCCAATGAGGTTGTCTTGCCCTGTTTTTCTTGTGGGGTTTGGGGTGGTTTTTTTTGCAGCTTCTTGAACAGTAGTGCTGATAGAGATATTTTAGGAGCCACCATGATAGAAATAATTCATGATGATACTGAGTTTTTTTTTTTCATTTAACGAATGTTCATTTAATTACCAACCAAAGTAATTAAGTCTAACCAAATGAATATTGCATCATAAGAAGCAATAAGATTCCATACTGTGAGGATAAGAAGCAAACGAACCAACCCTGCCTTTCATGCAGAAGATGCTATCTGGCATTTGCATAGATACTGTGTTTGTAACTAAAACCATCCTGTCTGTGTAATGCTCTTACTGCAGCCCTTGCTGTTTTGTAGCAGTCGGTAATGAGCAAGTATAAAAATATGTCGGGGTCTCTAGAAAGCATTACAGTGACACTGCAGACAATGACTGTCTTAAAGCAAACCCCACAGGCGTCCTTGCTTTTTCACAGGGAAACCCCTTGTCAGCATCCCTCAGCCCGAATGCCATTTTGCATCAAGGAAAATGCTGATGGTGGAAGGGTCCGGGGGCTGCGCGCGGGGAGCTCACAGGTGAGTAAGCTGCCGGCTGGCGCTTTCTGCAGTGCAAGCACGGGGTGTTTTCACATTCAGGGTGCTGCTTGGCTGAGCCTGGGGTTGTGGAGAGGTGAGCTGCCACACCAGACAGCCCGGTACCGCTGAGCTGCCCTCCCAGAGGTGCCGCGCTTGGCTGCACGGCAGGGCAGAGCTGTGCAGCGGTAGCCGATCCCGTGTCGGACGTGCCGGAGGGTTGTCTTTCCGCTTGAACGCAGCTACTTGCAGAGGTTGTTCTGCTTGGTTCCTCTGCAGCCCTGCTTTCAGGACCATTTCAAGGTCAAGGCTGTTACTGGGGCTGTGAGTGCAATGCTACCTCTCAGGCTTGAGGTCTGTGGAACAGAGGTGATTATTTACGGTGCACTTGCGCAGTGCACTGAAATCTTGCTTTTCTCAGCACTTACAGCCTGCTTAGGAGCCCCATGTGTGCCTTTCGTGCAGCTCAGCCCTGCTGCCTGTCCCCCAGGGTCCCTGAGTGGGCACCTGGGCTACCCTAGCCTTTGGGGCCCACGCACCACATACTGCCCACAAGGAGCAGCCAGAGTGATTGATGCTGGGGATTAAAGCCAGCTTCTGGAGCTTCCTTCAGCCAGCCCCTTTTGCATGGGTAGAAAGTGAGCACCCTCCTTCCAGCAGTACCAGCACCCAGCAACACTATGGCAACCTTACCCATCCCTGAGGTGTCTCTGTCAGTTTTCCTCAGTTATTCCTTCATCTCCTGCCCCCATAGCAGAAGATGCTCTGCCACTTTCTTAGCCCCTTGTCCTGTTCTGTGGAGTTCTGTACTCGCTTTCCCGCAACTACTTGAGTCAGGTACAGTCAGATGAAGGAACAGCTCAGTAATGTTTAGCTGAATAAAGTATTACACACAGAACTGCACAGAACTTGCACCATTTCCATCAGCAGCTTACCGGAATATGAATGAGTACGATTGTTCAAAACCCAAGTTTAGAAGGATTTTCACATGTAAACATTTGGGCTGAGACATGGTGTGGCAGCAGATGGATGTGTTGAGTCATGTGTTCTAGGCCTCTCCCCTCTTCAAGATAAGGTATGAATGTCAGACTAATCTGGGTTGAGATGGGGGAACTTGGTCCTTGGCACGAAGCTTGCTGCCTGATTGCTCCCTGTGTGATGCTTTTGTGCAAATAGTGTATCTGTAGTGCCTTAAAATCAAATGTTGTGCCCAAGCTGCACCTAGATAAGCCTTTTTAAAATTCAGAAAATGTATCCATAGCAGGGTTTGTTTTTAAGGATTGAAAGATCCTTTAGTCTGCTTTCAACAGGCACTGTGCTAGGTGAATGTCAGAGACGGGATGAATGGGACTGTTAAGGACTTGCAAGTGACCAACCAATGTTAGTTGATTAAATTGGTAGTTTTTATATTGTAATCTAAACTGAGTTTCAAAGCAGGTGTGTTAGAGGTATTTACTAAGTGTTAGAGCTCAATAAGTGCTGTTAGTAAGATGAAACTTTGAATTATGCACTTAGAAAGTCATAACAGGTCAAGTATCTAATGAAAAATTAAAGAATGAAATTAGTGAGAACAAGAGAGTTCCCACCAGAGCAATAACCTGGTCCCTGAAAGCAGCCGGCAGCCCCCACCAAGGCAGTCAGTGTGCTCTCTTCTCACAGCTGCTTGCATCTTCTCCTGAGACTGTGGCTTGGCTTAGTTTTCACTTTGTTTGTTTGTCAGCACAGCCTGATTTGAATATGGTCTGAGTAAAAACAGTTAAAATCTCAGCATCTGCCTCGGAGAGAGTTTCAGCTGTGTTTTTCAGAAGTGGTCGTGCATGTTGCTTACAGCAAATGGTTCTCTGCTATTGATCAGTCATCTCATAGCCCAGCCTTACTTTCATCTCTCTTAGCTATAGAGCAAGAAACGCTCACAAATCTGCAGTGTTCCTTTCAGTAAGTGATCTTTGCATATGGGGGAGATGTTTGGCCAGTTTTCCCCTGCGTTTCCCTACTTGGGACTTGTGGCTACCAGAAGGGACCGCAAACCGAGCAGGCCCTGGGGAGCAGGGGGCAGCTTCTGCCCCTCAGCCTGCCCTCTCCTTCCCTTGCGCAGCCTGTAGCGGCTCATGGTTTACTTTTAGTGCTTCCTACAGGGCTGCTGAGTACCCGGGGATTATTGCTGTGCTGCTGCTTTACGTGAACGGTCCGTTTTGGCTGCCTTCTCCCTTCCCTATGGTGACAGCAAAACGCTGAGCTGCCCTGTTCACACAGTTGCTCTGGGCCAGGGCAGTGAGAGCTCTGGGTGGCGTTGCCAGACGCTGGTCCTTAGCACATCTTCTGCTCTGTGTGGGTGTGAGGGGGCTGATTTCTGCTTTGGGGTTTTCTTGTAAGAGTCCAGATCTTTTAAAGGTGTGTTTATAAAAGAAAACATCAACCTTAAAAAAACAAACACACGCAAACCAGCCCCACCAAAATTCCACTTGCAGTCCTTATAAAAAGTCAAGAATTTAAATTGAAAATATACGCTAGAATACCATTTTTGCCTTAATGACTGCATGAAAAAAATCAGAAATGAGGTGCAGCTGTAACCTAATAGTTCAGGCAGAAATTAACTGATCATTAATACAAAAAAGTCATACAAAAAAGTCATTGGTGCGATTTTAAAATGCCAAATATTGGCAATATCATCTCTTTAATGGCTGAATTCAAGAGTGTGATGCTGCTTTTTCCTCCGAATAATGTTATAACAATATGTAAAATTATGCTTAGTGCTGTTAGTTGATTAGAATTGGGCAAGCACAGACAAGCAAGAAATGTGGAAGAACGCAAAACCAATTCCTTGTGGACTTTACAGGACCATCAGGACATTCTCACTGCTTATCAGGAAATATGTAAATAGCTCCTGGCTCCTTTACTTGCTCAGACAGTGAGGCAAGACCTTTTTCAGAAAGCCTTCTTCCAGGAAACTCACACTCCTCAAGGTGTGTAATGAGAGAGGACAGTAAAAGGAAAAAGCAAGAAGAATAAAAGACAAAACTAATTAATGACAAGAATACAAAGATCCTGGGAGGGGGTGAGGGAGAGGCATGGACTGTCAGGATCTAAGGGATGTTAAATACGCTGATAGGTGACAAGTAGGCGAGATGAAACTGTGGTTGGGAGTATGTAAATTAGGCTGGGCAGACAAGCTGTCTGCGGGCTGAAAAATCTGACTGTGCTAGTGGACATTCAAAATAAGATTTCTTCACAGCAAGGGCAAGAAACTGAGCAAGTCAGACTTGTCTCTGCAGAACCTTAGTACTTACTTTTACCCTTTCAAGCAATGCTTAGGTGCCGCAGCTGTGTTCAGAGCATGAGGAACAGCCTTGCTTGGAGAGCATCATCTGTGCTGAGATGGCTGATGGAGGGTGGAAGCAGCAAAGTATTAGCCATGCTCTGTGGGGGAAAATTGGAAGTTTGGGTTAAAGAGCTGTCTTAGGGACACTCTGTGAAGAATTGGAGCCAGCAGTGCCTTTGCTGCTGACTGTTCTCTGGGATTTTTTTAAATTGAGGCATTAGCTCCCTTGGAGTCAGGTGATGGTACCAGGGTGTTGAAAGGAAGCAGAGTCCTTTCAAAGCGTGGTTTAACCTATAGATGCCATGAAAGCTGCCAGTAAAGTGCTGTCAACAATCAGTCATGGAGAGATATACCTCGCTCAAAATCTGTCAGTTCTGATGCAGATACAAACTCAAAAGCACCAGCAGTCCCTGAGACTTACTAGCAAAAACCACTTTGTAAGATCCTAACTGAAATTGTTTCTTCTAGTTGTTCCCTCTCAGCTGCTTTACAGGTCTTTGCATCTGCTGGTGATTTATATAGGTGTTAGGATATGTGCCCAAATTTAGATGAAAAAAAGCCAACAGGGTATATTATTTTTCCATTAAGAAGGCAGTTGTTAAGGAGAGATCACAAGTACATTTGGGAAAAAGAGCAAAAAGCTCTGTTTTAACCTGGATTAGTTCACTCATCCCATTTGTGGAAAGGAGGAGGCGATGCAGAGAGCACTACAAGTGGGCAAGGGAAGGTGGTGTGGGCTTATGCCAGATAAAATTCCAGGGGACAAGGAAGAGGTCTGGCCCTGAGGATCCACAAAACAAAGCCACGAGCATAGACTTCACAGGAGCCTGGAAAATGAAGGTCCAGGTGGAGGTTGCTTCGTGTTCTTTTGTGACATTGGCTTTCCTGCCTGGCTCAAGCCCCTAGTTGTGACCAGCTCAGCTGCAGGAGAGTGTTTGGAGTGGCTACTGTTCATTGCAACCTATTGCCCATACTAAGCACTAAAAGAATGTCAGGCTTTAAAAATATAACGTTGCCACATTTTTAGCATATGTTCCCACTTTGAAGGTTTGGGAAGTCTCATTAAACCTTTCTGCAAGTACTAGAAGTTATGAGAGACCATTAACTCAAGTTCCTCTGCTGATGAACACTGTTCTCCCTGTTTATGACAGCCAATAAAACAGGAATATGAGGTTCAACTTGTTCTGTGGGATGTTCCAGGCCTCCTGTTAGGGCATTTTTTGGATTCAGGCTTTTCTTAGAAGCCGTGTTTGCCCTTGGTCCTGGTGATTGAGGCTACCTCTTCTGTGGGGGGGCTGCTTACTGTCCTCTTCTTAGCTCTGACAGTTGTCTGAGCAAAAAACCCCCCAACCTTCTCACCAAATACAGCCTGCAGCCCACAACAGCAGAGCTTTGTGCCCTACCACCTGGCACGTTGCCAAATGCAATGAGCGCATTTGCACATCCATGAATAACTACACCCGGAGTTACAGATTTTGATTTATTAAAACACCGTCTCCCAGTTTGGGCAGTGGTGGCCCAAAACCCTGGTGGCTGTGTTGGTAGTGAAGGTTGGCAGAAGACGCTGCTGAAGCGCAGAGGGGAGTGCTTTGAGTGATGGTGTTTTGATGGTTGGAGGTAGGTGTTTTCTGCGCGTGCGGCGGTACGGTGCTGGCTTAGGCAGCCAGAGCATCCTCTGGTCTGGCAGGGGAGTGTCTGCAGGATGGCCAGGGTGCCCACCTGAGGGGCTAACAAGGGGCTTCTGTGGCAGACAGAGGCCTGTGACGCGCTTGACGGTTGTGAGGAAGGCGGGTGCTGTGGCTAGATGGCAAGGATGCAGTGCCCTTGGTTGGCCGTGGCAGATCTGGGCCCTGCATCCCCCACTGGTGTCATGTATTGGGTCCTTCCCAGCCAGTTCCTCTGGGGGAATGGGAGACTGGTGTGCAATGAAGTGGCACTTTTTATTACTTTTCCTGATGGAAGGAGCTAAAGGAGGAGAGAGTGAGGAATAGCTGGGTAGCACTTGGCATGAGTCAGTATCTTGCTATCAAGTGCAAAATCACGCCTGAAAAAAATCATGCTTGTAAACTTTGGGGGCTGTTAACTTGCCCTTCTGGGACACCTGTGAGTGACATGCTGGCAGGTCCCCCCGGGGGCTCTCCTTGGCCCTGGGGTGGCTCTAGACAGGCAGCGCCGCTTCAATAAAGGGCTAATGGCTCGAAAAAATCAAACAGGACCTGGCCCGGAGCTCCTGGGGGGGTGCAGGGTGCCGGGACCTCCGCTGTAGCCCGGGAGACCCAGTGTCTAAACGTGGCTTGGCTCGGGGCCGGGCTGAGGAGGAAGAGGCGGCGGCCGCGGGGCGGAGCGGGCTGCGGGGCAGCGCTGCCGGGGACGCCCTGTCGGTGCGAGCCTGCGGGAGACGCGGTGCCGCCAGCGCAGCCGGGTAGGAGAGCGGGTCTTGTTTTTCCTTTATTTCATTTTATTGCCTTCCCCCAACCCCTTCCCAAGACTGAGAGCCCCCGGGGCGGGCTGTCCCGTTCCGGAGCCTACCGGGCTGGGAGAACCGGAGGCGGCGGGCGGCTCCGCTCCCCGGCTGGGTTCCGTCCGCTGGCAGGGCGGCAGAGGCGTTGAACTTTGCTACTGGGCTCTCCTCGGTGGAGGATCGCGGAGACGGCGCTGCTCTGAGGAAGACCCCGGGCTGAGGGATCGGGACAGCCTGGTCCTTGGCCGTGGCTGCGCCCCTACATCGGCTTCTGCGGTGGGAGAGCTGAGCTCCTCCCTGCCCCAGCCAACCCACTGCCGGCTCCTTCCTGGCTCCTGGCTGTGTGGACTCTGGTGTGGCCCCTTCCCTCTGGCTGGCGCCTGGGGCTTTTTCATTTTGTGAGAAGCTCCTCTGTCCCACTTAGTGGATGCTGGTTGAGCGCTTCTCAGCCCTTCACAGCGGGGAATCCCCGGGAGGGGAATCCCTCCTCCCTGGAGGTGTTTTTAGGGTCTCTTCCCGTTTTAAGGGGGGAGGGGGGAATGAGAAGAGGTGTTGAGATTGAAAAAGATCAGATGCTTCTGCGACGTCAAAAAGAAACTATCAGGAGTAAAAAAAAGAAACCAAACCCCAAACAACAAACCACAACCAAACATAAAGGAAGGAGAAGCCAAGGAGATGCGAGTTCAGGGGATAATTTACCAGAAAGCAATGGGAACAGGCCTCCAGTTGGGAAACTTGCAAACCCCAGGAAGGTCTGGCAGCTGGCAGGAGTGAGGAAGCGTGGCTGGCAGCCTGTCTGAGGCTAACACCTCCTGCCTGCCAGCGTGTGTCAAACCCTTTAGGGCGTTAATGGGAAGAATTCACCAATTAAACAACAGTTCATCTTTTTTTTCCTTAAATGTTTTCCACATGTGCTGTCCTGAATGGTAACCTCAATTTTTTTTTAATGATATAAAGCATTAACATTGCCTGTCTTCTGTAGCAAGGTGTTTTCCTTAGCTGTGATTAATCACCCTGTTTTTCTCTTCCAATTAAGCTGCTCACTTGGAGCACTGAGACAATCAGTGTCTCAACGTAGAAATCGGTCTCGGAATTACCAGTGAGTTTACCCCTCAGATTGGATTCCTGGTAGACCAGAGGTATTTTCAGTTTCAGGCTGTTGTGTTTTCCTGTCAATTGTAACGTGCAGGAGGTTACTTGACTCAGTGACTGGGAGGGGTCTGATAAGAGCAGAGCCTTGATTGCCCACGCGTGTGTGCACTTGGGTTTACTTCTTGCAGACAGTACATGCTGTAAGAGAGCTCACGCAGCTACTGAGGCACTATGGGTTATCCATTGCCTTGGGACCAGAATCTCTATTAGAAGTTTGAATGCGATGTTCCAGTAACAGGTTATGTACATTAAAGACAAAAGATCAGTGAGTTAATCTTCGACGTTGTCAGGGCAATGCACAACGTTCCCTGGTGAGCTTAGTCCCTTTCGGCACTAAGAGGGGATGGGTACTGGAGCTGACGTGTTTGAGGAGAGGAAGAAATGGAGGAGGAACAGTGAACTTCTTGCAGTTCCTAAGCATGGGAAGAGCTTCTGCCTTTGGGGTCTTCTGTGCCCTGGTGTAGCAGTGGCAGCTTCAGGGTTCCCCAGAAATGCTGAGGCACAGACCCTGGTTGCCAAACATATTACATTGCAGAAAATCTTAAAGCAAAGCATATTACTTCTGCCAACACTTGGAGTATATTTTGGGCTTTTTTTTTTTTAAGTTTTAAATACTTTTGGTTGACAGCTTTGACTCAGCTGCAGACTGGCTTCCCTGGCCGGGCTGCATCTGCCCAACGTGTCGTCATCTCCCCTTTGGGTGATCTCACAGCACCTCGTAGGAGCTGTGCTCTGGCGGGTGCGTCTGGGGTGACTGAACCACAGCTCTAGCGAGGCACCACTTCAAACCCGAGTTTGTGTTGAAAAACAAAAGATAATAGTAGATCTTATGTTTTTAGAAATAAAACTCTACAGTGAGTGCTTTTNAGAGCCTTGATTGCCCACGCGTGTGTGCACTTGGGTTTACTTCTTGCAGACAGTACATGCTGTAAGAGAGCTCACGCAGCTACTGAGGCACTATGGGTTATCCATTGCCTTGGGACCAGAATCTCTATTAGAAGTTTGAATGCGATGTTCCAGTAACAGGTTATGTACATTAAAGACAAAAGATCAGTGAGTTAATCTTCGACGTTGTCAGGGCAATGCACAACGTTCCCTGGTGAGCTTAGTCCCTTTCGGCACTAAGAGGGGATGGGTACTGGAGCTGACGTGTTTGAGGAGAGGAAGAAATGGAGGAGGAACAGTGAACTTCTTGCAGTTCCTAAGCATGGGAAGAGCTTCTGCCTTTGGGGTCTTCTGTGCCCTGGTGTAGCAGTGGCAGCTTCAGGGTTCCCCAGAAATGCTGAGGCACAGACCCTGGTTGCCAAACATATTACATTGCAGAAAATCTTAAAGCAAAGCATATTACTTCTGCCAACACTTGGAGTATATTTTGGGCTTTTTTTTTTTTAAGTTTTAAATACTTTTGGTTGACANTTTTTTTTTTTTTAATTTTTTTTTTGAGCAGCTCCAGGCAGCAGTTATTAAGATCCAGTATTAATGGAGGGATGAGAATGAATGCAGTCCATCTTGTTCATTTCTTGCCTTGACAGCATCCATGAGTGAAACACTGGCTGCCACGTCATCCCAGTGTGGCACTTTCTTCCCAAGGAGTAGGTGGCATGTATAAATCTCTATGCTGCACTCCAAAAGCCTGTGTGGTGTTTGTGGTAATGGTCCCTTTCATGCCTTGGTGTGGATTTTGTACTGGATGTACACTTGTTGCCCAGTCCCTAGACTAGCAGAGCAATGAGTAGCCAGGTTTATTTTCCACTCTTCTGGGGAGTTTTTAGGGCCCGGGAGCTCTGCTGGGATGCTGTGTGCTGTACTGAGTGGTGTTTTCAGGGAAAAAAGTCATGAGCAGGTTCTGAATTTCATGGCTGTGAATTCCATGTTCCGAATAGCAGATCGTATTTTCTGCCTTACCTAGTACTTCTCTACCTTGGTGGTGAATTTTAGCAAAATTTTTCTGTCCTGCCCTGCAGGAAAATCACTTTTAACTCTGTCAGTGTGGCTGGGAACCTTCATCTGCAACATCTGGGTACGAGCAGTGCTGCAAACAGGATCCTTGGCAAAAATGAACCTTGTCTCTGAACCATTGTGGTTTTTCTAGTGAGATCAGTCTGCCACCTGCATCTCGGGTGTGACTTTATTTTAGAGATATTGTAAATGTATAAACAACCTTCTGACCTTCCTCACTTCCATCTTTTGCTTTATTCTCCATTTCCTTCTCTTCTTCATCCTCTCTCACAGTTCTGTGTCCTTGGAGACATTCCTCATTGCTGGCTTGAGGCACGTTTCCAATTGGCCATTGTTTCTCAGCTACTTCAGACAAGAGGAGGAAAAAGCTTGAGCAGTGAGATGGATAGCCTTCAGGATTCGATGAGCACCCCCTAAATATCACATCAGCTAAGCTTGGGGGCTTTTTTGAAGGCACCACAGTACCCTGGTCCTCACCCTCTGACTCCTAAACGTTTGTGGCAGCCCAGCAGAGCCCAGTGCTGGGACCCCTGTGTGTGTGTACATTGAATCAACTTCTCCATTTTGTGAAGAGGATGGACTTTACCAAAGAGTTGTGATCAGTGAGACCAGAATTCCCCAGTGACAGTGTGATCCAGGAACTCAATTACCCTTGATAGAGTAATGCTGTGAGAGATAGGTTTATTATTATTTTTCATGGAATTTGCTCAGATGTAAGGAATTTGCGTTCAAGGCCTGAATATTTGGGATTATATTTTTTTATTTATTGTAATCAGTCAAAACAATACTGGCCCTGAAACTTCTTTGGGAAGATTGTTTGTGATCTATTAATTATTTTCAGTCTACTTGGCATAATGTGAAGGATTGGGTTAACATAACCAGTCTTGCAGGTGATGATAAATTCAACAAGCATTATTTCTGCTTTTCAAAGAGATTGGTTTTCATGATTGATCTTCCACATAGATGCCCTTTTCCAGGTGATACAAATTCCTTTTAGAGCTGACCTCAACCTTGTAATTTTTCAGGAATTTAGAATAGCTCTTTATTTAAAATACAGTTTTCTCCCTTATTTAATGTAGTGACCAGAAGCTGGATTTTAAGTTCATCTTGTAGAAAGCGAAACATGGTGACATTTTCTCAACGCTCTTACTTTACATTTAATTCTGTGATTAATCAGTTCATCTTGAGAGGAAGAACATGTCTGTTAAATCAGAGGATAATTTTTGTCTTCAGTTAAACTCCTTCTCTCACCAACATGGCCAGGAGGGAAATGTTTTCAATTGTTCCTATATATTTCCTTTTGATATTGAGTGCAGCAGCCTGAACCGCAAGAGACCAGACTGAGAATGGACTCAGTGCTGGTGAAGAGAATATGTGTATTTTGGACCAGCTTGTGCTTTTGATCTACCTGGAGCCTCCTCTGGCAGGTTACTCACGGTTCTGATGCACTACTGTCAGCATACGAAGCATTAAGTTGGTTTTGTGGCCTTGGTGGACATTTGTTTTGGTGAATATATATTAGTTTCTTGCTGAAACTAGCAGCCAGGTTGAAGCAAAAGACCAGCTGTGCTATCTTACTCATTTTACTGCCTCCATTGCATGTATTCATGTCACTTCCAAGCATGTGTTTGTTGTGCAGTACCATACTACATTGAATACTAAAGCATCCTGTAGGTTCAACAGCTTTTGAAAATGGAGCAATAAAATGTAAATTCATGAGAAAGTAGCATAATGATGTGAATACCCATCTGTTACATTGACTGAAATGTACAGTGCAAAAAGTTAGCCTTCTAATAGTCTAAATAGTTACTTGTGTGTATCTATAGAAAAGGGGGGGGGGGAAGGTTGTGCCCCTCTTGTGTTATTTTTATTAAGTATCTTTATTTTTTCCCTCAGGGTGTGGTGATGTCTGTAGTTAAAGGAAATCAATCTGGTTTTGCTTGTTCTGAGGCATCAGATGTGTGATGCCTCACTTCATAGGGTTAGAAGTACTCAGGTTTTTTGATAGAGAAACTGCTCTTCAGATGAAAATGTAGCTTTTGATATCCTGCTCTTACAGCTCCTTATCAGTGACTTGCTGGACTCTCCCTAGTCTAAACAAAGCTTTAGTGCTGCTATTTGTGTTAGTTGGTTTCATTGGAGACACTTTTTTTTTTTCTTTTCCAGTTCCACTGAAATCTACCCTCTTTTGGTACAAATGGCTTTGTGGAACTTGAAATAAGCCTCCATGGAAAAAAAACACCGTTTACCCTAAGCTGAATTTAAACACAGCCTTAGCGTTCAAAGCAGAGTCTGGGGCATCCCCTGCAACCAGTGACAAGAGGCATCATCTCCATTTGTCCCTCACTCTTTTTGCTTCCAATTAAAAACACAGAAATGTGAAGCGGTGTAAATGACTGCTTAGATCCCTTTTTCCTACACGCCTCTCCAGTTAAAATGCTGCAGGCAGGTAAATATTAAAAATGAATGTTTATTTCTTCTCTTGACTTTTAACCCAAGTAACATTTCAATGGCAAAGAAATGTCTGTCCTGCCAGTGGTCTTTTGTGATGTGGTCCAGCAAGTCACAGTGTAAACTGTATTTCAAAATACCAATTACAGCGAATAAAGAGATTGCTGAGAGGAGCATTACAGGGCTCCTTCAGGAGTACAGATGACCTCAGAAGTCAGTAAATTGTCCTTTCAACTTTGTTCCCTAAAATACAGGATTCCTTTGCCCTATTGAAACCTCAGTTAATACTGTAGTGAACTATCTTATGGGTGACTAACGTGACTTTCACAGTCCTCCTTTCAATTTTTTTACTTGATTGTGGGTTTTTTCCCCCCCCATATTTTTCAGCTGCACGTTTTACCTACAGTATTTGTGCTCTGTTTTTTGGTGGACAAGATGGAAACACGGAAATCCCATTTTTCATGTTCCCCAGCTGCACAGACAGTGTATTATAATTCCACCTGTGAGTAGCAGGGATTTCCTGTTTTAGAAGATTAATTTTGTTGAGCAACTCTTAGTTCCTCTAAAAGAAACGATTTTCCTTTCCTGTATGGCAACAGAGATTGCAATCTTCTGAGGCTATAAACTTGTTTATACCCACCAATAAAGCAGTTGATATCACTTAGGGATACTGAACTCTCTGGTTTATATTCTGTTCCACTACACAGATGTAAATCTGAGTAGCTGCCTCTTTTAGAGGTTGTTGTCTGTGTAGGCAGAGTTTTTCATCCAGCTAGAAGTTTGCCTTTCTCTCTCTCATTATCTCTTCTTTCAAACTCAATAGTCACTATTTGTATTTTACTGCATCTCAGAAAATTACTGCCCTGGTTGACTTTCAAAACTTTAATTCTGCAAGTGTGCAGAAGTGGTTTATAACATCGCTGCCCGGTTTGGATGGCCCCCAGTACTTGCATGGAAATAGTTTTCACTCATTTTCTTTTTTCTTCTTTTTTTCTCCCCCTTCCCCACTCCCCAGCTCCCTTTAGCTGGTTGAATGGCTAGCCCTTCTGCCTCACCCAGTTAGCTTGTCCTGGTCTAGTTCCAAAAGCCAGAGGGAGAGGAAATGGCCTTTTTCCTAGAGAATTTTGCCTCTGACATTTTTTCTCATTCATCTCACATTGGCATATTTCTTGCTTTGTTATGAAGTGTATCTGGGCATAGCTTGCTTAGGACAGCTAGATTCTGGCTTTGTGCTCGTTGTTGGAATATCATTGCATGATTTGTGTCCCTTATGTGCGGGGCTACCCTTTGCTTTGAATATTGACATTTGGGTGCACATGTACGTTGTCCTCGCCCTCCCCTAGAGATGTGCTGTCAGAACCACAGTGGCGTTGGCCGTGCTGTACCACTGTCTGAGGAAGCTGCAGTGACTGTGTTCTCACAAGACTGCCCACCTTTCATAGCAGATTAAGGACATAATGAATAAAGAAGGCAGTGCCAAAGCCTTCCGATCCCAAATGGGACCTGCCAGACAGATGAGACACCTGCAAAGTGAAGCAGTGGGGACATACACTGGGCTTGTTTTCTGAAACATGTCATGGTGGTAAGTGAACCAGAAAGAAAACTCCTTCTACACAGTTCTACCTGAAGCTCAATTGTCTGCCTTCGCCAGCTGGAGCTTCGTAGGGACACTCGGGTTCTTGGGCAGTGGTGGGTGGCAGTGGTGGGTGGCAGTGCTGCTGTGTCCAGCCCACGCTCAGGCCAGAAGTGCTTTCTCTCTCTGAAGCTCTACAGATCTGTGAAAACAACTGTAGCAACAGAAGCACGTGGCACACACGGGATAGTCTTATTTTCTTTACCTCTAAAATACAAGCAAGTGTAAGCCCTGTTATTGAATATTCTGTTCCTAGAGTTATTTTGAGGCAGTTACGGGGAGGCATAGGCAGGTTGGTTGAGATAAAGTAACTGAACCAGAACCTGCAGGAAGGCTGATGTGTTCAGGTGTGCCCTGAGAAGGCAGCCCTGTCCCTCGGGATTTCTGGCACAGTTGTGTAGTTATGGTTTCTGTGTACTTTCTAGAAGTAAAAAATTATCCTAGACTGTTTAAAATCCATCTGACACTGGCTTCAGGCAGTGTACTTTGATCATTTCTTGAAGCTGGGAACACTCAGGACAGATAACACCACAATTTTAAGCACCCTGAAGTTTTGCTGGTTGTTTTTGGTTTATCCTCCTGTGCTTTATACTGATGGCTTGTTTGGGGGAGGCAAGATGGGAAGGTCTCTTCATAGCTGGAAATTGCCAGTTTTCCAAAATGCCACAACTTGGTATGCTGCATCTCTGCACCCAATGTGTGGTTACAAGTCAACATGAAGTCAAGATGCAGTAGGGATGGGAAGAATGAGACAAAAAGGGGTANGGGGGGGGACAGTGTATCATCCAAAATGAATAAGAGAGTGTGGAGAGAAGGGAAAGAGTTCATGAGGGACATTGAGATTTTTAATCTTTTTTCTAATTTAGGCACAAGCTATAAGAAAATACATATTCATATATCTCTCATATGACTTGCTTTGAAGGCTAGTAGGATTTTCCATGAATAAAACTCTTTGTTCCTCTCTTTGACCTGTCACACTTAATCTTTTAAAATAGTTAACGATTTAGCAGCAACTGTAAGAAGGTATTTGAACTGGTCTGATGCCACTCTAGCATCCGAAACCAACACACCAATCGGGGATTAATAAGAGTTGTAAGAAACAAGCAACTTTTTCTGCCTGTGCCATGGACACATAACTTATTGGAGATGGCAGGGCAGCAGAATGAGCTGATGTCCCATTATGTTTTCAACAGATTTCATCGAGCCCACATGGTTGGTTTGAGACTCCTGTTGATTTGAGATTAAGAAAGAAAATGCTTCTTAAACACTTGGGAAATACTTTCATGAGATGTAATTTTTCTCTCCCCCCCACTCTATGTCTAGGTGGAATTTCGGCCACAAACCAAGCTTTTGTGTTTTTTCCACTGTGTACTACTTTTGTCTCCTGCAATTTCAAGGGGTTAGACTAAAAGATGTCAGCTCAGCTAGAGAGTACTTTTTGATATGATGTAACAATAATCATTTGATACTGGTTTTAAAACGCACATTGACAAAAACTGGAAAAATAACTTGACGAATAACAGGCTTCTGCCAAGTATCTTTGAAAAGGTCATACTCAGCCAGCCAGTTTGGAGAAACACTGTGGAAAGAAATTGAGTTAAGCTAGTTCTTTAATAAATTTCCCCTTAGTAACATTACAATGTACATCAGATAGGAAAAACTGAAAGGAAAAAGGTGAATTTGAAACCTTGGAAAATCAAAGTCAACTAGATGGAAAAGCTATAAACAAATGGGATGAATTGGAAAAGGGCAAGATGTACAGAACCTGACACGCGCTGAGCACAGACTGGTTTGGAAAGACGGATGAGCTCAGCAGGATTTCTTGTGTGTGTAAGGTTACGTGTGTGGGTATGTGGAATCGATCATTACAGAGCCAGAGTGTGAAGCACATTGTGTTTTTCTGTGCATTAAAAAGGCAGATTGCTAATTAAGATACTGAGTATCTCGGTGCCTGTAAAAGAACCTGAACAAAGCAAGGGCAGTAATGCAGAACTGGCAATAAACCTGTTATACAGGCATTTATTTGTAGTCTTCTGACTTGAGCAGCCTTAAATCTGATCCTAATGTGTTTGCCTGCCATCATTTGCTAAGGACGAGGCACTCGGCGAAGATGCAGATTAGTTGTTTGCCACTGAGTGGATCAGTGATGTGTGTCGGCTGCACTGGCATGTTGTTCCCATCATTGAGAAATGCAGGTAGAAGAGAGAACTGGTTTTTAGTGTAAGGGCTGGGAGGAGCAGTGCTGTGATAGCTGAGGATAGTGACAGTCTGTGGGCAATGCCACAGGCGCAGCCCCTCTGTGGTAGAACTTACACGTGCTCTCTGAATACGTGTGCTTGAATATTACGTTAAGAGTTCTCTTACTGGGGGTCTGATTCCTGCAGAGTTTGCCCAGAAGGGATTTATTTCAAAATGCTTTGTTTCAGGCAGGATGTGTGGAATGGGACAACTGGTTTGTTCTTTTCAGCTATGATAGGAAAGCACCTTTCAGGTATATTTTAGCAGGATGTGGAGAAGTGGTGTTACACTGTTCCAGTATTGAGGATGCTTGCAGTGCTGGAAGGGGCAGCCCCCCCGGAGCAGTTATTACCGGCTGCAGTGAGAAACACAAAGCCTCTTTTGTTGAGTCTCCCTACATTGTTATTCTAATTCAGGGTTTACACAGTGCAACAGCCCCACTTCTTTATCAGATACTAATTAGAGGCTATGCATATTTTTTCATCTTTTGAGGGAGGTTATCACCTGATCTTTAACAACTTGAAATAATCAGGTTTTTAATAGAGTTCATATGGCCAAGCCACTATAGAAGTGCATGTCTATTCCCTCAGCTGTTGTGGGGGAAGGAGAGAAGACAACAAAAGAAAGACATGCTCAGTTTGTCAAGGTATGATTATGGTAAATGGTAATTTAGCTGAGCATCATCAATACTTAGGTTTGTGTAAAGTGATTAAGCCACAAAGTGTATTGGCATATTCTTTGACAGAAATCCAGGCATCCTGTAACAGGACCTCATCTTCCATATCTACGTGTATTTCTTTTTAATGTATGTCTGTGGAAAAAATGGTAGTTTGAAATGTGACTAAGGTTCGAAAGGATGACATGTGCATCTCTAATATTTTACTCAAGACTTTTTCTCAAAGGAATATTTAGCATTAGAGTCAAAATCTAAAGACTAAGTATACATCTTTAAGTTAAATTATTAGAGGACAGCACTAATGTTAAAATAGAGTGTTTGACAAGGTTATTTTGCTTATGCTGCATAAAGAAATTGGCAGGGATGCTTGTAAATTTAACAGGCAGTATTTTACAACTAGAGACTTCTTTTTCACTACTGTAGAGAAGATTTCTTTTTCTGTATTGTGGTCATTCTAGGTATTGGATCTGTTTGTTGTTAATGGTGCTCGAGAACAAAGATGGCATTTTTCAAGTGCATGACAGTTGACACTTGGCACTTTTTTGCCATCATGAAACACCCCTCTAGTATACACAGTAATTGACTCTAACTGGAAATTGTACTTAGCAACAAAATTTTTAAATATAGTTTAATGCCAAGGTAAGGATACGTGTGAAGTTTTGGTTTAAATGATCCTGTGTTTGCACCAGTTGTATGGTGGCATTAGAGATGCTGTTGGATATCCATGGGATGGTTAAAGGCAGCCTGCTCTTGTTTTACTGGCATTACCTCACTGCTTTGCTTTAGCAGCTCACTGCAGTTTCAGATACGGATCACTGCAGCTGAAATGGGTTTGCCAAAGTCCTCTGCTCAAAACTCTGCGAGTGAGCAAACAGCGCTAAGGATACAGATGTGTGGGTAACAGGTATGCAAACATTGCCATATGCCAGATGTGTATGGGCTCTCATTACATGAGAGCCTTGTGTAGTCATCATTATCTGCCAGATAATGAGTCTGCTCCCAGCTCCCTGGTGGGATGTGGTGTACTGGACTTGTGCAGAGAGGGCTGGGAGGCTGCGCTGCTGCGGTCCTGCCTGGCACTGCTTTATAACACGGTTATGGTGAATGTCAGGCTGAGGGCTGTCATTTGTGCAGTGTATTAAAAGGTAGAAGGCCAAACTGGTGTGAAGTTGCAGGGAGGTGTGAATTTTATACACCTATACATGTGTGCAATGTGCACAGCAATGTGCCCCCTCAGGAAAGCCCCTCTTCTCTCTGCAGTACCACCTTGTGCTTCATCCCAGGCACTGCTGGAGCGGAGGCTGGGGCAGGAACACACCTCTGCCCTGATGCCCTGGAGAGATGTCCCCAGGCAAGAGCTGGGGGGCACATTTCTGGACTGTTGCTTCTGATACAACTGCAGGCACTGGTACCAGTGGCTGCTTAAAGAAAATAAAGCAATTATGACCGCTGTAGCAAAACCAGATCAGAGTGATGTAAAAGCTATCGTGTACACCTCAGTAACTGCTGTGGGCCTATTCATGTGGCTGGGCCGATGAGGACAGGCACAAAGCAAAAGCCACACCAGAAGGAGCCTGTCCTGCTCAGCAAATTGTATGGTGGTGGGTGGGTGGGTGGAGGGGGAAAAGGAGAGTGGAAATGCTTTTCTTTTGCTGCCATTGTGTTCCTCACTGTATAGGGAGTTCATACCTGAGCTTCAGTGCCCTTGGTGCCCAGACTGAAAAATAAACAGCTTTTCAGTTGAATACAATTTCTTGAAAAGTCTAGAAGCCACTGGTCTTTATGGGAGGCCACTTAGCCCTGACAGTGAGGTTCTTAGAAGTCTGGAAATCAATGATTTTTATTAGTCTTTCACCAAAAAAATGTTAGCTCATACCATAAAGAAGAATAAAGACTTCAGTGAGTTACTCGTTCTCAGGAAAGCAGTGGTGGCCAGCCAAAGCGTTCTCCAAAGGTGTTTGCGGATGGTTTGGTCTTTCCAATAGTTCCTCTTCTGGGAGAGAACTAAAAGCAGCAGGGGAGTAGCATTCAAAAGCCCTTCTTCAAAACATTCCTTGCTGAGCACTGGCATTCCTGTGATAGCTGTAATGCAATCATTAACTTATTGCTACGTTCTGGAAACAATTTTCTGAGCAGGACAGGCTCTTTCTGGCATGGTTTTTGTTTTGTGCCTGTCCTGGTCAGCCCAGACATAAAAATAGGCCCACAGCAGTTACTGAGGTGTGCACAATAGTTCTCACGTTACTCTGACCCGATTTGGCCATAATTGCTGTTTCCCTGTGCTTTATTTTCTGTGACCAGTCACTGGTACCAGTTCTGCAGTTATCACACAGAGGTGGGAAACCTACTAAGAGGTGGTGGCCTTGGGGTGGGAGCTGTGATACTCAGTATTGCTAACCCAGTGCTTCTCATCCGGATGAGGGAGGTGAGGGAAAACAGGCTGCTGCTGTAAGCAGGGGGAAAGAGAGGGCTTGAAGGAGGTTGTTCTCCTGGTATTTCTACTTTCCATATATTGCCCAAACAGGAGCACGTTTCTTACCTGTTGCAGTCTGCCTCTGGGAGCAGCCTTGTAACTTACTAAGGAAACTCAGGGAAACAAATTTCACTTTAAGATAGTCTTCCAAAACGTTGTATTAGAGCCACATGATCAGTAAACATCAAAACAGGTTATCAGTCTCCTGTTCTTTGGATGTTCTTATGTCTTGCTATTCTAGAGGACTCCACTTGCGCCATTGCTTATGATCTCCTATCATAACCACATTAAACCCCAGTGTTACTTTGCCATACTTTCAGCTTGGGAGAACAGTTGATCCTTTCCCTTTTCGGGCATCTTTGTGTACTGAGCAAGATTTTTCAGGATTGCAAAGGAGAACACCACAACTCTCAGCCCTGTGCAGCTAACTGATGTTAAAAGAAATAAATTATACTTGGAAAAAGTGATAAAAAATGCATGACCATACCTTTCTACTTAAGAGCTCTGTTCAAAGTTCTTGCCCAAGCACTTTTCAGAGTGGAATTTGGTGTTGTTTCCTGGAAGTTCCTCAGATACTTGACCCTAGGTCAGTCTCTCCTACAGAAAACCTTTTTGGAAAGTACAAATTCCAGTGGAAAATCCCAGAAAATTCCTTGGGTGGCTCTCTGTTGGGACTAATGGCTCTCAGTTTCATGTAGGTGATTCGAGAGCCCCTCTTCCCAGTGGGGTTTTAGCATTTAAGCAGGTCCCCTTTTGGTTAGTTGGCTCAGAACTGCATTTGCCCCTGAAGTGTTATAGACAGTAAAAGAAAAGGAATTACTGGCATATGCTGTGCAAACAGTATGCATGCCTAAAGCAATACTGAATTCCAAGGGGATTTCCTCTACCACATTGAAAAGGACTGTGGCTTCCCAACACTCTGCTCTCACACCCTTGGGAAGAAATATGTGGAAATATATAATCTCAAAGTTTTTTTGGGGAAAGGGAGGGAATATTGTTGGACAATTCATGATGGGAAGCCAGGGGTTCCTATAAAACATCCTTGGTGGGATGAGAAGAACCCAACTTGTTTCTAATTGGAATTTGTCAGTTGCCCTAAATGTATTACCAGACCTGTGATGTTTTTGGGACATGAGGTTACCCCGTTGCATAGGCTGCAGGGCCAGTCAGAGGCTTTCAGAGAAGGACATCTCCGAGTTAGGCTTCATTGGGTAAGTTTTCAAGGGTTTTAAAGTCTGTGTTGGGAAACAGGGGACGAGGAAGATTCCAGTCAGTAATTGGTAGGAAATGCTTTATTAATATTAAGCTTTAGGTGCAGAAGAACTGAGGAAGATGTTTTTCCACTATCACAGAGGGAAGCAATACCAGTTAAGCCAAGGCCTGCAGCAGAAACGTTTACTGGAAATGTTTACATGTTACTTAATACCTTGACATGCATTATTCAACTTGTGTAATGTCAGCTGGGGTGGAGCAGGGAGGAATGGCTTTGCAGAAGAATTCATTTGCTCCCCATGGAATATTTTTCTGAGCATACCTACCTTCTTTGGCAATGAGATACATTCCAGGAATAAAAAAAATGCTCTTCAGCTACATTTTTATGAACTGCCGGAATGTGTTGTCTTGCGAAGGTGACCTAACCTTGTCCAGATGGCTAGGCTTTCTCTGAGCAGTGATATCCTGACAGTTCTTCCTCACTGCAGAGCAGAATTGCAACAAAACCCTCCTATGAGCCCCCTCCAAGTAGGAGAGCCTCACGCTAAGTGGTGGAGCCCTTTAAATGGATGCACTTCTCATATTGGAAACAAAACCCCACTTTCCATCTCGGAGGCAGACGCAGCAAGCGCTCTCTCCTGAGCAAACAGCTTGAGCATGTGCTTCACTTTTCCTGATGTGTCTAAAGGACCTTCTGAACTGCAGCCAAATGGGCTGCATGGCGAGAAAAAGGCAAGAAGAGTTTGTCTGCTCGTGTCAGCAATGTCACAGTGATACAGCGAAGGAGATGGGAAAGGGAAATGGATTGGGAAGTATGAAGTTAAGCTGGCATCTCTCCACTTCCCTCTGTGCTTACTTAGTATCCACAGACAGTAATTTCATGATTCACCTGCTGAGTGATTTGTTTTGCTGACAAAGCTATGATAAATAGAGACTTGGCATCATTTGCTTAGTTGTTTAATCTAAAAGTGTGTGAGTCATATAAATGAAGCTTTCAGACTTGTGATAGATTGCCAGGCAGAGTGGGTGAAAGAGACACATATTTTGATTTGGTTAATCAATACCTGGAAAGTTGTTGTAAAAAGTGATTTAGCACGAAGCCAGGAGTTTCCAAAATAGTCATGCAGCCTGAATTTGTAAATTTTGGAAGTAGCAATAATACACTTTTCCTCTTATGCTGCAACATTGCCTTTCTTTTTTTTTCGTTCTGGCCTCTAGCCAGAGTTAGTAACAGGAGCTGTTGAGGACTACAGCTGAAGGTGATGCATATGGAGCTTGAAGAAACTGTCTAAAATGTAATTCCTAGAAATAACATGAGTGTTCCTGATTCAGGGTGACTGGATTGTTTAGCAACAAAAGATCGTGCAGAGCATTGCTTCAAGCTATGTACTAGCATTTTAGGAGTATTCCAGGAATCTCTCCTGCCTTGTTTGCGCAGTGCCCAGTGATAACAATTTTTGGGTGCTGTTCTGAAATGTGTCAGAGTGCTGCTGGTTTTTCTGAGGGTGGGACTTGTGGCTCCTGATCATGGGAAGTTAAATTAAACCAAAGTATGAGATGGAAGTGTTTCTGTTTGTTCCAGCAGAGCACTGAATACTCTTGGTTCTCACTGATTTTGCTGTGTCTTAGTGACTGTTTGCACTAATCTTAATGTAGAAGAAGAATTCTATAGCAAAAGATATATCGATATGATTAGATGCTCATAAATTAATATTAGAGAGGTTTCTAGACACTTGAGATACCCTTAATAAGAAATCTATAAATGCCTTTTGAATGCCTAACTGCTAGATATATGTATTTTTGATAGACATTTTAAAATTAGAAACTCATAAGTACTATTAAAATTGTAACACATTCACAGGGGGGAAGAAATTAAAACCTGAGGTTTTACATAGGGATTCAAAATAATAGTCCATTATTAGCTAAGACTTAATGTTTCTTAGAGGAATGCTGTTGCATGTGCATTTGTTATTTATCTTGTGCTTACTGGCTTTTAAAATTTCACATGAACTTTTTCAGTTTGCCCTGAAACGTATCTATACCTTTGTAGTTATAGATAGACACAGATGTACTAGTGTTCTACTAGTGTGTAATAATCAGAGAGATTGAAGCGATCGTGTCTTTCCATGGGCTAGCGAAGTGTTAATGCAATACCTGTATTTTATGGCAGCAATAATATATCACACTTGCTTTTATCTCTTTCTTTGGTTTGCACGAGACATATAACTTGTGTAAGATAAAGAAGTATTTGTTTTTGAGCAAGTCTTTCATGGTTTGCAAATGGCACATGGCCAAATTCACAAGTGGTGCTCACTGTGTACTGGAGGTCAGTAAATGTGTTTGACTCAGAGTAACTACTTTGATGTAATTCAGGGGCTGAAGACTCTGTGTTTTCTGTCTTACGGCAGTTCTGGACAAAATCAAGTCTTGCTAACCCCGACTTATACCATTGTTACTGGACAATAAGCTTCTCTAAGCAAACTTGTCAAAGCAACCATTGAAAGTTTTCTGCAAGGCCAAATTCAGAAATAATATAGTGTATTTCACATTTGTAGTCATTAAAAAGCATGATAGACAAGATAGGATATGTGATTGATATTCATTTTCACAGTTGTTACATCTGTTATCAGAATAGCCTTAGCAAAAAGCCTACCTAGAAAATAAATCTGTAAAGAAGGTGGAAGAGATACAGATTTCTTCAAACCATTTGTGTTCCAGTTCCTGTAATGAATCTCTTCCTAGTCTTTGCCTCTGGCTGAGAACAGTAATACACCATTAACCTGAGAGATGTGAAACATGCTGTGCGGAGCTTGGAAGGGTGTCAGAAACTCCTCCTGGAGGAATGAGAATGTATTTTATTGCCTCTTCAATTGTCGGACAGTCTGATCCCAGTAAGAGTTTTAGCAAAATGGAACTACTCATGCAATTGTGAAGCCTGATACTTGCTTTTCATAATTAGCATATTGCAAAGATGAACTGGTTGTATAGCTGTATCGGGGCAGGTACAGCAGCTATTACACTTCTATCTAACACGTTACAACCTGCTGGACATTGAAGCCTATTTTTAGTAAAAGAATAAATAAGCCAGCTGTGCCCTACTTTTGTCAAAATGTGTCATGGGATCTTTATATTTGATTAGAAAACTCAGCAGAAATAACATAAGGGAACTCAGTGCCTCATCTGAAATCTGGCAATTCTAACAAGCCAGTGCTGCTTTTTATTACAAGAATGTGTTAATGTTGGGTATGAGGTCAGACCCATAGAGTGGGCAGAGGAGATAATAGCTGGTGGGAGACTTGCCTGTGTGGTACATGAGGTTACATGTGGACACACGTCCTGATTCTATTAGGAGTTAGCTCTTCAAGATGCTTTTGATGAAAAAAGTTCTTCTGTATTGATGAATGGAACCATTTTAGCAAAATCTGTGTCAGGAAACTGAACAAATGAGAAACTAAGTAAAGATATTTATCTATAAAGAGAGAACGTACCAACAAAGTCAGACATCTGCTTCAGGACACTATTGATCTTTGTAAACTCTCCCTAATTGTGAGCAATTTTTTTGATCATCACTGGCTGATACAAGATGGGTGTCCACATACCTCATGAACAAGCTGTCTTGTAAAGCACACCCATACCCAGAAGCCTCTGTTTGCCATGGGCAGATGCAGAATATAAGCAACTACATGTCCATTTGATATAGTATAGTGACAGCTAACTATTTTCAACCAGTTTCTCTACAGAAAAGCGGTATAAAAATATATGCTGCTTTATTACAATAGAATTGGCATAATCAATCAAGAATGCCAGCATTTAAATGTATCTAAGAGTGCCGAGTCACGGAGTTTCTGTGATTTTGAAGGAATAAGATGATGGGCCTTCTGGGTGTGGATTTACAGAGTAGGGTAGGAGGGTTCAGCTCCCAGCTCTTACTGCACACTCACGGCCTCAGTACAGACAGACTCTCATTTCCAGTCCCCCCAGATTTAGGGAGCCTGAGAGAAGCAGTGGTGCTCTGTGGGGTTACCAGCAAAGCTGGTGCTCCAGAAGGAGGGCTTTGGTGGGTGAAGGCCCCTCTCCAGCTTGGGCGTGCTGCTGTACACCAGCTTCCCCAGGTTGCCTGAGCAGGGAAAAGGGGAAGGAGCTGAGCCCACTCACTCCCAGCAGGACTGGGTCTGCCCTGTTGCATGAATCAGCTGTCATGCTGGTACTTCTGGTGTGGTACAGCAGCCAGGGAAGGTCAGGGAGGTTGAGGAAGAGACCCTCTGTTTCACGTGGCTTTACGTCATTTAAGTTAGGTTGAAAATTTTGAAATGAGAGACACTGAATTTAGTAGGGGGAACAGGACAGTGAAGTGCCAGGGTGGTGAATATTTTGAATATTTGGGTATCAGTGCTCCTGGCTATTTGAGGTGCTGCCATAGGTAGCAGCGGGGTTTGCCTCTCTGGCTCCTGTACATGTAGTGCAAGTTCTGGGAGAACTTCACTGGTGAGTTTTACACATATTAAACAACTTGTTTTAACAAAGCACAGTTAGAAGCTGCTTGTTCTTGCTGCAGGCTGTAGCTTCGTTAGCCAAATTCAGCATCCGTTTTGTCTGACATCTGCATTTGCAGTCTGGTACTGAATGTCACCCAGTCCATTATCTGCTGCTGCCTCCTCCTTCACCGGAGTCAGTGTGAGAAACAAAGAGCTTATTATAGACACACACGCTGTTGCAAGCACAGGAAAAGGCACCAACATACTGTACAGAACACCTTGGAGGGGATGTTACGCTTACCAAATTGAGCCAGTGTGTTACACTGTGGTTTGCACCATGCCAGTAGTACTTTATCGGTGCACCCTGAGAGGTCCTCATGGCAATGGCCAGCCTTGACTTCACAGAGTGGTCTCACATCTGCAGAGATGCAGAAGGGTCCAGTCCTACAGGGCAGCATTTTTTTTATCAGGTGAGAGTGTTACAGGATCATGCTATCCACATCCCATATCTTCTCTAGCATGTCTTTTATATGTGCCTAGTGCGTGAAATCACGTATGGACTTAGTCACGTATGGACTTAGCGAATGCACTTGTAGCATACCTGAATAGATTTCCTTGGGAATCTCTTAGTATTTCCTTTTTAGGAGATTAAACATAGACTTTGTCAGTTAAACCTGGTTGTTGTGATTTATTTTGTCTAGACTTACGGCTTGAAATAGTCGCACCAGAATGACTCACTTGATTATTAACACCTCTTAAATTTCAGTGATTTAACAACAGATTCTGTCCCCCAAATGCTAACAACTTACTACCTTAGGCTACTGGGGACATATTTTTCTAGTATAGATGAAGGAAGGACTTCAAATGGGAGATTAAAGTTTTGCTAATTCCAGATAAGCTATATTTTTAATGTTATAATCCAAACTGGCTTTCCTCTAGTGACTGCTTAAGAGACTGTCATGTTATTTTTCACACACAAGACGTTTTGAAGCCTTTTATTTGGATGACAGTAGGCAGCACACTGACAAAGGAATGGCCATGTGGTGCAGAGTGACAATTATTCTCTCTATTATTGCTCACACAGTTTTGAATATAACATTTTATTTTTTTTTTAAGAAAAGAAATGCTCACAAGAGATGCTCGTATTATTCAGTATTCACCACAAAATGTTCTTGTGCATTAATTACCCAATTTGGTTTGTAGATATTGCCATTGTATCGCATTATCAGACATGAGCAAGTTGCTATGAGTGTTTTCTGTTCTGGATCATTGTCCTTTAGATTTACCAACTTCATTTTTTTTTTTTTTTCAGACCAGCTTTTTGTACTTTACGTGAAACATCCATCACGTGGCATTTCCACTTGCATGTTCTTTCTGCCTCTGTCTGAGTCTGCTGCCACAGTTCTGTGATGCCTGCAGATTATGTAGACAATTTGAGGGCTCGTTCCTTTCTTCTGATCCCTGCAGTGACACAGGGCTTAAATAATGTAAACCCAGAATGCTGAAAATGACACATTTTCAAATGACCAAGAATGTGCCCTAGGTGTACAGCTGTTTCACATGCAAAGACATGACTCATATACAGCCTTTTAATACAAAACCCTTTTGTTATACTGAGAACACATGTAACAATAGCCTGGGGGGGAGGGGGGGAAGGGAATAATAGAACACTTGTTTTGTGAAGGGGGGTGGGAAGAGAATCAAAAGATAAGGAAATAGGAAATTGGAAATTAAAATGATATTTAAAGTCTGGGGTTTTTTTCACTGCTACGTAGGCTATAAAAATATTTCTTTAAGATGTTTCAAGACAAGTTCTGTATTGCACACAGTCCATAAGAACACCATGCGTGACAAGAACATGAATATGATGCAAGTTGATCAACTGTAATCTGAAATATGTTGATAATTACTGATTGAGATCTCTCTACTCCCATCGCTAAATACTGATGTTGTATTTGGAAACATTAAAACACAAAAAGGAAAGGAAATTTGAAGTCAGGGATTACAACTCTACAGAAAACTCTGTGGGCAGATCTCATGGAAGTGTATTCATAGATACAACAGAGATTGTCTATATTAGACAACTTTTAAGTGCTTGAGCTTTATGCACGACAGACACTTGAAGGCATCACTGTTCAATTGAAAAGATGGCAGTGCAATAACCAGATGTTGAAGTTTCTGGATTGTAGCCCTGTGCTCAGCCTAGTAAATCACTTGCATCATAGTTGACTTATATTTTACAAGGACTGCACCGGATCTTGTAGAATCTAATGTTGCAAGATGCAGAGTAAATAGCTCTTTTCTAAAAAAACATTATCTAGCTTTTCCAGGCACAAAACCATTTGTCATCAGTGAGGCCAACTCACGAGCCAAGGTTTGAATATCTGAGTCAAGACTATCTGGAATGTTTAATGTCAAAACCACAAGTATTAGAATGGTTTGAAAAATTACATATTTGGGACTTTTTGCACAACTGGATTTCATTAATGCCTTATTTTTCAGAAATATATCAGTAACGATGTAAACTTAGAAACAAGAGAGACAAGTGGCTCAGTGTGCTGAACTAAACTTCATTACATAGGACACGATCCACAGAGATGATACCGTCTTTGCATGATCTGTGCACTTGCCTGATAAACCAGTTACTTTCATTTGCAATCTCTTGGCTTTCTTTTTTTTTTTCATTTTCCAGGAAGAAGGGAAGTCAAGTGAATTTACCACACTCCTGCGGTATGAAGAAGCAGCACGAAGTTCAGACACAAAGCCTGTAGTACCCTTAAAAAGCCTTGAAAGAACTGGTTTAAAAGCAGGAAGGGGAACTGTTAATTGGCACACACAAGAGACGGGTTGTGAAGGCAACTGAGGCGGTAGGCAGTGTTTCTCATTAACTTCTGCCCTTCCACTGAGATTTGCCTAGATGTTGCTTTGCACGCTCACCGTTCATGCAAAAATCACGTTAGCTGAAACACGGGGGAGATCGTTGTCCTTCCCGTGTATTTCTACTCGGTTCATGTTGTGGTTGGTTTGTTTGTTTGGAACAAACACCTAAACATCCTTTAGATGCTTTCTAATCCAGATTTAATGAATGTTTAGTGCTTTGAGAACTGGCAAGTGAAGTTGATGAGGAAGTAAATCCATCCATCTTCCTATTTTCAAAACTGGAATAACTGGAAAAGTGATCAGAGAAAAATAGACAAGACTAATAATGAAGCATAGGGATGTTAAAATACGCATAATATGATCTTACTCTCTTTGGATGTGGACAAGGACCTGCTATGCCTCGCCCTGCGTTCATTAAAGGCAGTGGGAAGGTAACCGCTGATTCCAGCGGGTGGGGACGGGACTAAGGGCGTGCGAAAGCGAGTTGTTTCATTACTTGGTTACATTCTACCTTCCTTTTCTTTGATTACTTCTTTTAAGCTCTAGGAAGACGACTGGTTCCCTCCTCACGCCACCGCCCCCCGGGGCAGGGTCCTGGCGGGAGAAGGGACCCGGGGGCGCCCGGGAGGGGCGGGGCCGCGCGGCGCCATTGGCCGCCGCCCGCCGTTTGATACTGAAAGCTGTGCGCGGATTGGCCGGCCGCGCCGAGGGGGCGGGACGGGGCCCGAGGGCGAAGCGATTGCCTTGGTAACCCGCGGCTCCCTCTCCGTGCCCCGCGGAGGCGGCGGCATCGCGGCGCGGCCCTCGGCGGTGGCGGCCTGAGGGAGCGGGCTCCCCGCTAGCGCCGGCGCCGCCGCGCTGGCTCGGAGCGGCGCGGGGGACGGC
>VXBJ01001277.1:446288-602306 GCA_013400055.1 Nycticryphes semicollaris | reverse complement strand
GGCCGGCTGGCACCGGCTGTACCGCGCTGTATAGGAACGGGACGGAGCGGCGGGGCACCGGCGTGGCGCGCAGGGCTGCGTGGCGGAGGCTTCCCCTCGGTCGCCACCGCCGGCTCATTTCGGACCCTCCCTGCCCCGCGGCTCCCAGCTCCGCAGGAAGAGGGCACTTCTCGGCTGCCGCTCGTTGCGACACGGCGGTTGCTCAACCGGGCGGGAGGGTTCTGCCCGCTCCCCGGTGCGGGGGAAGGTGTGGGCAGCGACCGCGGGGAGGGGAGGAAAGGCTCCGGGGGCCTGGCGGCGGTGACCGGAGGCCCCGCTGCGCCGGAGCGCCCGGCAGTAACGGCCGCTTCAACAAGTGGCTGGCGCGCGCAGCCTGGGACGGCGGGTCCTTGTGCCCCCCCCCGCCCCGGGCCTGACCCCGCCGCGCCGGTGCTGGGCCCGGGCCAGAGCGGCCCCGGCGCCTGGGAGAGGCAGAGGGGGTTCCAGTTGCTCAGCGCCGCCGACTCCGGGAGGGTTCGCCGGACAAGCTCGGTCTCTGCTTCGTGCCTGGAGGTATTTTTAATAACTCTTGTTCTGCCCCAAGCTGAGTGCTCCTGGTGATTGCCTTGGGACTGGCGAGGGGCGTTCAGCTGATTCGATCGATGCGCCTGGCTGTTTTCAGCTGAATTTCCGAGCGCCGTTTTCCTTCCGAACCGCAGGAATTCGTGTGGAAAAGGCAGCGTTTGGGAAACGCATTTCCAGTGAGATGTTCGTTCCCTGGGCATCCTGCGCCTGCTCAGCAGACAGCTCAGCGCTGCCACAGCTGAGGACCTGGTGCTGTGTAAGGAGGGAATAAATCTTCATTAGTCCCAAAGAGTTCTCTCCTGAAAGAGAAGCGGAAACCTTTCATGCCAGAATCCCTGGTTTGCCTAGCCTCCACCGCATGTGCACTTACAGACTGATGCTGGATACCTTCCAAAATCAAGAAAGCTTAGGGTTTGGGTTTTTTTTTTTTGCCAGAACTTTCTGTATCTACAGGCTTTTCTTGTCACCGGGTAGGTTCATGAGTTTTGTTCATTTGGAATTGGCAACCGTAGCCAAAGTAAATGTTGTGTGCTCTCTAAGTCAGTGCTGCTGTTAAGGCTGTACATTATTCAGGCTGAGGAAGTTCTTGAAGCTGGGCATTGCTGGAAACCCCAGGGACTAGTTTGTTGATGTTTTCAGGACTGTAGTTTAGGGTTCGAAGTTAGATGAACAGACCATCTTAAAGGTCCCTTCAAACCTCGACTGTTCTATGATTCTATGAATACATGAAAGATGTCGTAGAAATTTTGTCGGCCTGTGGTTTGCAGCTAGACATTCCTACAACTGTGTGTTTTCAAAGGTTAATTAAAAGGTAAAATAAAGCTTGATAATACGCTTGCTTTTTGGAAATTTGCATATGAAGACATATTGAATGTCCGTACATTTGGTAAAGGGTTGCGAAGTCTAAAGGAATTCGTGAAGGTGGCTGAGGAAGCACTTGCCAGGTCAGTTGGAAACTTCAGTCTAGGAGTCTAGGAGCTTCAGTTCAGACTGGTGATGGTCTTCTAGGCTTTGGAATTTTCATACCAGCAAGCAATGCTTTTCAGAACAGTGAAAGAAAAGGATTATTGAATAAATATTCTTTAGTGGCCTTTTTTAAAAGAATAGCAGGGGTATCAGTTGTATCAAGAATGTTTTGTTGTGGATTGACTTGGAAACGTGTTTGGGTAGGGTTTCAGCCTGTAATTATGTGTTTTTTAAAGATTTTTTTAAAAAGGAACTTCCTCCATGCATGGTCTTAAAATAATTTTGTTGAAGTCTAGTTAAATATCTGCTTTTTTTTTAATAAAAATCACTTCCGTTAAGTCAGGTTTCACTTCCTTGGAATATCCGATGTCATAAATTTCCTAGTTCTCCAATTGTCTATTGATTTGTGGCAGAGCTTCAGACTCTAGTGTATGGAACCCTTCGTAAAAAACAAAATTAAAAAAAAATCTTTCTTTGATTCCTTTGATATAGTAAAGAGAGAACGTACCTTTGCCTCTTTTGCCTGATATCACCACTCCTTTCCCTTTTTCAGAAGCTGAACGTAGAGTCCACAGCTTGTGAAATACTGCACGCTTTTTCTTTTTTATTTTTTTTTTTTTAAAGTTTGCATATGTCTGGACTGTGCTCTGTTTCACAGATGTGAAATTTAAAAACAAAATCCAGAAATTAGGCAACAATACAAATTGTCAGAATTCTGTCTATAGGAGGGGAAGGTGCAGGAAAAATGCTAACTCTTATTATTGATAAGTTAGGTGGGAATGTGTGCTGGTGTTTTGGTGGTTCAGCTGGAGAGCTGGTATTGTGTCTCAGTAACCAGAGGCATGGGGTTCAAGCAGTTGAAGTGCTTTTTCATAGATCTAGAGATACACAGGGAAGCTTTGCCTTTGCTTCTCTAAAAGTTGCCACCAGTTAACTTATCTGAAAATAAATAGGTGGGTTGTTGGGCTGTGGAATGTGGCATTGTATTTTATGCAAAGTCCATGGGGTTTCCTGCTTTCTGGTGGGTTTTCTGACTTGCCACACTTGGTAGCAGCAGCAGCCCCTTCAGTCATGAAGTTAACCCTTTCTCACAACTGGCAGTTTCTGTGGAAGCAGGCTAGGAGAGAAAAATCTGAAATGAGCATCATTTGCACAATTAGGTAGAAAAGCTTGCTTGTTTGGGTTGTTTGAGAACAAACAAGCATTTACAAAAAAACCCCAAACTGATACCCTTGGAGCAGTGACACACATGGTGTTTCATACTACATTTCAATCTCAATTAATTTGCCACAGAATACGAGGATTTTGAATCGTGGAAGGCTAAAAAAAAATAATTCAGTGTTAGTGTCTGAGTGCATGAAACAATTTGTTGTGTGGCAGTGCTGTTAGTCCTCACCGTCACTCACCCTGTGAAGGTTTCAGTGTGCTTTGTGTTGATAGCTAACTCAGATCAGGTGGCAAAAATAATCTTGCATTAGAGATTTCATAGGTTTTTTTAAAAATAAAAAAAATCAAGTAGTAACTTGAAGGTAGGCAGTTTTGCTTTGGGTTGGCAAAGCATCTACATATGATCACAGATTAACAGCAGGTAACAAAGTGGAGGTTCTGTCAAAAATCACAAATCGGAGAGTCTACAAGGTTGAGATGACATGGTTTTGTATAATGGCCTGAAGTACCAGTTAGTTTATGTGTAACAGTGAACAATCTGTTTTACAATCTGTCAAATTTACATGGATAATTCTTTATGTCTCGACCTTTGGAAATAAATTCAGGAACGTGGTGCCATTTACATGTATTAAAGTTGCAGAGTGAGGCCCTCCTCTGCAAAGGCTTGTGGATATGTAGCTACCAAAATAACTGAATTTACATACTGACTTCAGAAGATAAGAGAAACAAATAGTGACACTGATGTGTCAAATAAAGCATCCTTTGAAAAGTAGGATTGGAGCAATTATACTGTCTCCCACTGATAATTTTTTTTTTTTTGGGGGTGGTGGTGGAGGGGAGTGAGTATGCACATTGTTTGGTTTGGTTTGGGAGGTGTTAGGTAGCCCAAGTTTAATTACTAGTATGGTACAGTACAGAATATGGCCTTTTTGAATTTTGACTGTACCTTCCTTTTCTTCCGCTTCATGGCTTTGGCTGTTGGCCATGGGGGAAAAAAAAAAAGCCAATCTTCTGCAGTTGCATTAAAAAGGGGAAAGAAAAAAGCCACAGGAGGGGCAGCTGTGAGAAATTTGCTTGTTCAGTTTCTTACCTTAGATACTCCTGGTTAAAAATTGCAAACTAATTGAACTTGGGAGTAATTTTGTGTCTTCAGAGCTAAATTTAAAGCATATAATTAGTTTTTGTATTTACTTTTAAAAGAGTGTAAGAATTATGCTCTATAATTCTACTATAATTTTTAAATAGTACTATAATTTTTCTATTGATGGAAAATAAATTTGCTACTTGGAGCTTACTTTTGTTTGTTTCAAAATTGTCAAACTTGCATATTTTTGCTAAGTAGTGTTGTGACTTCTGCATCAAAATATCTTAAGAGAACTTGATCAGCAGTAGCAGTGCCTAGTTTTATGTTTGTGTAACTTAACTCTGTCATTGCTGTAATGCTGAACAGTTTTACTTCCGTGTTGATAAATGATCCCCAGATTTTTTAAAACTTCTTTTGTTTGTTTTTTTTACTAGAATATTTGAACAAGTGAGGTGTAGTTCCCTGGGGCAGGGGTGGAGCGAATTGAACGGATGGGATAGATCTACAAAATCTGGGGGACTATCAAAGGTTTAGATTGAAGTAAAAAAAATGACTTTTTTCACAATGAGGCTTTTTCCTCCACATTTCTTGTATCCAGAGCTTAAGGCAGAGGCATTTGTTCATGAGTTAATTTGGAATTGATGAATGTTATTAAGCGATGTGGCATCCCTTAGGAGCTTGCTCTGTTTGGGTTATTCCTGTCCGCCCCTTGCCCCCAGTCACCATATATCCACTGGCTTAAAAAAACCAAAGTGATGAGAAGATTCAAAGATGAGTGAGACACTGTAAGTTTTGAGTCTGCATCAACTGGCAGCACGTGGGCAATAGCTTGTTTGGGTACCGGAGGTAGGTAAATAGTTTTGTGGAAGTCATGGGCGTGTTTGTGGTTTGTGTTGTCAGTTAATAAAAATTAGTAAGAATATTTGTTGTCTTTGGTTTTACGATACAGTATTTTTGTGAAGCATTTGCTAATTTTAATTGTTTGTGAAAGTCCTTTGTTGTCAGTATGCACAGAGGGTATCTTTAACAAAGCAATGAAATCTTTAAAACATAAGAACAGTCAGTTGTTTCTGAAAGCTTTTGTGTGGAATGTGCGATAACTGGTGTTCTATGAGGTTGACCTGACATTGGAAGAGGCTCACAGTCCTGCTGTCAAGTGAGTTTGTGACAGATTTAATGTGTAAGACTTGTGTTTGTATGCAGTTACAGAGTACCAGGAGCATTTTAAAAATCAGTGTAGGTAGATGGTTTGGAGAATACTGTAAAATAACCTCTGGAAAATAGAATAGCTGGTAACATTTGTGGTACTTGAGCTTCTTGTGATGGCTACCTACTAAGCAATGCCTTTTTTATCTTCTGTAAATAAGGTGCTTGAGAGATGGATTTCAATATTGCTGCATCATTTTATTTTCTAAGAAGGAAACGTGATATTTCAAACTGTTACTTTCAGATAACAATTTGATGTTCATGAGTACCGAATGTCAGTAACAGAAGAATATAAAGCATATTTGATTTTAAAAAACTGATTACCTTTGCATCACTACAAATAACCCCCCAAAGGACTGCTTTCAAGTGCTGCAGTGTGATGGTTTTCTGTTGGTGTTTGAGTATTGCTATTTAGAATTGTGTTGTGTGGAAGGCTGTGAGTTGGGCTGTGGTTTATGCGTGGGGACACACATGGGGACAGACACACGTACACACAGAGGAGAACCAGGTAAACACGTGTGAATGTTGTCAGCAGTAACTCGAAGCAAAGTACAAAGTTGATGCGGTAGAAAGAAGCAGATAAAAAGTAATTTAAAAATTGTATTGGGCCCTGTATCTCCTTCCTGACTGGCTTCACACCTCAAATTCCTTTCTCCGTTTTTGACAAGCACTTTGGTCCTTATGCCTGTACTTTTTTCCACATTTCAGTATTCCTAGATTTTTAATTTGTTTTCTTCTTCTAGTCTCTCATTAAATATACTACTGTTGACTTATTCCTTCTACTTAGTTGCCCATTATTTCTCTCCCAACCCCCAAAGAAAAGCGTGTTGTCTTTTTACCCTGCTGGTTCTTGGAAGCATAGGCCGGTGTCCCTCCCTTACAGTGCCCTGGGAGTCCTGGCCTGAGGAGGTGTATTAGAAATAATTTACGCTTTACAAAGTATAATATCCTGTAACGTGGAATCTGCAGAAGGAGGGACACTGGTGCCAGCTGTGGGTGGGAAGGGAACCAGTAGTCAGGGAGGAGGCGCAGGCTGGAAGCAAAGGGACAGCTCTGGTAAGGCCTCAGCGGCCTGGGGCTGGAGGTGGCTACGCCTGGAGATGGGGACTCCACATGGTGGTGCTGGATCGAGGCCTGATGCTGGATCCCGTTTGCTTCACTGTTTGAAGGTGGCTGGCAATATTGTTTGTTCTCTGCTGGTATTGGCATATTGGGGTGTTTTTTCTCCAATCCCTTTTGGACTCAATGGGTGTTGCGAAGGGAGGCAAGGCCTGTGGGATTCTCCATTTTGTGTGGTGTACTGAAAATCAGGGGGGCTTGGAGTACTTGTGTTTCTAGCCTTTCATGCTGAGTGTCTTCCTTTTGTTTCAGCTGATACAGAGGAGGAACTCTGAGTTTACTCTCCAGTTATCTATATGCCCTGCTAAGGATGCAATTCAAGATGCCAGTAAAGTTATTTAAAGAGGACTGTCTGAGTTCCTCTAGGCGAAGAAGAGTCAGGACTTGGTGTACGGGCAGCAGTAAACGGAGGTAGCGTGTGTATGAGTATGCAGTCCATACAGGCATATCAAATGGCCAAATGTCAATAAGGCACAGCAGAATGTACCTGAAAGGAGGTTGTAGCGAGGGGGGGAGTCTATCTCTTCTAAGTAACAGGCTATAGGACAAAAGGAAAGTGCCTCAAGTTGCACCAGGGGAGGTGTAGATTGGGTATGAGGGAAAATTTCTTCACAGAAAAGGTTGTCAAACATTGGAACAGGTTGCCAGGGAAGTGGTTGAGTCACCATCTCTGGAGATAGTCAGGAGACGAATAGATGTGGTGCTGAGGAACATGGTTTAGTGGTGGAGTTGGCAGTGCTAACAGTTGGAATCAATGCTCTTAAAGGCCTTTTCCAACTTCAACAATTCTATGATTCTACGATTTTATTTTTTCAGTTTTAATTATGTCAGGTTTGAATGGAAGTTCGCTGGGAGTTTTACACACACCATGACATTAGGATTAAGCCATAATATCAGGAGATGAAGAACACTTGTCTGTGTCTCTGAAGTATTTTAAAATATTTATTTGTAGTAATAATTTAAGTGTGAAGAAGTGTGTGCATTATGTGCGGAGAAGAGCTGTCTTGTTTTTCTTTTCATAGGAGGGCTGTAGTTGGGAACTGTGATAAAAGCTGACTGGAAAGTGAGCAGTTTCTCTGAGCCCTCTTGAGTGAAGAAAAGCATCATTAGTCTGGCAGATTGTCAGCAGCAAATGGTACATTAATTTTTGGCACAAAACTCTTGCTAGCAAAAAGAGTGACTTTCCTTTCTGTTTATAGTAAAAACGATGAGGGATTGATTGTTCTCAGCAGGCTGATGTTTAGCTTCTTTTTAATATCCACGTAAGACAGACACTATACATTTGGGAAAAGTCCTTTTATTAAAAGTAAAAAAAAAAAACTTTCTAACAGACTGAAAATCTACATCCATCTACACTGTAATAACTTTATACAATTACAAATTATGTATAAACTATTAAAAAATTTCAAAAGTTGCCTAAAGATCCCACTATTAAGATGTGTATTGAACTGTATGAAACATAATGAGTCTCATCCTACGCCAGTTTTACTTCCCTGGTGCTTCAGAAGTAGTTTCATGTCTACTATTAGTGGTAGTAACATAAGGAAGTAATATTATTTAAAAGGTTTATTTACACTTGAATTAGGTGATCTCTAGTTATCTTGAAAGTTTTAGTAAGGTCAAGATGATGATCTGCTTTATTTTTTTACCTGAGAAATAATAAAAGCATTTTTCTTGACCGATTCGTTGCTTTAAATGCTAGGGTACCATGTTTTAATGCTCAATATCATTCTGACTAAATTCTTAGAGTTCAGCTAATGCAAGTACATAAAAATTGTTTATTTTTATATGGCAGTCTGTTTTGATAACCATAGAAATTTCTACTTCCTTTGGGTATTGTAAATAAATCTGGTGTATGAAGAGCTGCAGTTGTTAAGAATAGCAGAGAAGTACTGCATAAAAAGGAAATGTTATTTAGTAGTAATTGAATTCTTCAGTAAAAACAAGATTTGCAATTCTGTGAAGATGCGAGTAAAAAGTTAGAAGGAACATTAAGACCACAATAAAGTCTTTTCCTTATTGTTTCTTACCGGAATTTGTAGTAGTTTCATCAAGATTCTCAGTAACTGTATCTTTAGAAATCGAATGTGCATATTGGCTGCTTTCATAATTTCTGTCACTGCAAATATGCTGTTTTGAAACTCACTTTGATTTGCTATTCACCACAAAATGACAAAAGTTCTTATCGGTTTCTCATTTTTAAATAAAGAACTTCTCTCTCTGTATTTTTTTCCCTTTACTCCATTTTGTTTAACTTGAAAGCTTCAACATTAATTTACTTGAGTGAGAAATACTGTGGCTGAAGCACTGGCTGGGGATTTGTAGTAATTAGGTTCTGTTTCCAAGTGTGTCACCTGGCCGCTGTGTGAGCTTAAAGAAGTTTGGTTATCATTGTATATTTTCACCTGTGTATTGGGGATGAGACTTTGATTTGCTTGGCAAGCTTTTCTCATGTTTATGTCCTTGAATATACATAATGTCAGCTGATGTAGACCTTAAAATAGGCAGGCTGCTACTTTAGAATAACTGCAGACAATCAAAAAATACTTTGTAGCAGCGATGGTAGTTGAAATGAATAGCAAATAGGTTTTATGTGCTTTATATTAGGATAGAGAAAAGGAAAATGTATTTTTAAGTGGCCCTGTTTAAAACAGTCCATTTAAGTGGCTACATATAATCATCTCAGCTGACGCACAGTCTCACTTTGCCTAGTGTCTGTGAAAATGCTTTTGTTGAAAGAAACTATCCTTTATTGTATTTAAAAAAGAAAATAATAATTATTCATAAGAAGTAGGTAGGAGTAGACTGTAGTACAGTAGCTGAAGTATTTTTAACATATCATATTAAAAAGATTAAAAAGTTAGACTCTTTTGAGTATTGTTGTCATGGGAATAGAAATTTGAATGATTAACCCCCTTCTATTTATAGCTGTTTTATCTGAGTTAATATTCCTGTTCCAGTTAATTTCTAGGTAAATTTTATGAGAAGGCAGAGCAGTTCTTGTCTTAGTCTATCACTGCAGCTAACCATTTTAGTGTCCTCAAGTTACTTTCTTTTTAATGTGAATTTCACAAATCATGCTGCTGTATTTTCAAATTTATTTGTACTTTGATAACTTGACAACTTTTATTGTGTGCGACTACAGCATTTAAAGAGGCCTTCAGCATTGTGTTGGCTCCTTTTGTCCTCCCATTGCTACTTGCCAATTTTTAAAATACTGGTGTATCACCGCTTAAGACTGATCCTCTGGGGTTATTGGCTCATGAAAATGAGAGATACAGGCTGTGTGTGCTATGCTGATAAAGCTCAAAAGAGCCAGACCTAATATATAGCAATTATGATGAAAAGTTTCCACCCTCCTGCTGCCAAAAGTTGCTTCTTCATTGTTAATATAATTGGGGCTTGTTGGCCAGGAAGTTGCATGCTACTTCTAATGTGTTTTTTAAACTCTTTTGTGGAGTAATAAAGGGTTTCTACCCACGTAATGGTGGTTTGCTTGAAAAACAGGCAGTGGTGGTTGGTTAGACCCCTGATATAAGGAGGAGTCTTTCAGCTCACACTTCTACATTTTGGTGATTAACAGAGCTGATTAACTTGAAGAAAGATTTCTTGTGGTGCAGTGGCAAATGAAATGGTGTCAGTGGTGTTTAATTTTCTGTTGTTCTGTGCTGTACTTCTTTTCCCCCTTGTGATTTACTTGCAAAAAAGTAAAATAGGATTATAGAGGGTCTTTATTTTCTTTCTGACTTATCATAGGAGAGAATTTGAAAGGAATTAAGGTAAATATTTTTCAAGTCTTCCCTCAAGACTTGCATGTCCTGCTAACCCCCTCTCTTGCTGTCAAGTGTGGCAGTGAGAGTTGTTGGTCGTGGTCAAACCATTATTGTTTGTGTGAACGCTGAAAAGCCTTTGCTTTCATTTGCAAAAGTTGCTTTTCTGATTTTATAGTGTATTTTAAGAATTGCTTTCTTAACTACAAATGCTGCTGCTCTGGTGCGCTTGCGTTTGCCTGGGTTTATACCCCTGGTATACTGCTGCTCTTGTTTGGAGGTGGTGAAGAGATTGTCAAACCAAAGTCTCTCATAGTGGTTTGTTCTGAAAGACAGAGCTTTTAGGTGCCTGTTGCCAGAAACTGCTGTAAATACTGACCCTGTAATTCACTGGTAGCAGAAGATAAATACATCCTCCAGCACGTGTCTGCTGCCTCCTCTCCTCCATCCTTCCACGCCTTGTGTGTGAAGATGTCAGAGGACGTATCATTCTTAGTCCAGCCTTTGTCAGGTTCCTCTTTCGTCTTGTGGCTTTAGAGGTGTTAGACAGAAGGTTTGAGAGGGCTGCATTTTGTTTTTACCTCCTGCTGGTCGTGGTTCAGCGCAGTGTCAGGAATTGCTTTTCAGCTTGATCATATTGAACATTGAACTACTCCTGATCTGGTGAGAGCAGTTCTATCACCATACAGGTAAGAAGTTGTTCACCTGCGTTAGGGCTCTGCCAAGCAGATTCCTCTCTTTACAGGGGAATGGTATTCCCTATTTCCCAGGGGTTTCTGTGCTCTGCCAGTGCTGCTGTCACAGGCAGTGGTAGTTCCTGCAGAATTCAGGGCAAGGCACTGGAAAAGAGTGACCAGAGCAAGTCCCAGCTCTAGTGCTGCTATACCTCTCTTCCTTCTCAGAATAGAAAAGTAAATTTCTCACTGCAGTGTTCCCTGGTGCCACAAAATGCCTTTTACTTCTGTCAGAATTAAGCCTGTAGAAAAGACTGTTCTTTAATGTACCAAAACCTTTTCATTAATGAAGGAAGCTGAAAAATGCCAGATAGCTGCAATGCTTAGACTGACGGAAATAGAAGGTTGGAGGTTTGTGTTTTTTACATCAAGTGTTCTGTAATTTTTAGATGATATGCCTAAAAGTAGTGAAAAACATATGAATACTGCTCAGGTCTGATTTTTGTATCCAAATTCAGATTTGAACTGTTGATGTGATAAGAGAAGGGTTGTGGTTTCTATGTTTTTGTTTGTTTGTTTTGAAACATTCACTCCCCTACTTCTAGCCTGGGAGCGGTACAAATTTAGGGCTCTTAAATTATGTGATGCAATGAGTTGTCAGGCTGAAATTATACCTGATATGTTTACCTTTCTTTTTCTGAAAAAAATAACCAGAACACCAGCTTCAAAATACCCACCTAAAACTCAACCAGACTTCCATGAGCAGAGCCTGATATCTGCATGCTTTTTGAGCTATTCTTCCTGGTTTTGTTACATAGTAACTTTCATAAAGAAACTAAATCAAGTTTATTAATATGAAGGAGAATCTTTTTTTTTTTTTTTTAAATGTTTGTGATTGGTGATGCTAGGAATTGTTTACCAGCTCTAAGAAGATAGAATAATTGATGCCTTTCTCTTGTGGATGTACCAGATGAACCTTTATGTAAAAAGGCATTAAGGGAGACAGTCTATCAATATATTATCAATATATATTGCATTGCAGCTCTTGTTACATTACTGAAAATAGTTAAAAAAAGGGATAAAATGATATTGCTTATAAATGTAGATATTAATGCAAACAATTGTATTCAAACCTGTGAATGTGATAGTTTATTGTTGTATTAGAACATTTGGTCTCAAAATCACTTCCAGATATGTTCTATATTGTAACCTGTGCACTGATTATTGAAATTACTGCCCATCTGAAATTCATACGGAAGGGCTATAAGGAATAGGGATATCATAAAGCTTCTGTCTTTTCTGTCTTTCAGAGGAGGTGTAAGAATTAAATTGAAAGTCCAAACTTGCATTCAGGCTCGCTACTATTTTTCTGTGTGGTTTTGCCTGCTTTTTCCCACCTCTTCAAATGTGTATCAGGTTTGCTGTTGAGCAGGTAGTATGAGCAGGAGGGTGACTTCTTGCTTTTTCTTCTCACTCTGCTCATCTTTGGTTCTACCTTCCCCTAGTGACAGTCTCCCTTTCTGTTTGGTTACATGGTTGAGGTTCTTGGGGGGGTTTCCATACACGCCCTGAGAAACTGAATTTGTACATTCAGGCATACAGCATGCAACTCCACTGGTACCACTCTGAGTTTTCAGTATCGGAGTGTGAGGCAATAAAATTCTTGCTACCTGAAAGAGGAGGGAGTCAGGAGCAAGAACAAATTAGAATGGACAGTGTCTCATTACCCAAGAGAGATTAATACATGTGCTTCCGAGTGTCAAATACAGCTGAAGAGAAACTGCATTTGTTAGATGCTTTAATTTTTCCTTCTTCATCACAAAAAATATTCTTAGTGATTACTTTTAGTCTCAGATACTATTTACTATATCCATGATGTTAGTGATGAAATACTGTTGATATTTATCATGTGGTAATACTTGGAATCAAACAGCACATTGAACCGTGGCAGCATGTCTTTGATGTACACTTAGCTAGACACTACTCTGTTCATAATCTCTTGCAATCCACACTTTGGAGGTTTTTTTAGCCATAAAGAAAAAAGCCTTTATGTTGATACTTGGAGATGAGTGGGAAGTAGATTCACAAAATGGCTCTTAACAATTAATTGCTGAAAAATTGTTCAGTCTTGTTATTTAGCTCTAAATATGCACATGACAAAAAGAATTTGGGAACTAAGTAGAAGCAAATTTGCATGTTTTCACCACACTAGGCACTTAACATAATGTAGATAGGAAGTGAGACATCAGCATGTGAAAGTAGTGAAGAAAACAGACTGCACAGAAGAGATTACAAGAAACAGAAATCACAAGTAGTTCTATTAATGTTTCAAATAACTAAATAATTGTGATAAGGTCTTTGCAGAGCCAAGAGTAAGACTCAGTTTTACTTCTCTGCATGTAAATATGTTTAGTAATTTTGGGGTGGAACCAGTAGGTTTTTTGCAGTGTTTTTACATCTATGACACAGTACTAAGTTCAAAATGCATCAACAGTAAGGGCCATATTCAGCTGTGCTGAATTCTGAGGAAATGCCTTGGTGAGAGCTATGTGCCTCAGCCTTTCAGAGTTTAAGCCAGTCAGAGGGAAATCATGGAGAAGGATTTTATAAACTTTAGAACGTGTGAAAATGGCCTTGAGTAACATGAATGTAGGTTTTCTTTATCAGAAAATGACGGTGTGGAGACAATTTTGTTCCTTAGCAAGTCCTTGTGTTCTCTGTTATGCCTAATAACTAACTTAGCTGCACAAGTAGGTTTTAAAACAGAAGTATGGACCATAATTGTGATGTGATATGGGACCAAAAGAACCAGTGCATCACTGGCATCTCACAGGTACAGTAATTGCTGTGCTGCTGGCAATTAATGCCTTCTTCCCTGAGACTTGTTTTCAAATACTGCTTTAGGTGTAAAGAAAATCCATACAGAATCAAGTGGTTTTTTTAATTATTGCTGACAATCTGTTTTAGTGTTCAGAGAGGTGAATTTTGGCAGTGTGACTGGTAAGGGTGTGCAGCGATTGCAGACCAATTGTTGGGCAGTTGATGAGCTCCTGCAAGCACCTGTGTAGATGTCACAAGGGCTTGTGCAGGGTGGTGGGTTTTGCTTGCACCTGCCTAAACTTCTGCTCAATGGTCACGTTAGCTCAGTCTGGAGCCTTTGAGCTTCACGCCCTGTTTGTGCAAGTGTGTGTGCATATAGATACGGATTTCTTGGAAGAAGATCACTGCTCTGTGACTCTTCGTTTCGGTCGGATCTAGAAAAGCTGCAGCACTGGGCTGGATGTGAAAGTGGTGCATGGACTCTGGGAGGAGGTGGGGGAGCTTACATCTTCACATGGATAAGGTTGTTCAATCTAAAGGAGTTATTTCTTTGTCACCAGCTCTGGAGCTACTGAACCAGTTGGGTAATCGCTTGTGTCCTAAACTGGAAATGAGCTGGAAAGTGCTACTCATTTGACTCCAATTTTTATCAATCAATATAAAGAAAATCTAAGCACTTGTTCGTGCCATTTGAAATCATAAAAAGTGTTTAAGTGGTCACACGCAGCCTAGAACTTGGTGCTTTTTGAACTCCAGAGTACCCTCAGAATCTAGTACATTCTCCAGCCCAGAATCTCTCTGAGGATGGTTTGATACTCTGCTGTTGTCCTAAGTTACCAGCACTGGCAGCCAGCTCTCTCTAATACTGGTGGCACTTGCAGGGTCTCCCTCTTACAGAGACTTTGCTACTCTTGATTTCAGCACATTGCTCTCAGATCAGAGAATGACTGCTTGCCTAACAGAATGAGAGGGGAAAATTCTGCCATCTACTAGAGTCTTTTTGTTAAGCTTCATTAGCAGTGACGTGCTCCCCTTCTGCTTTGCCCAGAGGCACTACTTTTGAAGGTGGCAGAGCAGAAGAAAAGCGGTTGAATCATTCTGTGAAAACAAAAATAAATTGTTTTTGTTTATTAATCCTAAATCGTGCAGGTGATGTCTTGCCATCTGGAAGTATTTGTTCTTTTCTCCTGTAGTTGAAGGTCCTTCATACTCCAGTGCTGTTGAGAACCCAGAAGTCTTTTGCTCTTTTCTTGACTTCATTGTAAGGACAAAAGATGGTCATATGTATCACAACTTGAATCGTATTGGGTGGTACAAACTACAGTGAGGAGGATGATTATTGGGTTACTAAACCCTGGGCAGTATCAGGATATGTCACTGTGAAAGAAGGATACCCTCTGCGTGCCCCCCCAGAATTAAATCCAAATGTCAGAAACTGATGCCCTGTTAGAAATCAGTATTTTCAAAATAAAGACTTGATGAAAACTTGCAAGAGCTTTTTAGTGTTGCCTTGAGGAATTCAGCACCGTGTGCAACCAAGTAAAAAAAAAAATAAATTGTTGTAAAGCATATTAGCATGTGCTTGTATAAATTTCTTCTAAACAAGGCTGTTGGACACTGGAGGGGATTTGGGAGAGATGAGCCCCGTAGCCTGGTGAGACGGGCTCTCTGGGCAGGGTGAACGTGGCTTCGTTAGAGAGTGATTCATAGCCATTGAGTACAGAGCTCCTGCTCTGAATCACCCACTGGATAATGTAATGATGATATCGAGTTGTTCTTAATGAAGACATGTGACTGAATTTAGCTTCAAACTATGTTTTTAACTGTTATCCATTTAACTTAAAGAATAACATTGGCCTGTATTTTTAGTTAGTCATCAAAATGCTTTGTGGTCTCTGTTTTGTCCGTCTCAAGGAGAAAGAAAGGCTGTGAACTGACTTGTAGTTCTGACATAGATCTCTGTTTGCAACTCATGTGGTTTAGAGCTCGGTATTCTGCAATGTCTGTCTTTGCTTGGTTGTGTTTTGGGTTGGTTTTGTTTTGTTTTGTTTGTTTTTTTCCTGTGGGTATTTTTACAGTCTGGGAGCTTGTAGCAATGTGCCTGTTTTGTTTTGCTTAAAAGATTTTGTACCAGATAGATAGGTTTCATAGAACAAGTATGTACCACCTTGGGAAGGTCAGAACTGGTCTCTGCTGTTGAAGACTGTGGGCACTGGTTACATACAGTTCTACTGTGTGGATCCATCTGCGCACAATGCGATGCAACATACAGGAAATACGTTTTTCAGATCCAAGCTTTAACTTACGTTTTCAATTTTGGCACTAAGGTGGGCAGTATGTGGAAGCTGGAGGTTGCTGTGCTGTAGCCAAATGTGCCCTGCTGCAAATTCTTCTTTTTCTTACTGTTTTAATTTGAACTTGGGTTGTAATGGTTTAATTACCGACAGTAAAATTTCTTCAAGGACTCTGCCAATTATTGTTGAAGCTCAGGAATGATGGAAAAGAACATTACTTTATATTTCTCAGTATTTTTTTATTTGAAGATATTTGGTGTGTTTATTGATGGTTAATCTTCTTGTCTCAGACTCTGTGAAATGGTGAGTTTTATATTGCTAAGTGGCTGCTACAGCAGCTAATTCAGCTTGACATTCACTTGTGCAATCTTCAGTGCTATTGAGAGCATGAAATGCAGGAGACAGCTTTGAGGGAGCTGAAGAAGTGAACCGAAAGCTATCAGATGCCTTAGCTGTATGTTTCTCTATGTATCACTGTCCAAAACATCTGGTTGTGCTCTGAACACTGGCTCCTGATGCCTGCCTCAGTGCACCTCGCAGAGCAGGAGGTTTATTTGCAGAGAAAAGGATACTCAAGAAACCGCTGTATCATGTCATTCAATCTATTCAGAGTTCCTTATCCTAAAGCAAACCCGGAGTATCCTTGCTAACAAACTGTTTCTTTGTCAGCTCTGCAAGAATTCACAGAGGAGCCTGATGAGTCCAGAAATTGTTATAGAGTAGAAGACCATAAGGCCACAATTAGCCCTGTAATTTCTATGTGGCATCTTATATTGCATATGAATGAATATATTTTTTTTTTCTCTCTTTGTGAGTGGGCTGTTTCCCTGGCTTATAATTGTTTCTGGTTTACATTAGATGCTGCACAGGAATTTTTACACAGATGTTTCTTGTACATTTTCCATTTTTCTTCCCTTCTGGTACAATTTTTTTTGGTCATAGGTTCGTCAGTGTTTCTGTGGATGTAAAGAAGTATTGAGGGTAGCTTTAGAACTGTAGAAAATGTTAATGTATTGTCATTGGCATTTTGATTGCCACCACACAGTTCTGCAATTCTGGAGTTATTTAAGATTGTTATTGTTTTCTCTAAACCAGTTATTTGCATAAACCCAGTATCTGTGTAATAAAGGTGTAATGAAGGGATTCACAAAAATCATTATTTTGCAAAACACAACTTCTCATGCAGAAGCTGGTAGCTGAAATGGAGTAGGATTTCTGTGAGGTCCCTGGTGGTACTTTCTGTAGAAGTGGTTTGGGTGTGGGCCCAAGGGGAAGTGCCCAAGGTGGTTTCGTGTTGTGTTTTTGGCTGAGCTCACAGTCAACAGCAACTCATGAAGGAGGTAACATCCAGGTGATAATTCTGTCTTGCCCATATTCCCCAGAGAGATGTAGAGGGGAAAAGCTGTAAGCTCATCAGCGTTTGGTTTGTGTTCACTGCTTGAGACAGTTACTTCCAATCTTTGTGGTCTTTAAGTCATGCTTAACCAATTGATAGCCTTTTATGAAGACATAACCAGGTAGATAGGTGATGGTAAAGCAGTGGATGTGGTACCAGTATAGGTTGGGAAATGTCCTGTTGGAGAGCAGCGTAGGGGAAAGGTACCTGAGGGTCCTGGTGGGCAGCAGGATGCCCATGAGCCAGCTCTGTGCCCTTGTGACCAAGAAGGCCAATGGCATCCTGGGGTGTATGAGAAGGGCTGTGGTCAGTAGGTGGAGAGAGGTTCTCCTCCCCCTCTGCTCTGCCCTGGTGAGACCCCATCAGGAATATTGTGTCCAGTTCTGGGCCTCTCAGTTCCAGAAGGACAGGGAACTGCTGGAGAGAGTCCAGGGCAGGGCTACAAAGATGATGGAGTGGAGCATCTCCCATATGAGGAAAGGCTGAGGGAGCTGGGTCTCTTGAGCTTGGAGAAGAGGAGACAGAGGGGTGACCTCATGAATGTTTATAAATATGGAAAGGGTGAGTGTCAAGAGGATGGAGCCAGGCTCTTCTCAGTGACAGGCAGTGATAGGACCAGGGGGCAGTGGGTACAAGTTGGAACACAAGAGGTTCTACTTAAATATGAGGAAAAACTTCTTCACAGTGTGGGTGACAGGACACTGGAAGGGGCTGCCCAGAGAGGTTGTGGAGTCTCCTTCTCTGGAGACATTCCAAACCCACCTGGACACGTTCCTGTGTGACCTGCTCTGGGTGTTCCTGCAGGGGGATTGGACTGGATGATCTTTACACATCACCTGCAATCCCTGATATTCTCTATGATTCTGTGATACTCTGTTCCTAGAGATTGTGCTTGTGTGTTTCTTATAGCTGGAGTTCTCACTAGCTGTTTATGGCAGTTGGAAGGCCAAGAGGGTTTGTACCTTAGTCTGTTATGTGATATAGTCACCAGCCTTTGAAAAGTTTTCTGCTCATCATTTAAAGGTAGAAAATGTACTGGCATATGGAAGGTTGACCACGAGGTGATCTATCTGCAGGTATGCTGCTAACCATCTCTCATAACCTCTGTTCTGCTGCTCTAAAAAATAAGACAGGTTGGTTAGCTAGAAAAAGCTGCACGATGTCATCCTGTAGTGAAGGGCTTGTTTCTAATGAATAAAGTAGTGGGTAGTTTGTACACACGAGAAATGTTGTAAGGTCTGGAAGAGTAGCCATTCCCCTGGCTGGCCTCGGTGTGCAGCTGGTTGCAGGGGACCAGCAGGAAGCCTGTTGTCAATGTCATGTCTGAATGGCAGTGGAAACACAAACTACTGTGAGAATTATCTCTCCTTGCCTCACCAGTGGATGCAGTGCAGGAGATTGACTGTCCAAGGCAGAAATGATTTGAAGCATGACAGGAGCCAAGCACCCATCTCTTGTTCCAGGTCACAGTTTGCACAATGTGCTGTGGAGAGAAAGGAAGGAATAAGACAGAAGGTTTGAAGCAGAAATTGCAGCACTAAAATGACTGCCTGCTTTTTCTTCTGGTACACAAGTTAATTCACAAAGTGTATTTGATTATTTTATTTGATTATTTTTTTAGTGGCAGCCTTGTTTGATTTTTTTTTTTCCCAAATGCAGTTTTAGTCAAAAAATCTCACAAACACGTCTGTGTTACACATTGTTTCCATTTAGGAACGTAATAAAATGTGTAGATAGTATGGTATAGGGAAGGAAAAAGGTCACAGTTTTTTCCAGTGTACCAGTGCTGATATTAGAAAACCAGTGTTGTGCAATTTGCCTGTGATTCCCAGATTGCATTTAGGAGGCCTTTCTGTGGTTTGCCAACTTCTGTGGAAGCAGTTGTTGTTGCTAGGGTAAATTGATATGGTATGTACCAGGAGTGGCATATATGCAACTGTAAAACACTGTTCTTTGCTACCTTTCCCGTGAAAGGTTTCCTATGAACTTAGAACGGTGTGTTAGGCTCCCGCCATCTGATCTGTCATCACGTGACTAGTTAGCTACAGACCTCTAGAAGGTTGGGATATCCAATTCTTAGTTAAAACAACATCCTAACTCTGCCCCAAGGTATGGTTGTTCAGACATACACTGTGTCCCCCACCTTTGAGGTTATTTTTTTAGTGGCAGCCTTGTTTGACAGGAGGTGGAAGTTCTGGAAGTAATGATTATCTATCTTGTCTCTGTGGTGCATTTCACACCCTGTCCCAAGCTCCTGCCTTCTGGCCACTAGCTTTTGATTCTGATTTCTTTGACTCTCTAACCATAAATATTGACATGGCTGTAGAACATTAGTGCCAGACTGGTACCACAGCATTGGGTATAAGAGGTTCAAAGTGGTGTTTTGCCCTTCAATTTCTATGTTGTGTAGAAGGACGCCTTTGTTTTTCTGCAGTCTTCCTCTTTGGCTGTTGCCTGCTGTAGGCACCTGGGCTTTATTAATGAGAAGTTTCTGGCCTAGTTCATACCCTTACGCACCACAAGGTTGTTTTCAGAAGATCACGAGTGGAGCGGTAACTTAATTTTTGCAGTCTTAAGCAGATAGGGCAGCAACTATTTTTCCCTCAAAGCCACTGAAGAAATCTAAGTTGCTTCAGAGTGCTCTGCGTGCTGATCCCTAGAGAGGTTCTTCTCCGTGTGGGAGCCCTCGTTCCTGATCACTGCACGGCACCATGTTCCTACAAGCACAGTGTGGACTGCTTAGTGTGGTTTAGAAAAAAACTTGTTTATGGGAGGAGGAGCAGAGTTAAGGGCCTTGTGTTTGTGGCTTGGCCTATGAACCTGTGGGTAATATGATAGCACTGCTTTGTTCTCAAGGGTATTTTAAATATTTTTCTGTTATTTCACTTTGCTGAGGGCCTGGTTTGCAAGGTAGAGCTAAACAGAGATGATGTCTTGGCTCTGTGCAGATATTTTATCCTGTGTATCTGCAGGATGTTGGCAAAAGGAGACCTATTGAACCTTCCTCCCGCTGTTTTGTGAGTTGAAATATGAATAGGAAGATGGGATCACTTGTGTCATCAAATAGAATTCTCCACAACAGAACTACAGATGACATCACACCAAAACCAGCTTACAGCCAAGTGTGAAAGAGAAGATGTGGTTATTTCCCTTTCTTCTGTCTTTAATTGCAGTGGGCTTCTGTTGATCTGATCCAAATCGAGTGTACAAAGCTTTAAAAATACTGGTAGCAGCCAAAGAACGGTTTTGGCTACATAATTCATTACTGTGATACATATATTGTTAGAATAAATGGCATCTACATATTTTTGCCTTTTTTCTTCCTGGTAACCAAGAGTTTGAGGATTTGACATTCATTTACTTGTTAGATTGTTAACGCGGATGTGGTGCTGTAGTATTCAAAGAGAATGAAAATGTGTGGCTAATTAGGTATTTCTGCACAAAAAGTTTATGGAACTATTAAACCAACTATCTATAATTTGCTAATTTTCTGATTTGGTTAATTTCATTATGTTGTGTTTTGCTTTTTTAGGTTACATTTGGGTCATCTTGTGGAACCTTCCGAGAAAACAAGGGTAATAGTAAGAAAATGTTTAATGCAAGTATCTTCACTACACAGTCAGACTGAAACAGGAACAGGTTCTCTGGAGTAAGTATTACAGTTACTGGGTTGGGTGTTTTTGCTTGTGAAGTTCGTAGCATGGTTATTAGGCCATTATTCTATTTAACTTCATTATAGTTGCATTAAAAAAAATAAAACCAGTGACTCCATACTAATTTCAGTTGATCAGCTGGTAACGGACACTTTTTTGGACTCTTACTGGAGTACTCTCCCATCCTGGAAGCAATTTCATCTTCTGAAATTTAGATGGGCTTCAGACATTTCTCTTGGTTCCTGTATTCTGGGTATGATTTTGAGCAGGAAGTGGCCTGGTATAGGTGTAATTACATATAACCCCCGATTTACTGGCAAAAATTAAAGCCATGCCTTTTCTCTTCCGGGGAATTAGAAAATGTAATTGTTTATTTTGCTGTAACTTCCCACTCCTGGCACTTTCTGTGTGACTTGGATATTTTTGCTCTCAGTATTTTAATATTTGCTTCGTATTGCAGCTCTACCATCCATCCAACTAGCATAAGGCTTCAATCTATGGATGTCAGATATGCCTTCAGTGTTTCTAATTAACTTCTAGCTTTGTCAATTCTAGGCTGAGACATGTGTGTCTCATTTGTGCTACAGGAAACGTAGATACCTAAGTCAGGGACTGTGGATTGCACCTTTTGGTACTAGATACCTAAGCATTTATATACTGATACCGTATAATTCTTAATTTCTGCATGCTTTGCTTGGTTGTGATGGGTAATGTAGTAATTTTTCTGTCACCTTGTTTCTAAGGCGTGTGAACGTATTCTTGTAGAGGTTAAAACTGGGAAAAAGCTGCATAATTTTCTTTTGTGATGCAGATTTTACTTGTGCCATGTGGTACGTGAATGTAATTCTGCCAGAGTCACTGGAAATACACTTGAATTCATAGGTAGGAATCAAAAGTGTATCTGGCCCTTTAGAACTGAAAGGGAGTGCAAAATGGTTTTAGTTTACCAGTATATTTTGGCACACTGCTTTATTGCCAAGAGGAAATGACTCTTCTTCGCTTCTTCTTTTAAAAGGGATGTGTACACAGTGTCATAATTTGGGTAGAAAATGTCTGTAAAACCTGGTCAGACAAGCTCAGCTTTTCCCACATGGTGTTTTTCCATAAGTGTTTTTAACTGGCAGAGTAACACATTTGAATTGGTAACTTTCTTTTTTAAGGCATTCTTTTCTACCGAAGGCATTGTACTTCAAGGTATCTTTTAGAAATAGGTGTCGTGAACTAGGTGCATAGAATATATCTAGGCTTGAATTGTTGGATTTCCATCAATGCTTGTTCAGCGCTGAGCAGTCCTGTTCAGTTAACACAGGGCTGTGAACAGCCACCTCTGAATCTGTGTAGTGGGATATCCAGTCTGGCATTGGAAGCTAATTAACTGCAAAAATCCAGACTAGATTGCTCTGTGAAAGAAACTGACCCAATCGGGAAGAATGTCTAGTCTGATGAAGCATGTCATTTTTTAAATTCTATTTTTTTTTTCCCCCCTTAAAGGATATCTTTTGAACTTTTAGTCCATGGCATCTCTGTATGAGACTTCAAACCAGTCTGCTTATTGGGATAGCTCTGTGGTTTGGTCTGTGTGTTCTCCTTTTAGGAGAAAGTTTCACTCCTAATTAATTTTCCCCTGTTCTTAATTATTTCACTTTCTTACCTCTCTTTCTAGATGCATGCAATCTGTCTGCTGGAGAGTAACTCTATGTCTTAGAAGTTTTGATTGAAATATCAGAAATAATTGAAAAGTGAATCTGTTAGTCCCTGTGTGAAGAGGTAGCTATATATAGGACAATTTCAATTTCTGGGCCTAACTGTTTTTATAGTAGACAGTCATCTAGCTCATAATTTAGAGAAGTAGCATTTTAGTAGCTGAAGGAAGCAGCTGCTGGTGAAATTTTATGGTCTAGGTCCATTTGTAAAATTCAAAAGGAGAGGAAACATTAACCATTTATATATTTAAATGTCTTGTAAGTGGAAAGTTTACTCCTTCTTTCCTCCATGTTTACAGTGGAATAAGTAATTACTCTGTGTGGTAAAACAGGCAAGAAAATACCAGCAGGCAGAACTGATGCTGATGTAATATTTCCTAGGGTATTTGTGAGAATTCTTGTATGATTCTTGTATAGCAGTGGGGTAATGGGGATGCTGCCGTTTACTTCGTACAGTAAATCGATGAAAGCACAACTCCAGATTATTAATGCATCTTCTCAGATTCATGGCAGAAACATTATGTAGTCTTTTGAGTAATAGGTTGGAGTGTTACAAAGCCAGACCTCTAGGCTGTAGTTTTGCCTACATTTTAAAAAATGAGCTTAAGAACTGGAAAGTGGCAAGTCAGCCCTGGGGCTGGAAGAAGCTGTCGCTCTTCTTCCACCCCTCATCTTGCTTCTGTTTACATCTTTGCTTTGCTGGCACAGACACACGGCTTTGGAGGAAACTGACTCACCTGTGTTAAAATGTCATCTTTATTCTGGCTTAAGGTTCAGCTCTTTCTCCTCCTTTGCACTTCAGTGTGACTGTCCATTCTTCTTTCTTCCCTTGTGCCACCTCCATTCACCTGTTTTGTTAAGCTTGATATATATTTTTTTTTAAATATCCATGTGAGCATCTCATCATTTAACTGTTCAGTAGAATCTTTTTCTAATATTAGAACTGAGCATAGCTGAACTTTTCATGCTAGCCTTCCCCTAGTATGTAAAATATCTAGTGATCTGGATTGTCCAAAGTAAATTACCCAGGTTGTGAACTAACCAGTTCTAATCTTCTGCCAAATCTTTCAGCTCATTTTACCGTCCTAGTGTTAGTGTGTGCTACACAGAATGCATTGATCTTCATGTGTCAGACTAACTGTTGCATGGCAGTGCCTTTCGAATCTGCTTTTTTCTTCCGTTTCTTTATTTTCCCTCCCATGGTGACTACGCAGAACTGGATTCCAGTGAGCTGAAAGGGGAGTTTTTCTTATAGTGGCACCAGCTTCAGTGTGATCCAGTGAGCAAATGCTTCTAAAGACAATTTCAGACACTAGTAGTTAAATGTGAAAGGAACTCACAACTCACTTTAACTGTACAAAATAAAAAGATGTCCTGAAACTCCTTATTTTTACAGATAGATTTTAGTGTTATCTATATGGTGATTTCAGGATACAGCAAAGGATAGTCATGAAGTAGTTGAGAAGCTGTTTTGTTACTTGTGTTCATTATGAGTAATGTGCTGCCTGAGAATTGTCTGACGCCTATTGGAAACCTGGGATTTAAATTTTATTCATTCGTTAGGTTCATCATGAATAATCTCTGGGGAGAGCAGGAACTGTGTTGACTTGCCTGCGTATAAAGCAATGAGGAGTAAGAAATGCCTTTATCCTCATTGGGCAAGCCAGTTCTGATGAGTGTTCTGAGCCTGGAATACCATTTTAATAGGGGTGTTCTTTACCCGTAGACTCCTTTTGCAGAAAAAAATTTCCAAAGACAATGTCATTTACAGCTAGTTTTAAAATCACACTTTCATTAAATCATGAAATAAATTCCATAAGAAAAGACGGCCAGAGGTTATCTAACCTAACCATCTGTTCAAATCAAGTTGCTAAAATTAAATTAAATTTTAATTTAAAATCAGTTAACATGTTTGCATTTTTTTTCATATCTCCAAGTCCCACTGAAGTCAATTGCAAATTCAGGTGCTCAGCATTTCTTGACAACTGGGCCACTTTTATTTAGAGGCATTAATATCAACGTAGAGACATCGTTCATTGTGGTTTTAAAATTCTGACTTCAGTTTCTAAAGCTTAGCGCATTGTAAAGCTGTGGCTACAGCAGAAATTTAAAGCTATAGAAGAGGAACAGGCAAAATAATCAGGGACCATGGGAAAAAACTAATTAAATTATTTTTGTTTGTGGAAAATGAGCTGTATTTCATGAGGAGAATGAGTGAATCTGGACTTGAATAGCTAAGACACCACTCTTGATATCATTCTGAGCACTGTAAGGGAATGACATTTAAATAAGGTCTTTCATGTTTTCTATACATAGATATTTTTAGAAAAGTAAATGTTGATGTTTTTATTCTGATTTCTAAAGGAATACTGACTAAATGAACACTTAATTTTCCATTCCATAGGGCCAGCTCATGTGGCAGTTGAACTAAAACTGCTGGGAAATATTTATAGTACCACATGATCTTTAAAAATAACTTCCCGGGCTACACTGTGGAATGTCTTGAATTCTTAAAGTCTATTGTAGATAGATAACCATGATACTGCTGGAGTGGAAAAAACTTAGCTTTGCTGATTTAGGCATTTGTATATGTAATCAAGTTGTTTGCATTTACTTTTTAAATTTATAGGCACTTTAGATTGAAATTCACCTGCAGAAGGCCAGAACCCTGAGTGGGTTCACTTTTCAGGGCAAAACAGCAATTTCAGTGGCGTGGTATGAAATAACATACAGGATGAACTTGGTTAGTGCGTTAGGTCCCATCTTAAAAAGAGGGTCACTCTTAATCCTGTGTGAACCGTGAGGTCCAGTGAAGAGAAGATGCACTTTGTAGTAGTAGTACATGTGTTGCTTAGTGAAAGTGCTTCCTCTTGGCATGTTAAACCTTTAAACAAGCCCTAGGTTTCAGTGGCACATTACACCTAATCTCATCCCCCCCGTGAGCAGTGCTGCAGGGTAACAGCAGTGTTGTCACTCCACCCGTGCTCCTGCTCATTACAGGTGAGGCAGGATGAAGAGTTGGTGGAAAACTAGTAATGTTTGTTCCCATTGCGGGGTGGGGGACACCCAAGAAAGGGGAAAAACATAACAATGCTGCTTCTGACTGCAGATTGCCCTCAAAATCAGCTACAGATAAGGTGAAACTCCAGGAAACAGTGACTTCAGAGCGTCAGGCTGGTGGCTGAAGTGATCCTGTTCTTCACTGTAAATACAGTGAAAGTCAGCAAAACGGGAGTCCCATGCAATGCTCTGAAGCTGCTGCCACTGTATCGGCTGCAGAACAGTCCATGTGGCCTCCTGAGTAAGTTCCCATGCTGTGGCAGGGGCTCTGAATCTGTTAGAGTTTTAGGAATCGAAGAGGATACAGCTCTATAGAGCCCTGAACTGGCACACTCATCTAGTGTGTATCTTTGACTTTAGAGTCTTCAGAAGAAATTAGGATTCTTTCCAATATAAAGAAGGAGGAGTTTTTAATCTGATTCTTTTTTAAATGCCTCTTAAACTTCATAGGACATAAACCTTTCTGCATATTCTGACCTTCCATCTTTGCTGATAGGTTCTTTTCCCCGTACTTGTTCTCAAATACAGGCTTTGTAGCTTGCTCATCTGTTTATAGTATTAGATGTTTACGTAGTTAGAAAAACGATTACAATGATTATATTGTGTAAGTGCTTAGTATTTCTGCTACTTAGACTATGTGATATGCTGCTGCTGTTTCCTAGAAGATCACTGTGGTCAGATTGTCATCTAGTCTGTTCTGAACAGAAAGATATTGTTTAAATGCTGTTCTTGTGTCTGGATAGGGTGGCCCTTTTCAACTGCTTTCACTGCTGCAAGACTTTTTTCTTTTATAGCCCTTTGACTGCCACGTGACAGAGCAAGCTGTAGACAAAAAGCTGTATTGATCACTGTGATGATCATCTTGGTTGTGATGCTTAACAGTTGTAATAACTTGTTGTTATGCAAAGCAAAACTCTGGATAGCAGAGTTAACTATAGCTCTTAGTTTTTGTGTAATCAAAACAAGCTAGTTTCTGATATTTGTCTTCTATGTAAACATTCATGTTTTTAGTGAGAAGAAGAAGAAATTCAGGTTTATATTTAACCTGAAGAGCTGTAGATACTCCTGTGCCCTTAAAATGTCCCCTTGTTTAAAAGAGGTGGTGTAAAAGAAACTTACTTCCTAAGGAAGCTGACGACTTTTTCATAGAGAAGTGATTTCCTCTCCTACCTCCAAACTTTTTGCCATCTGTTTGGGATAGTGTGCATACTTCATCCTGAGAGAACAGTGACCTCATTTCAGTGATAGGTGACATCATTTCAGATGTACAATATCTATTCTAAAGAATCGTCTGAAGACTAGGCTTCTTGGTGCTATGAGGCAGCCCAGGAAAAAAGATGCTATAAGAGATAACAAGGCATCAGAATTTTCCCCTGGCACTGTGTTATGCTGGTGTTTGTATTTACCAGTTTCCTTGCAGCTTCTTTTCCTTTTATTAGTATTATTTTTGATTATGCTTCAGGTTAAAAGATGGAATGCTGCATTGGATTTTAAATTGGTATTCTTTTAATAATAGAAAAATGCACCTCAAAGGATGGGAGTTAGGGGATTTGTGGTGAGTTCACAAGTAAAGGAGAATTTCTAACCTGATGACAAAGTATGAAATTTCATAATTGGTGCATTCTTCAAAATGTTGGTCTTAGAAGAACTTACCTGACACAGAGTGGTATTGGGTGTTGATGACAATCCATGTGGATTTGTGAATACTTTTTAACATCTAAGTCTATTGCTGATATAATAAATTATTTTCAAATAGAGCAAGCAGAAAAACATACATAGCTTACTTTTGACTGTCATCTTTCCTGAAACTCTGTCAGGAATCAATGAAGAAGCAGCCTGCTTCTGGTAGCCCTTTTTGGTTGGTTGGTTGGTTTTTAACTTTTTCCTGTCCTAGTGGTCTCTTTGGGTAGATGATGAGATATACTTTTTTGGAAGGTGTAGGGGAAGCTACAAGGTCTCTTGGCTTCTTCTTGGCTGTTAGCACTGGAGTAAATTCTTGTTTGCCTACAGATGGTAAGTTCTTTAAAAAAAAAAAAATATCCAACAACCAAAACACTCCCCACCCCCCCCCCAAACACACAACCCCCGGTAAAACAACAACCAAGAGTCCTGTGCCTGGGAACACACAGCTGTTCTCAATAGCACTTCAGGGACCCTGGTCTGTTGGCAGTTCTCTCCTGCTTAAAATGTCTGGTTATCTTGTGATCAAGGTCACAATATAGGGGAAAGACAGAAAATCCAATTCTGTGAAATTAACGTGAAAGTTACAGAGGAAATTCTCACCCCCTGCAGGAATTAGTACTGAAGACAGAAATAACTTGCATCACTTCTATGGTGAGTCCGGTCTGTTGGTGAAGCAGTGTCAAGACAAGTGAATGTTTTTAGAAGACATCAGTGATGAAAATTTACACAACTTACTGCATGGCTCACTGGATTGCTCTCTCCTTTACCATGCTGGAACTGGGGTAGTGTGACGTACTTGTTTTGCTTTAGGCGGTTAGAATTGTCATTGTCTTTTATTTGGGAATCCTTCTCCTGGTTGAAAGCAAATGAAAGTGTTATTTCGTGTGTTACTGAAGTTGCTCCAAATCTAGGCTGCTGTCAGAAGGGATGGTCCTGCCCTGTTCCCAGCTAAGTGTTGCCACCACCACCTTTCTGTGTTCATGCCACATGCCTGCTTAGAAAGCTGCCTTGACAGCTCTTGGATCAGTGTTCTCATCTTGCTGCCAGGGCAGTGTGGTCTTCTGTCCGTTTTAGCCACTTGTAAAACTGCATCTTGAGGCTGTAGTTACCTGCAGCACTGTGACACAATCTGCAGGCTTGCTGCTGGTGAGAGGAGAAGATCCTGCTTCTGTTCTTCCCCTTGACACTCTTTAGATCCTTCTGTGATTTGATTCAGCTAGATAATGTGAAAGAAAATGAGTCGTTGATCCCCCCTGGACGATAAGCTGGTTCAAGAAAGCTGAGGTGGGCTGAAGCAGGTAGAAGGTGGGATAGCAGAGCCACCCAACCCAGAGCAGGGGGAGCAGAGGGAGGATTTCCCTTGAGCTATCGATGAACCTGGCATCCTATCGTGCAGCTTCGCTTGGGGTGTGTTATGAAATCCATATGATGACACCGTGTGGAGGCTTACAGCCAGGATGTTGACAGTTTGTAGTGACAGTGATTCCACTTCAGTCTTAATGCTCGGTGCACACACCAGATACAGAGATTTATAGACAGAAAAAGTTGCAGGCTGTTGTTTTGGTTTGAGAAAGCTTGTAGGGCTTCTTGTTTGTCTACATTAAATAAATAAATACAAAGATGAGTAGTGAATTCTCTTTTTTTTTCATGTTCTACTATTATGTGTGTCTAAGCAGCTCTTTTAGAGTTGCTGGTATATTAAAATACAAATTGAGCAGTTTAGGGATTAAGAGGTTGTGTGTGTATACATATATATACACATATATACAAATCAGAAATGTATAAGTCAAAGTTCAGAGAAAAATTGCACTTTACATGGGAAGGTTTGAATGCCTTCTATCAATGCTATGTACCTGTGACTTAGAAAAGCATTTAGTATTGGGCCTTGCTGCTATTAAATTAAAATAATCATTGATTAGATACTTGAGTAGCCAAGATTAAGTGCTGTTTTAATTACTTCCTTCTTTTGTATGAGAAGTTGTTCTTACTGTGACAGTAGGTAAGAATAGCTATGAGGTTAACAGCCTGAAATAGCTTTTTATTATTATTTTGATTGTTGTTTTTTTTCCCTTTAGCTGGAAGTTGTTTAAAATGTCCGTGGTGTTATTGCTCCCAATCCAGATGGCTTTGTGCCTTTGTTTCAGTTACTGGGGGTGATGCTGTTGGTCAGTCACTGGTGCCACCACACGTGTTAGAGTTTGGTCCATGACTCACTCTCACGGCTGTTTCATGTTGCTCGTCAGTGTTACTCTCAGTAGCAATACTTGCTCTCTCTCTTGACCCCTGTGATGTCAGCTACTGTCGGAAACTGGGTGCTGACTGTAAAAGACACCTCTTTCCTTGAGGAAGAACATATTTAGTAAGTGCCTGACAGCAAGAATAGCTTCCCAGCACGCTCAGATTGGTGTGGTAATTGTTCTTCCCTTTTTAATTGAAAATGGATTTGACAATACTGTGGTGTCTGTGTTGGAAGTCTGTCAATATAAACAAGTATCTTACAAGAACTTTATAACTCTATACATTCCTATGTCTAGGTTATAGGGTATGTAAGAGCATTTTTAAGGTTTTGGAATGAGTTGGGCCTCGTTACTTGGTGTATTTCTGTGGCAGTTACAGGTGAGACATAAGTGTGTTGTCTCATATCTAAGGCAGCTTTGAACTGCCCAGCTGCTAATAGCACAGCTGCAGTACCCCAGAGCTGCTTTGAGCATTCAGCTGGGTTCCATGCAGGTTTTGGACTTGCTATCCCACTGGGGACTGGTAAGCTTTAGGAGATTTCAGTTCTTCAGAGCCAACCCTCTTTCTCTGCTGGAGACTTTAATCTGCTGAAGTTTTCTAAATGTCAGATGAGCAGTTTTCTATATTAACAGTAACTGGAGGGATAGAAACCAGTGCTGAGGAATGAAGCAGGGATGGACTGTGAATACTTTAAAGTGGTGATGTAAATAGTACTATTTGTTTAACAATGTTGATCAGTAAAAGTCAGCACTGAACAGTCCTTTCTAATATGTACAAAATATTACTAATTTGTTTGTCAATAAAAAGTTATGCTTCTCCAGTAGTTGATTTTTGTGCTGCTGGTGTATTCTGTTATTCATTGTAGGCACAAGCAGGTTTCCCCTATGCTTGCTTATTTATTTGTTTCATTGCAAGGTGTCTGTATCAAGCAAGGGATTACAAAGAGGCTTTCTAGAGAAGTACCACTTCCGCGTTTCTGTTGTCAAAGGACAAGGATGCATATGACAATGACTTGTTTGATTTAAAAGCCCACCAATTTGAAAGAGTTTTTTGAATTTCTGTGAAGTAGGAGCATCAAACACATTTGACTTGCTGTAAATGAAGCATTAACTCCTGCATATCGTAAAGTTTCAGTTTAACTGGCAGCCTGAGCAACCTGATCTAGTTAGAGAAGTCCCTGCTCATTGCAGCAGGGATGTGCTAAGTGACCTTTAAAGGTCCCTTCCAACCCAAACCATTCTATGATTTGCTGATGAGCTTGTTTGACCCTGCTTGGTAAAGTATAAAGAAGAGCAGCAACTATATTGGTTACATCCTGCTTTTTTCTGCTGGTGCTGTAATAGGGGAAATACCTGCAGTTAAGCAGAACAGGCCTGATTTCAGAGCAGGGAACGGAAGGAGTGATAAAAATAGTGGAAAGCTGTAATAGTAGTGGAGTTGCACATTCGGGCTTATTTTTTTACAAATGGTGATTTGCCACATCTCGTGATGTCCAACAGGAATTAGAAACTTGTAGGGGTAACTTGTCTTTATTGCAGAAATGATTTACAGTAGTGTTTTATTACAACATTTCCCATCCCTTTGTCAGCTGAAGAGCAGTTTCTGGATGAAGAGGAAGGTCAATACTTCAGTGAATAGTAGTTGAAGGGAAGAGTGTGGTAATCAAAAGATGAAACTTGGAAAGTCAGAAAAATTAGTGGTAGCATTAAGAGTAAATATAAATGTCTTGAAATCTGAAGGACAAGTCATCAGGAAAGCCAGTGTAGTGAACTGAGATAGACCACACAAAGAGCTCCCTTCTAGCCTGCAGTGGGTTTAGGTTACACAATGGGTTAAATTCATAGAAGATTATCTTTCTTTACGGCTGAAACCATATTGAGATAAATGTCTTTGGATGAAAATGACACTTTCTAATAGAGTTGAAGATAATTTTCTTGCTATTACTAATAGACTTTTCATTTGTGGACAACTAAGGGGAAATTTGCAAAAACAAGATTAGGAAATTGGTCATGTGTTTCCATATTAAATATTGTTGTGCTTTATCCAAGAAGTGTGCTTTGATTGTATTTTAGGTAGGTAAATAGTTTTAGAGGAAAAACTAAATCAAATTTCTAACTTTGTTTTATCTAACCTCCAGCTAATTTTTTTTCTCTTATTACTTTGTCATAATGACATAAATATCTCAGCAATAGTGCTTAACCAGGCAAATGCTTTTATTATGCTAAATGAATTAATGAGTAAAACTGTGCTTATGCGTTTGCAATACTGGTATTTGAGACCCCAGACCTTGCAAGCTGAGCTGTAAAAGCAGGCTTATGTAAACTTTCCAAAGGCTTTAAAATGTGTGTCTAATTATAGAAGGTTAAGTATACTCAGTTTTAATTTTTTTTCCCCCCAAGGCCATGTGGTTATGATATTATTGAGATTCCATAATGCCTCCTGCAGTGACAGACAGCCTTGACATCTGGGCAGTGGATTCACAGATCGCTGCTGATGGCTCAATATCTGTGGACTTCCTGTTGCCCACTGGAATCTACATCAACCTGGATGTCCCTCGAGATGCCACAATATCTCATATTAAACAGGTAATACCAAAGGGTCAATTAACTTGAAAGCTAACTTACTTTGGAATAAGTGCTGGTTTTATGTGTCTTTTGGCAAGTCAAGTAATGAATTGGAGTAGGCATAATGTTTTGATGGCACGTGCGTAGCAGATTGGCTAGTAAAGATGTGTCAGGGGGTTTGGAATGTTTTTGGGCAGATGGCAAGGTTTGGAGAAATTAATTCTTGTTGATGGGTACACTTCAGCAGAGATTAGTAGCTCTATATTAGTGTATTACTACACCTAAGTCTTTTTTTAATGTATCGGTAATACATTGGACATTGATTTAACGTTTCTCTGATTAGTGTGCAAACAGGAGACACTGTGTCTAATTTGATTTATAATCTAAAAATCACAGATTGTGCTTCTGCTGCTTTTAACACCATAGATAGATGCTTGAAAAGCTACGTATAAAAGTTCTTAAAGGTTGTGTACAAGCACCTTGTTAGGCCATGGCTTAAAATGTAAGGGAATACTCAAATCAAAGGAGGTGAGCATGGCAGAAATAAACAGAGATGTTGAAGTATATTCTACTGATCTTTCATCAGATAATGGCCACATGAGGGGATTTAGACAAGTTGCTGTGGAATTAGGTAGTGAGTGCATAACAACACCAAGTAATCTGCTCCTTAAGCATAATAAACTTCTCAAGGAAAATAAAGTGTGATTTCTCATTCAGTTATGTTGCCTGGTAAATAAGGATGTTTTTCATTTTCAATTGTGGACCCGTGGATGTATAAATAGAGGACTTGAGATAGATATATAAATATAAGGAGTTAATTTTGTACATTAAACTGTTAAGATTAAAATAAAAGAATAAGGATATTTGAGGGCTGAAGAATTACTATTTTCTATGAACTTTATAATTCTACCAAGCTGGTACTTTGGGTAGTGCAAGATGGTTGCTTTCAGTGGAAGTCAACGCCAGGGACCTTCATGGCTTTTTGAATTTTACAATCATCAAGTGATACAATAAGTACCAGTAGCTGGAAATTGAAGTTAAACCTCATAGCACTTGACCCTATGTGTTTTCTACCCTTGGGACATTTTTGCACACAAGTTGGTGCTTAAAAATAACCTCAAGATAGTGACTACAAACAAGACAAAGTAAATACATAATGATATTTAGGGATAAAAATTAACCAACTTAGTGAACATGTTCCTCTTATGTTCTTTCAGGAACATAAATGGAAATTAAGGTTATGTTCAGTGCTATGAGATATGTCCCTGTTTTCTTGTTTTGTTTCATTTCTTTATTTTCTTTTGCAGCTGTTATGGAAGCAGGCACATGCCTATCCACTCTTTCATCTCCTTATGGAGATTGACTCTTACATGTTCTCATGCGTGAATCAGACTGCTGTACATGAAGAATTAGAGGATGAAACACGGAGACTTTGTGATGTTAGACCCTTTCTTCCTGTCCTTAAACTAGTGACAAGGAATTGTGATCCAGGAGAAAAGCTGGATTCCAAAATAGGTGTCCTTATAGGCAAAGGTAATTATACTTTTTTTTTGTATTTTTTTTTTTTGTAAATGAGGGTAAGCTTTGTTTGGTATATAATTGGATAATTGGGCAGGTGACAGTGGGGAAAAAAAAATAATTAAAAATTAAGTATTTCCCTGACAGAATTGTCCTTTCTCAAAATAATACTTATGTAGTTTAAAATAATTTAAGTACTTAAGATGAACCACTTGGAAGTTGTTGAAAGCTACTTTCTGTACTTTGGGCACTGTATTGCATTACTACATAAATCATGAGCAAATCTTATCTTACTAGGTGAGGGAAAAATCTATAATATTATTAGTAAGTAAAGGAGGGCATAATCCCTGAAAAGTGTTATCATAAAGAGCCTAACAGCAAACTGCATCCACAGAAGGAACTAGAAATTATTATGGTTTTCTTATACATGGTTTCTGAGTTGGTTAACAATATGATTCTTGTTTTTGCTCTCAATTGTTGCACTGATTTTCAGCAAACAATGAAAAGCTATTTTTAAAGGTTCCACACTAACTTGTTCTTGATGTCATTTCAGAATTTTCAGCTTTTAAATCGACTCTGCTTGGTTATACAATCGAGATTGACAGGGTCATGTGAGGTCATACCTCGTTTTAGAACAATGAACCATTGTTAGCTCTTCTATAAAGACTGCAGGTTTTGTTTAGATTTCAGCAGTACACACTGTCTGCCTATTTGTTAAAACTGACAATGGAAACAGCCAGTTTAACCATTCTGACAGATTCTGAGAGATTCCCATTCTTTGATTGAATATTTTCCTTATTATAGCCGTGCAAGATCCTTCCTCGCACAGCCCCTGTTCTGTACCTTAGCAGTGCAAAAAATGTGTTCCTGTCTAAGCTTCTAAACGTAGGGTTTTGTTCTCAAAAGGTGTTTAGTGCTTTGTGTAATTTGGACAATGTCCTTCGAATTTCAGGAGAAAAGAGAGAAAGGCCCTATGCTTCCTGAAGTACTGAAGAATCACAGCTGTGTGGACTCTCCGCTGTGTATTCTCTCTTTACATATTTTGAAAAAGGAACTTTACAGGTGTTGGATTGGTTGAAATTTCAGTCTTGTCACTTTGATTTGAGTAGAAGATTTTAATCACAAGGGATCTTCAAGAATAAGTTTAACTATTCTTCTTCTTTTGGCTTTAAAATGAAATAAAAAAGGTGATAAAATCTTCCTGTGGGATAACACCACACCACACCCCCCTCTCCCCCCAAGATTGCAAACACTTTTTCCCCTCGGTGGTCTTTATGGTGCATTTGCTGTGCTTTCTTTGCATTTGCTCTTGTAAGGAGGGATTTAAAACTTTCCAAACTCTTTTGAACTCAGAGCTCAATTGGGAGGGATCCTATGGGAAGCTTCAACAGTGTTTAAAGGAGTTAGTGAGTGCTGAGAGTTTTTCAAGAATGCTCTCCTGGAAGCACACAACCAGTTTATCCCCTTTAAAGGAAAGAGAAGTAGGTGGAGCAAGAGACCCCCTTGTCTTAACTGTGGGCTTTTCAGTCTGCTCAAAACCCGGAGAGAAGCATGCCATAGCTGGGAAAGCAGACGATTGCCTGTTGAGGAGGAATACTAGTTGAGATCTACCAGGGCATGCAGAGAGGCACTTAGAAAAACAAAAGCTCAGCTCACATCTGAATTGGCCAGAGATGTCAAAAACTGCAGGAAAGAGTTCTTCAGGTACATAAACTACAAGCAGAACCAGAAAGAAAACAAGCTCAATAGGAATAAACAGTGTGCTGCAGCAGTAGAGAAAGCCAATAGGATGCACCCACAAGGATATCACCTGCAGAGATAAAGAAGTTGTTCAAGCACTCTGTTCAGTGCTTGCCAGGCCACACCTGGAATACTGTGTTCAGTTTTGGTCCCTGCCACACAGGCTGGAGAAGGTCCAGAGAAGGGCCACAGAGACAATCAAAGCCTGCCATGTGAGGAAAGACTGAGAGAATTGGGTTTGTTCAGCCTTGAGAAAAGAAGTCTTAGGGGAGACCTTATCAGCACATTCCAGTATTTAAATAGTGGCCTCAGAGAAGATGGAGTCTTTCAATTTGCACGGAGTCATGTGGAAAGAATGAGGGGTAATGGGTACAAGTAAAATCTGGGAAGATTCCAATTGGACACAAGGAAAATTTTTCACAATGAGAACAGTCAGCCATTGGAATAATCTCCCCAGGGAAGTGGTGGATTCCCCAACACTGGACACTTTTAAGATTCAGCTGGACAGGGTGCTGGGCCACCTTGTCTAGCCTGTGGCTTTGCCAAGAAAGGTTGGACCAGATGATTCTTGAGGCCCCTTCCAACCTGTGATAATATAATTCTATGATAATAAAGGTTTGAACGGGCTGGTAAATAAATGGGCAGTATTTGTACTGGTGTATATCATTTTGCTTGCTTAAATTCCTTCAGGTCTCCACGAGTTCGATGCCTTACAAGATCCTGAAGTGAATGACTTCCGAGCTAAAATGCGGAGACTCAGTGAGGAAAAGATTCAGTCGCTTGTGGGTCTCTCGTGGATGGACTGGCTGAAGCACACTTACCCACCGGAACAGGAACCTGTTATCCCAGAGAGCTTTCAAGATAAACTTTATAGTGGAAATCTTGTAGTGGCTGTTCATTTTGATAACTGTCAGGTAGGAATGGCTGGTTGTCACCTTTCGTGTACTGTTCTTGATCCTGATCTGAATTAGCATGTGATTGATCAAGGATGTAAATGAAATAGAATGCTAACATTATTGTATTTGCTCTAAAATTCTAGACACACTTATAGACAAATAAAACGCTAGCTGAGATGTACAGTTACCTTTCTGTTCTGGTGAACAAATCTATGGCTTACTGTTAAAATAAAAATGGCTTTAGTTTCCACCTAAAATGATTTAGCTTCAGTTTTTTGATGTTGAAAATTGTCCTTGAGACCGTCATTCCCGTTACTCATTTTTGCACTGTGTTCTTTTGGATAACAGTGAGAGATCAGCACTGGAAACCTTAAAATCTCACAAGTGTTTCAATACATCAGGCTACTTTTAAGTCTGTTTTGACCCGGGTGCTAGATACTCATTTTTCTAATGATTCAGCTGATTTAATTTACAAAATTAGATTATTTCTGCTACTATTTAACTTAAAAAATCCACAATGGTGAAATCATATCTGACTCTGGAAACACTAAAAATGCAGAGGTGGGTCAGCAGTAACACTAGCTGATGTTGGATGCGTAGGTGTTTTTGTGAGAAAATCTTTTTTCCAGTCCTCTTTGACTTCATAGAGGACTTGTGCTTGTCCAGGAGTGAGAATACCTATGTGTTGGTCAGCGTTTGATTAAATATCATGTGTATGTACAGATATATGTATGCATACAATAACAATACAAAAGCAGTGCAAAAGTTCACGCTGGTGCAGAATGTGTTTGCCTGCCACTCTAATAGCTTAGGCTGCTGACATTTCAAATGTTTCAAATGCTTCTGCTGCCAGTTCTGACCTTCAAAGCTATTAACAGTTCAAATCTGAGCTACTTTTTAGAGCAGTCAGCTCTGCTCCAGACTTTACTACTTGCGTTGAGTACTAGATTCATCTCAGGACAATGAAATTGGAAGGTATGGGGACTGTTGTGTTCCTTCAGTAGGAATGCTCTAAGAGAGAAAGCAATGTTAAAATAGCTTTCCTCTGGAATGTGTGGGTGAGCTGTAGAACCTACCTAATTTGTCTGGAGAAAGAGACTGAAACCCATTTCTGTGACATACGTGTAGAGACCTACCGTTCGTCAGGCAGGTGGCTGTCATAGAGCATCAGCCTCACAGGAAGACAAAGTGTCATTCCCTGTCTACCCAGCACCAGTTATGACAGGAGAAGAAAGCCTTCCCAGGCTTGGCAGCTTTCTGAAAGGGGGAAGCTGTTGTGAACCATGCAGAAACTGAGAAAATACTGAATTAATTTTGCCAGACTTTACAGAGTTAGATTTTTCTGTTAGGGCAGCTTGGCTTCTTACCAGTAAACTTCTATATAAATAAAGCACAAGTTAAAAGAATGTAAGCCAGACAGCACTTCACATCTGTAAAGAACTGCTTTTTTTAGAATGCTTATATCTTCAGGAGAGTGTGTGTGTGTGTAAATAATAAAAAAATAAATTAAAGAAAATCCCAGAACTTGCTGAACCACCCTTTGCAAATAAGCAAGTGCATGGCTTGGTGTGGTAGATGAAGGGAAACAAAAGGTTTCACAGAAAACCTTTTATATTAGGAACTTTAATTTAAACCTTTTTTTTTTTTTTTTTTTAAGTTCAAAAAAGAAAATAACTTCTTACCTTTACCTTTTTAGAACACACCAGAATTAGATACTTTGTAAATATGATATTTGTTTTAAATATAATAAAGTATAAACACAAAATTATAAAATATAAACAATATAAAAATAAATAACAGCATACAATCAAATATTATATAAACAAATAAATATGATATGAAGATAGCCTCTAGAGGTTTGATTAAAAATACAGAGTCTTTCCACGTTGTGTTCAGAATGCTACAGGTTCTGGCTGCTACTCCTCTTTTCTGCACTCCTCCAAATAAGATGGTTGTATTGTATGTAAATCACATTAACAGTTTCTTCTGGTTTGTTACTTGAAGCTTTCTTTTCATTCTGAGTACAGTGATACCTGGAAAGAGGATAACTTGTTAGTGGCTAGAAAGAAGAAAAATTAACACGGGTAGTGTAATGCTAAATATCTTGAAATGTATGCAGCATTTTTTGTCTCCCTCATTCACATTCTAATTATGAGCTTCTAGATCAATATACTGATCTAGTAGTCTTTAAATCACTGCTGAACAATTAGATAAAATTCCATGGTCTTAAAAGTACTTCTTCCAATACTATAAAATTTTGGGAATTGACCAGTTTTCTGGGGTGACTGTTGCTCTGCACTGAAGATGTAGACATTAACTGCATGTGTTAGGATAAGCTGGTTTTAGCAGTTAAGTATTTCTACATCTTATACTGTGTATGCTACAATTTAAACCTTGTATGACTGACCATAACAAGTTTGACATTCTGTATTTCTGTTTGTCTTTTGCTAGGATGTATTTAGTTTTCAGGTGTCTCCCAACATGAATCCCATCAAGCTGAACGAGCTGGCAATCCGAAAACGTTTGACTATCCATGGAAAAGAAGATGAGGAAGTTGATCCTGCTGATTATGTGCTGCAAGTTAGTGGAAGGCTAGAATATGTTTTTGGTGATCACCCATTAATTCAGTTTCAGGTACATTAAAGCTCCTTGGAACTTACTGTAATAGTTCTGTGGTGCCTTGGCCAGAATTTGGCCTTGCTTTCTGTGCCACTGGATGGTCACCTCTGCTGAACAGTAGTACACGTCCTTCATGTCTGCAGCCCTCTCCAATTGTAGAATACATGTGCACCATTTCCTTTGTATCTTTGTAATATACTGTTTGTTTCCTTAATTAGAAAGTCCTGGTAGAAATATTGTGCTAGCTGATAACAACCTTCTTCTGTGGGCTTTTAGTATATACGCAACTGTGTGATGAGCAGGACTCTTCCTCAGCTGACTCTAGTTGAGTGTTGCACCATCAAGAAAATGTGCGAGCAGGAGATGATTGCCATAGAAGCTGCCATTAACAGAAAATCATCCAACCTTCCTCTTCCTCTGCCACCAAAAAAAACAAGAGCAACAACTGTAAGTTGATACGGAGAATATCTACTGTCCAAACGTAACAATGACTTGGGGAATAAAAATCATAGAATCATAAAATGATTTGGGTTGGAAGGGACCTTCAAGATCATCTGGTTGCAACCCTTCTGCCAAGGGCAGGGATACCTCCCACTAGAGCAGGTTGCTCCAAGTCCTATCCTGCCTGGCCTTCAACACCTCCAGGGATGGGGCAGCCACAGCTTCTCTGGGCAACCTGTGCCGGTGTCTCACCACCTGGAGGATCACAATCATAATGCTTGGGAGTTGTGCTTCTACTGCTGTTTTCCAGTGTAGGTCACCTGGGTCTATTTGGAGCCTCCTATTGCTTACAGGGAAGGTTTACATCAGAAATAGCAGACCTCGAGGTTTTTTGGAAGCTTCTTACTTTCCTTTGCCTCATCTATCCTCCTCCCCCACTGTCTCCTTTCCGTTGCTACTCATTCTGCTTTTTTTCACAACCCAGAAGAGTGGGCAATAATCTGTTACCAGAAACTGGAGAAGTTACTGCAGAGAACACCGATTCTCCAGCTTCAGTGTCATGTGTAGGCTTCACCAGCTTGGGCAGCAGTGGTCTGTGATCTCTTCTCCTAGCCCAGCTGTCTTGCATGGTGCTGCCAATTCAATAGTGGTTTTTTCCATAACATAGCACAGTTATACTTCATGTCTGGTCTCTAAGAGATGTGGACAGACTTTGCTTATGAGACACTGTATGTATTCAGAATGAACACTGAATTTGAAGGGTTATTCTGAATTGTCAGCAAGTGGTACTGAATGTATGTTCCCACCCCCCTTTCGGATGAGGGTTTCTCCTTTTTTCCCTTTAGAGCATCTTGTATGCTCTTGTGGTTATGATAAGCAATTAGTTTTTTAAGTTTTCAAATGTATATTTTTAAATATGCATCTTTTTTAGTTTGTATTCATGGCTTTTGCTTAAAAAGCTTTGCCTGTGAAATAGGTATTAATATGTCACAGTGCTTAAGAACAAATTTGTATCTTTGTTTCCCTTCTCAGAGTGTATGGGATATTTCCAACCCTTTCAAGATTATTCTGTTAAAGGGTAACAAACTAAATACAGAAGAAAACGCCAAAGTAAGTAACTGCCTAGCATCAGAAGGTGTTCTCTTTGTTTTAACTGTTTTCAATGTCTAGTGAACTCAAAATCCTACAGATTTCAGTTCAGCAGAAGTGTAAACATTTTCAGTTAGTCATAGTTATATTGGTAGTGTTGACTAAAACCTTGCTTTATTGCTAAAGTATTGCTTTGTTGTCTGAAGTTGGGTATGTGCATTAGAACATTATCAATAATCGTGGACAGTATGACACAAATGCTCATATGGTATTTAATTTTTCTTTAAGGTTTTATCTTAAAGGTATCTTTATATCTTATATCTTTAAAGTACTGATATCAGTCTGGGCACAGCTTATTAAGTTAAAGTGCCACAATTGTCTGACAAGCAAAAGTAGATTAAATATTAAACATTTTTCAGTGGAATATAAGGTGTTTTTCTACACCAGACTATATTCTCTGTGTGTCTAAGCACAGAGTGCATGCTTCTATACAATCTGTCTTTTATTTTCTAAACATGCTGAACACAAGAAACGTGCTGTAGTATCGCTTCCTGTGAAAACGTACATGAGTGGGCTACTGGCTGTTTTACAGACCACAAGTTGTTAACACGTGGGAATTTATTGCACAACTGCTTTTAAGACCTTACAAGACACTTGCCTGTGAGGTAGAACAACATTCATTGGCTTGATTTCGTTTGGCAATCAGTAAATCAAATAGCCAGTCATGTGGTTGAGGAAGAAATTCAATTAGCCTCAGTGGCTAATTTGCTGTTCTGATGCTTTGTTCAGGATACTCGGTGCATTTGGGTTTTTCCCTCTCAAAACTTGTGTGTTTATTAGCAGCACTACATTTTACTGCAGACCTAAACGAGCTGCAGTTACCATTTTACTGCCTGGGACTATGGCTGTGGAAATGGATGTCTGCAAAAACACATTTCCCTTTTCTTTGTCTAAAATATTATTTAGCTAGTTGTGATATCGTCTGAACTTGGCATTCTGTAGACTCTGATAGTTTTGGTTTGGTTTTGGTTTGGTTTAAAAAAAGGGAAGGAAAAGAGAAGGTGGATTCCAGAAGAATAATATGTGTATGAAGTTTGGGTTTTTTTTTTTCCTAGAAAAAGTGAATTTTGTTTAGTTTCAGTATGCTTTTAGAGGAATAAGAAAATATGTTGATTATAAGCTTGAAGAGAAACAGGAACAATTGTCAATTCTTTAGTCCTGATGCCTGTGGACATTCTGATAATGTGATTCAGTGTTTTGAATGCTTTTTAGTCCTGAAAACCTTGAAGTTCTGTAGTTACCCAAGACCAAGAATGCCTGTAGTAACCTTACAGCCTTGTGCGTGTTTCCCTGCACTGTCTGCCTGTGCTATTAGGGAACTGTCACTATTCAGAATGTATTTGGTTCCCAGTCCTGATTCCAAAATTGTTTAATTCACTGCTGTTGTTCTGTCAGTTCCACTGTGCTTTGGATCAAGCCAATATTGATCATTTTTGCTGAAGCCAACAACAGTGTTCCCAAATGCCTGTTTGTTGTGTGAAACAAACTGTTTGTCAGACGGGAGCACTACACTGCTGTGAGCTGGATGGAGTGTCTTTACCTGGAGCACAAATCACTTCATTCACCCTCTAACACCCAATTTTCCAAATACACGATATATGAAATCACTTTTCTTTCTGTCTTGTCCTTTGGCTGTTCCATTGGTTCATACAGTTTCATTGGTAAAAGGGGAGCATCAGAATGAAAAGAATAAAATTAGGATCCAATCCCTTACATTAACAGGATTGGAAATCACAGAATTAGAAATAGCCCAAAGGCAATCAAAGTAGCAGTGAGTTCCAACAATAAAATGCTTTGTAACTAGCAAATTTTATATGATCACTAAGGCTTTTTATATTAATGCAGTAAAACAAAAAAGTCAGAGAAGTGTGCTGACATATAAAGTTATACATCAAGGGATAGCAAGTCCAAGAACAGTATGCAAAATTCTGCAAATGTGAATTTAAACCCCTGGTTTAAAAAAAAAAAAACAAAAACCAAAAAACCCAAAAAGCAAAAGACAGATTTTAGAATATTTACCATTGCTGCTGTTACAGCACAAGCAGTTACTGCACTAGATGGAATTATATTTCTGTAACATATCTGTAAATCAGGAAAGGAAATTGATTCTAAATTCAGTTGAACATACTGTGAATCTTCAAATGGGTTAATAAAGGACTTGAATTGTTTCAAGAAGGTTATGAACCTACTGATTTCAATCAGGTCTTGTGTCATCAGCCACGATATTTCCTTTATAAAGAATATAGGGTTGCAATCTTTAATTACAGAGAAATAAAAAACCCCCACCTATATATGTAGTCAACAAGAATGTGTGTGTATGTACATGTAAAGCTACGTACAGGTAGGTACACACACGTACAGTCCATATACTGTTACCTTTCCTGAAGGAAGATAACCTTCATGTGACCTGTTCTGTGGATGTTCATGGTGCTGTTCTTGACTCACAGTGGTTCACAGCAGTGAAGCCGTGTGTGCCAAAATTTGGTAATGTATATAATAAAAAGTGACTTTTGTGGGTATATCTGGGACTTAAGTAAATGCAGTTTTCTAAATGGAACTTTTGTTTCAGGGATTGAATGTAATGAAATTGGGATTGTGTAGATGTAAGTCAAGGAGTTAGTTTAATATTGGATGTCCCTGTGGCACCTGTGTTGAGGAGTGTGACCCGTGTCAGTGTGTTCTCCAAGGCCAAGTACCTCTGGCAGTGCCCGTGCTGTGACAGCAGCCTCTTCATCGGTGGTAGCAATTGTTTCAGGGAAGCCCAGAATGATTAGAAGGGGTGTTCTTTGGAGACTGTCTGGGCTGAAGAGGGATTTGCTCTCCAGCATCTGAACTCTGTCAGGCTCTGCCAGTGAGTAGTTTGTCTGCACCAGTTTGCAAGTGGAGAACCGGGTACCGAGCAGTAGCTGGTGCAGCCAGAATGACCCACGGAGGCTGGGACTGTGCAGTGTTGATCACACTCTTGGTTCTTCAAAGGAGGGAAAGAGGCTTTTTCTCAGAACAGAGCTTGGCTGTGTCAGTTCAGAATTCAGTGGTGAATTTTTATGTTTATTTTTTATCCAAAACCTGTAGCAGCTTTCAAACATCTCTGCCTTTCCCTTGCAGTGCTCAGAAATAATATGATGGTTTAAAGGGAATCTCAGGAAGGTTGTTTGAGGAGCGTAGGGAACCTGAAACATCAGTTCACCTTTTACTCGTGTAACTGTAGCGTAGAGAACTTTTTGGTGCTGACCAGGGTTTACATTTGTAGATGTGTTAATCCTTGTTTTTTCTCTCTTTTTTTAAAAAATTTTTAAATTATTTGTTTGTTTTCTATTATTTCCTTCTGTGTTAGGTGTGTTGTTAGAAGTGTTTGTATATCTATGTATTGCATTTGTTACTGCACATGAGTAGTTGTTGTTGTTATTAGTCATATATGGTAATGTAAGTAATTCAGCACTGAAAAAATTTGCAGCCAACATTATTTAAACAAATATATTTTGTTTTGGACAGGAACATGAACTACAAAGTAAAAAGAACTTGTTCTCCAGAATTGTTTGGTTAGTTTTAAAACCTCAAAATTACTGTTGCTTTTAAGATAGAAGCATTGATGCAATGGATAGCTGTATGTTCTATATAACATTCTGTGTAGAATTCTGTAGGATCTGTAGCAAGCTTAAAATTTCTCGTTTCTTGATTGCAGGTTCATGTGAGGGCTGGTCTTTTCCATGGCACAGAGCTCCTTTGTAAAACTGTTGTAAGCACAGAAATATCTGGGAGAAGTGACCACGTTTGGAACGAAGTACTAGAGTTTGAAATAAATGTCTGTGATCTACCAAGAATGGCAAGGCTCTGCTTTGCAGTTTATGCTGTGATGGATAAGATGAAAACTAAAAAGTCAACCAAGGCAATGAATCCTTCCAAATACCAAACCATTAGGAAAGCAGGAAAAGTGGTAATTACTTCATTTTTCTTGAGTGTACCTCTGAATTATGTCAAAACGAGTATGCAGAAATCTTTTGTTGTCCTCACCTTTGTGTTCAAGAATGCAAAATGAGAATAAAATAATTAAAAGAACATATGCATTAAGAGATGCACATCCTGGGATGGAAAAGACCTTTTCATACTTCTCAGACACTGGAAAAGGCATGAAAATTTTGGTGGTAAATCAGTTGGCAAATGGCTGTTTAAAGAATTCTATTTTCAAAGATCAGTTTTGTTCTGAACTCTAGATGAGTTGTAATTGGTAAAAGATAAAAAAAATTTAGCATCTGGGCTCACATTCAGGGAAATGCATTTTTTTTAGAGTGGACAAGTGACACTCTTAAAATTAAGCCTCCTTCTCCCTGGTACTGGAGTACATACGAAGAAATATGCGTTTAACAGCTTTTCTGAAAGATACCAGCATTTAAAAATCCCAACTCTTTCAATTTTACTCATATTGTAGTGCTTTCTGCACAGTAATGTTCACTGGCATCTTAGTTTTCATATGAAAATTCTTTCCTTTAACAGCATTATCCTGTAGCCTGGGTAAATACCATGGTATTCGATTATAAAGGACAGTTGAAGAACGGAGAACTGGTACTGCACAGCTGGTCATCATTTCCTGGTAAAGTCTAGTTTTTAAGATTTGGACTTTAAATACTTATTAGAATAAAGAAGAAAATAGTTACTTTATGCATGTCCCATTCTCCTGTCATAATCTTTTTACTACATGTATTTTTTATGTGCATGCATATATATTATTTTAATCTCTTTCCTGGAAGTCTTGTGTATCAGGAAGGAGGAAGGACAAGAGTCTGATTGGAGATAGTATTCTGAAGCTTTTATCTGTTACAAAAGGAAAATCACATAACAATAGATGCATGTTTGCTCCTAGTTATACCTGGTTTTAAGATGCAGTTTAGGTTTCGTTTGGTTCCCTGGGCTATGCATCCTCAGCTAAATAGATAAGCTATGAGGTACGGGACAATATTTGCCTCAGCAAAAGATGTGAATTAGACTTTATGGTTTTTTTTCAAGTTTTCCTTCCCTGGCATTCCTATTGGTTACTGAGTGTGTTTGAAATCTCCATGAAATCACTCTTCATTCCATTCTGAAAAACCTGTATAAGCTTGGCTGTAATGCTGAGAGAAATCTGTCTTAAAACTCTTTTTTGGTTGTTTTTTTTTTATACTATTGGGTACAGAGACAGCATGTGTACTGGTTTACAGAAGCTGCAGACCTTAATGGGATTTGGCTCAGCATAAGGAGATCTCAACTTCCCTTGACTGTTAGGTTTATTTTGGAAAAGAAAATCAGTTTCTCATTGGGTGATCATCCAGCACTTGTGAATGTAGGAGACATGGGTAGTTCATGCTGGGAATGCAGTGCTTTGTAGTAAAAGTGCTGTGCAGCAGAACGTGCTGCTGTCCCTTCTGTTCCATAAGCAATTTCTTACGGCCTCTTTGCCTTTCAGACTTTCTAATTTTAGTGCATTCCTTACCTATAATATTAGTTGTTCTGTCTAATGTTTTGATGGCAGAACTAGATGATCTCAAAGGTCCCTTCCAACCTAGACATTTCTACCATTCTGTGTTTTAGATGAACTTGAAGAAATGTTGAATCCAATGGGAACTGTCCAGACTAACCCTTACACTGAAAACGCAACAGCTTTGCACATCAGATTTCAAGAATATTCAAAACAGCCTATTAATTACCCTCCCTTTGATAAGGTAAGGTTATGACATCAAGAGCACAAGTGCTTATGTATAGATAGCTGTTTCATCTTTCCTTTCAACACTGCCTTTTCCACCAAATTCCGCGCTTCCTGCCTTTTAGTTGCCACACTGCAGGTTTTTAAACTTGCCCTGCGTGAGAGCGCTGCTGCTCTGACTCTCAGGGTTTTCAGATGGTATTTTGAAGACTTAACACTTTTAAAAATACTTTTTACATGGTCTCTTGAGGGTCAGAAGTGTAATAAGTTTCCAGTATTAGTAATCTTCCAAAAAGCTAAGCTTACCTGCCATTCTGGAAACCTCCAGCCTGTGACCCGTACAGGTCTGGTACTTCTCTGTACAAATGCACGTTACCCACTCTTTGGGACACTGCTTGCCTTCTAAGGATAAATAGAGACTTAATACTATATTGAAAGGGGTTCCTGAAGGTCTGCTCTTGAAATGAATCCACTTCAGTTGCCTGCAGGTGTCTTACAAGTATGATAAGAACATGCGCCTAGAAAAGAAGTGTGTGTTTGGAATACAGGTGGTAATACCTGTAGATGGCACGTTGTTCACAACCAGCAAGTAAAGCTAAGGTCAGAAAACAAGGAATGAAATGAGTGTTGATGCAGATAATAATGCATTGAAAAAAAACCCAAAGGTTTAACTCATCCATGCATTAGTCTGAATTTTTGTTTTGGGAAAGTTAATAAGCACTTAGAGAATTCTTTTTTGAGAGAGTGAGTTTTGCACCTTTGCGGGGTGTGAACACAAAGAGAGTAACCAGCATGGTTTAGCAGCTTCATCCAAGAGGGATTTGGGGTTTAAAGGTCATAAAAAGTAACTAACAAGACAGATTGTTTAGAATTTGGGTTGTTTTTGTCATGAAATGAGTTCTTGTTGGAAGGTGGCTGTTCAGCAGTAACGTTGTCGCTGCTTAAATCCTATCAGCTGAGAATCTGTTTTTCAAAACTGTCTGGGTGAGACTCGCTTGGTGTGTGGCTGCTGCTTCTCATTCTGCCAGTGCTGGTGCTTGTTTCTGCCGAGAAAACAGAATCAGATGCCAGACCTTTATTTTAAGAAACATAATGTGTAAAGATAGGTGAATCTTTTTCGATCACAGCATCAATCCACTTGCAGTGAAGAGCTGTTTTGGGGCTGAGTGAGCAAAACTGCCTTGGTATGAAAACTGTTGTCTGATGCAGGAGCTGTGTGTCAGGCCGGTCAGTGAGCAGTGCTGCTGACACACCAGGGGATTGTAGTTCAGCTGAACAAAGCTGGACTTGCAGAACCTTTTGAAGTTTATTTGCAAACAGAAAAACTCTAAAAAGCACAAGGAGGCGAGCATCAAACACAGAGTTAGGGCATTGTGGTTTTGTTTATGCATGTTTTCTCACACAGTATGTAAACAAGCTTTGTAGCCAAGTAGCAGATGTAATGCATCATATTAATAAGTGTTCCATACAGAGAAAGAAATAAAACAAGTTAGTGTACCTTCTTAAGGACTTCAGCTGCTGGGTATTAACGCTCTGGCTCTTGTAGCCTTTTGTTGTTTCTCGTCTTGCCTGAGTAAATACAAGTCTTGCTGAATCCGTGTCTGGGGGTGGTGTTATGTTCCTGGGTGATGAGAGAGGCAGACCTCTGAGGGAAAGGAGATGGTGTAGTTCCTGAGACTTTGTTCTTAATTGATATTTTATTTTATTAATTGTTCATGAGAGCAGCAGCATCTGACAACTGTAGATATATCTGCCTGACCAGTGCAGCTGCTCTGATTAGCCAAGGCAGTCACCACTCTAACACATCTCTGCTAGTTGCTGTAGTGTGCAGGATATAGTTTGAAGAACTTACTTCTATCTGTAATTAATGACCCATCATGGCAGTTCCTGAGAGTTGCTGTGATGCTGAGAGCTTGTTGGTGGAATATTAATTTTATCATTAAATGAATTCTTGTTGGAAGCTGGTTGTTCATGATTTCACACAAGGGCAGACCAAGGTTTTAGAGAAGTAAGAGAAATGCTAATTGAGATCCTGCAGGCCATCAGAGAAGATGATGAAACAACTGAGTGTGGGGATTCGTACTGAAACAGAGGGTTAGCAGTGTGGGTCTGTGGGTGACAGGCATCACTCATGGAAGCAGAGCTCTCAAAACCAGCAGAGGTAGAGATGAGAAAGCAAAGGATGACTTAGAGTCGAGGAATTGGTTTACTGTACTGAAAATTAAGGAGGCAATGCAAAGAGAAACACAAGACAGAGCTACAGGGAAATCTATTTAGCCCAGTAGTGCTGAAGGAGGAGAAAATGGAGGTAATGATGGACACATCGTATCCTGATAACCATAGTCCTGCAGATTAGAAAAGGGACACAGCATAGACCTCCGTTTTATATCACTGTCTGTACAAAATCATAGTATTGTAATTATCGGAAAGACAGTATAATTTCTTTATCTGCTTGATTTCTATAATATTTATTCTTTCACTGCAGTCAGATTTGGTTTTAATGTCTTTAAAAACATCTTTTTGCAGATACTTGAAAAGGCAGCTGAGATTGCAAGAAGTAGTGACAATGCTGCAATGGCGGTAAGTGTCTGCTAAGAAGTATTTTAAAATAATTTTCTAAGTCAACTGTTCAATGAATGACAGTTCTGCTGGTTCTGTTTTCTTTTATAATTTGCTTTGAACTACCTTAAAACTCAGGTTTACCTCAATTTTTTTCAATATATTTTGGCCCTCTTGGCTGTTTTTTGTCAAAAAGCACAACTGCTTTATGTACTCTATGGATTTGGGACATGGCTAAGGTTTATATTAGATCTGGAAAACATTCCTAGGCTCTATAAATATTGCTGGGAAATTGCTCACTTCTTTCAAGGATGACAATTTGCTTGACTGTCAGATGTTTCTAAATCAGTTGTCTCCAAAATGGGCATTGATCTATAAGATGATGTTTCTTAAATATGGTGATGATCTGCTTTTCTGGAGGAACTGGATAGTTCTAACTTGAGGACAAATTTTGAAAAGATCACCAAGGTTTTATAGCATTTTCTTTGTATTATGTACAAAAATACAGAAAAATGCTATTTAAGATGGTGAAAGCCTAGTAGTAGGAGTGATAATAGCTGCATTTTCTACAAGAATTGAGCTGGTAATTAAAATATTTCAGTTCCAATACCAAGCACTTAAAGTGCTCAGGAAAAGTGAAAGCTACTTAGGGTGCAAACAACTTAGTGTACAAGTAATGGGAAATCTTCAGTAGCCATCTGCCAGCCTGACAGCAGTGTGCCTTTTAATTTGCAAGATACACCTTTAGTGTCAAGAGCATCTACTTATTTTGATGCAGAAACAGAGGATGTACTTAGCTTTACTAAACACATTGCAATTCATCCAACTTCTGAGTATATTTGCTCCTAAAGAATGTATACTTGGGTGGTGTTTTTACATGAGAATATGTGCTTAAAACATGTCAGCACAGTAAAAGGCCCAGGCATTTCTCATTTCTAGGAGGAGCCAAACTGGAGTTCTGTGTGCTGCACATACGCAGATACTTTTGGGTTGGTTTTTTTCCCAGGTAGGAAACCTGCACAAGATGTTGTTTGATGAGGGCTGTTTGTTTCTGCTCTGGATCCCAATTGATTTTTGCTGACCATTTCCTCTGAGCTTTTCTTTGTTAAAAATTTTTATTTTCCATTAGCATAAAGGCCTTCGTCCTGCCTCTTAAAATTACATAGAAACTTCTTCAGCTTTGTGAAGATAAATTTTGCTTCAGAATTCAAAGCTTGCTATATTATTTTTCAAAACATATATTGAAACAAATTTACTCCCCTCAGCTACTACCTCCTTACTCTGAAGCAGCAGTTTGCATAAGGGCATGGCTGGGACAGGGTATTGACTGAGCCAGAGTAAAGACCTGTTCATACAAACTGATTTACATGTTAACGTTTCAGAGAGATAAAATGGAGCAAAATGTCTGGAAAAGACCAGTCTCAATTAGAAGACAAAAAAGTATGTGTTCATATGTAAAGCAAATGTAGTTCTCTTTGGTTATTGTTGGAAGAGGTTTGGGGTTTTTTTGCTTTTAATTCAAAAAAAGTAATAAAATTATATCTTTCAAGTGAGCAAATGAAAAAACCAAAAGGAGGAGGTATATGCATCCTAAATGATAATTCTCCATGTTAGGAGTTGGAAAATAGAAATATTGCCATCTAGTGTCATGAACCAAGTTTAGTTACTTTTTCAGAAACTTCACCACACAGCATTTTGACTATTAATTATAGTTCTTAGAGCTTAAGGAATCTGAAATCTGAAAGAAAGGCATAACAGTCGTTCCCCTGTGAATTTCATCTCATGTTCTTCCTGACATAGGCTTTCTAGCATTTGAGCTAAAATACAAGAGTCTCACTGAGTATGTGAAAACATAATACATTTTTCATTTTCTAGGGTCGAGGTGGCAAGAAGTTTTATATTGTGCTAAAAGAAATAATGGAAAGAGATCCTTTATCTCAACTCTGTGAAAATGAAATGGATCTTATTTGGACTTTGCGATATGACTGTCGTGAAAATTTTCCACAATCATTGCCAAAACTGCTGCTCTCTTTAAAATGGAACAAACTTGAAGATGTTGCTCAGGTAAGGGAAAAGATGGTGGTGGAGGGGAAAAATGTTAGAGTCAAAGAATGAGTGAATAGGGTTCATTTCCCAAGTATAGACATTTTGAAATGGTACTAATGTATAAACCGAAGTTGCTACGGTCTGTGGCCTGGACACATAAGCAAGAACTTATCTTTTTAAAAAAACAAACCCAAAAGAACAAGAACAGAAGAATGCAAAATGCATTTCAGAGATCCTCTGAATGGTGAGAAGAGCACAGCAATTATGTATACAGGCTACTTTTTAAAATCTTGTGCTCAGCTTTGATGTTAAATGCAAGAACTGATGAGGTTGGCAGGGGCCTCAAGACGATCTAGTCCAGTCCCTGGTACTCAAGCACCGACACCCAAAGCAGGGCCGTGTCCAGCTGAGCTCTCAGTATCTCCACCAATGCAGACTCCACAACCTCTCTGGGCAGCGTTCCAGCATTTAAACCACCCTCACAGTAAGAGCTGCTTTTATAAGGTTGTTTAAAAACAAACAAAAAAAAAGATAAGTTTAAGTGCATAAACCAAGATGTGGAATAAAGCTTAATGTAAAAATTGTGAAACTGCTCAAAAGCTATACAAATCCACATCTCAGACTGGGTGGTTGAGCCTCATTGAGGCAGACAGACCCACTAGTGGTACAAAATACTTCATTCTCATCATCTTGACTGGGTGAGGGTCTCTTCAGAGTAACTGTCAGTAACGAAGGACTTGGAAGACCAGTGCTGTGCTAATAGATGGCATTTCCAGCAAAATTATATCATTTGATTGCTGTATAGAAGTGCAAGGTTATTTGACTGCACTAATGAGTTGCTGTAGCTGCTTTTTTTCCTTATTGACTTAAATAGAATCAATAGAAACCAACTCTTGTGATGCTTTTTGGGAACAGGTGGAACCTTGATATAGGAAAAATTATTTAAGTTTATAGTGAGACCATTCCTGCTTGATTGATGGAAAAGTAATAAAGTAACAGGTCCATGGATTAGTACTGAAACTTCTTGGTCTGGGTGTGGACAGAGCAGGTTGAGCCAAGCCACAGAAGTGTGGCCGGTGTGAACAGGCACCGTGCTCACTCTTGGGGGGGAACCCAGATGTTCTGTCCTTCTGCTCTGCTCAGTCTGACAGAACTGCACATTTAAATGACACTCAACTCCTTGCAGACTGGTACACTGAGAAAATATTAGCACCTTTCCACAAGTCTCATTTTTTATATTTTAAGCTATTTTTTTTTTCATTTCTAAAAAAACCTTTGAGCTAAAAAGGATTTGATGTGAAGGATTATGATCAATAGTATAAATTTCTACACTAGCTGCATATTCTGACCTTCACCTGTTACAGGCTTGGTGTTCTTGGAAGAAAAGGAAACTACTCCATGAAAACTCAACTTCCATTTATTCTTCGTGTGATTTTAGTGATTATGCCGTCAGTCAGAATCTTAATTTGCTTTCAGCAGAGTTTATTTTCTATTACATCCTTCCTACCAACTAGATGTGTATGTTCTGCAAACTTATAAAAATAAATGGAATTTCATCCTATCTCATCATCCCTGCCATGAACTAACACACACTAACAAAATGCAGCACCCTCACATTCCTTGCTCACTTCTGTTCTTTCACATGCAAGAATCCTTTGTTCCCTAGTAATTCCATTGCACCCTTCTGAATTTATTGTCTATTATTAAAAGTTATCTGGAAATACAAACTGTAGAAATACAAGTATTTGTCTACTTACTAAAATATGTGAAGGAAAAGGCATTCTGATTGCTTTTGAGCTGCTTTGAAATATGGCCCTTGGTAGTGGAGTTTTGAAAAGTTATTTGGAATGTGAATAGTAGCTGACAGCTCCAAGTATTTTAAATTTGGAATATTAATAAATATGTATGAAGCATTTTAATTAACAGATGGTTGAAAATAGGTAGTCATCTTGCTTGTTAACGTGTACTTGCTGGAAGGAATATAGTATTTATGTTTGGTGTTTGCTTATGTATAGACAATAGTGTTTTTTATATATTAATATTGGTTTTGGCAGCAAGAATAGCCTATCTTAAACATGCCAAATATGTCTGTTATACATAGACATGTCAGTGTTCCCAGTGACTTACTGTTCAGGTAAGGCCTCATGAATTCATGAATTGCAGAAGTAGCAGGACTCATAATTTACCTCTCATTAAAATTAAATAGGTACAGTACTAGCTGTTTGTTGCAGTATTTGTGCTGCTACAATGTGCACACCATGGTACTAGAAGAACCCCACCCAAAACCCAACCAAACACCAGCTGTTTATAAGAAAAATGAATTAAATAACTGTATTCCTCTTTCTACCAATGCAGCTCAAAAGTAGTAATGTGTTTTTTAGAAATGGAAATTGTTTGTAGACCATCTTTAACCTAGTAAAGATTCAGTGGTCCATGACGTTATGTACAATGGATTCAAGCAGCTTTCTTCTACTATCCACTGCATAGATTTCATCCAAGCTTTCATTGTATTGCAATATTTTAGTAGAATGGTTGCCCTGGAGGAATTCTGAAGGTGTTTGCCTTAACTGTTGCTCTCACCTCCTCGCTCAGCAGAGTAGCAGGGTGGCAGAACTTGTTAGCAGAATTCACAAGCAGTATTTATTCTTGGAGCCCTATTCTTAGCTATTATTTAAAACAAAATCACCCACTTTCAGTGAAGTGACACCATCATTAATGAGAACTAGAGAAAGGGCAACTAATTTGTGAAATGCTTCAAATAACTAGAATAAAAATACTGGCCTGTGCTTAATTGCACTGTCTCTTACAGTCAACTTGTCTTGGTAGGAAATAAACTGTGTTTTCTACAAAGAAATAACCACATCGATACACCAAGGCCAAATATGAGTTTTCTCTAAACCTGTAGGTTGTTGTTGAGAATGGAAGTTCCTTGTTTTCTCACAGCTCAGGAGGAGTTGCAGAGTGTGAGAGAGAAGTGAGCGGTATTTCATGTACGAGGCATTTCAGTCTGTTGGATGTTGCAGAGAAATGTTGGCAACCCCAAACACGTGTTTTGAAATGTACAATTTCTGTGCAGATCAGATGTACTTGGAAGGTTTTCAGAGCTACCTCTCTGCTGCCAAAGCAGATGAGGGCATTTCATGGTGGATGTTTCCTTTGTCCAAATGTGACAGGGATTTGTGATTTCCTTTTACCTGCGTTTCGGAGAAGCCTTCAGCGCACCTGAGGTGTGGGGCTGGTCAGGCTGCACTTCTCTCTTCATAAAAGTTCCAAGACAGAACGTGAACAGAGCAGAAGTGATTTGGGGAATTTTCTTGGCTGTTTTATAGGTCACTTAGATCTTGCTTCCTCTAAGCTCATATCACCTAACATTTTCTCAGTGTAACAGCCTCAGCAAAGTGAGAAGCTCTGTGTCTTCAGGTGAACGTCACCGTTAATGTACACGCTGCAGACCGTGACTTTCAAAATCCATCCCCTGATACATGAGGCCTGTAGGGACACTTTGACTTGACTTTTCAGACTGTGCTTCAGGTTCTCCATTCATTTTGATCATTATTAACAAAATGTTTCTATATTCTTGTTGGGTTTTCACCTGATTTAAAGTAGGTTGTCTAGAAGATCTGATCCATTCAAAGTGCTTTGCACTGTGCCTGGCAACCTTACCTGCTGCTTGCGTTTGCAGCATCTGCTTTACAGTATGAAGTATCTGCTCAGTATTAGTGTTTCTTTCAGAATTTCAGAGCAGGTATTCATGAGATGGAAGTGGTGATGGTGTCATTGACCCTTACTGGGCTGTGGATGGAATACACTTGGTGTGTGTTTCATGTGTATGTTTAAAACCACCTTTAATTTTACTTTGTCATTATGAATCCTTTATGTGTTCATACCAGTTTTTGCCCGTGGAAACAGCTGAACTGATTCTTTCTGGCGCTGTAGCGTGGCCACTGGCTTTACACTGGCCTTGGTCTGTGCCCATTTCTTGCCTTCTGAATTTCACAAATGAACCAGTTCAGAATCTGTCCCCTGTGGTGTTTGCAGAGTGTTAAGAATGTGCCTGCTACACGTGGGTTGAGCCTATGAACTCCTGTGTCTGTCACACGTGAATTGCAAGCATTAGCTCAACTATGACGTGTAGGAGAAGATAGATGTTTCTCACTGTTGCTGTAACAGGATTACTAAATCAGGAGGAAAATAATATCTTCCTAAGAACCCAGATTTTATAAGTTGGTATTTAAATATGAAATGTCTGTATGATCTAATTTGCATGAAAGGGTATTTTCGTCATGAGTTACGAGTAGTTTCCTACAGACAGAAAACATCTTGTGTTGTTGATACAATGCATTTACACAGTCCAGGTTGTTTACTTCAAGTAATAGTGTATTGTGTCAGTCATACAACTATATATGTATTTGCAAAAATATACCCTTAGTGGGTACCTTCATTAAAGTACAATAAACCCAGTTTATTTTATGTAATCTCTAGATGTTTTTCTTCTTAGTCGTCCAAAACAATAGATGAGTGTTCTGTAATTTTCCCCCACATTGTTGTCTTCAGTATTGCTTTTGGTAAAGAATCTCTCTCAACTAAAAGTTTCTTTAAACTTTTCTTAAATGGAAACCTTTTTCCATCACCAAAATATTTATATATATATGAGAGCATTTACAAACTGTCATCTAAATTTTATTGAATCTCTGATTCTAAAACATACACTTCTGGGGTAACCTAATTTATGTTTACTGTGTCCTGTCTATGTGTGAAAAAACAGACTTTTCCAGGCTGTTTAAATGAGACCTGGTGCCAAAAACCCCCAGTCTAAGCTCTTTTAAAGGGCAAGAAACTGAATCAGAAGTGGGTCTACTTTCTGAGAATTTTTATTTTTATTTTTTTTCCTCCAGACTGGTCTGTAACCTCATTCTGTTATTGTGAATGCTTTTATGGGCATTTATACCCATCTCTTTTCTTAAATGATTACTTTACCTGTCAATTAACAGTCATCTTTTCCAAACAGCTTCAGGCTCTCCTTCAGATATGGCCCAAGCTGATGCCTAGAGAAGCGTTAGAATTGTTGGATTTCAATTACCCAGACCAGTACGTGAGAGAATATGCAGTGGGTTGTTTAAAACAGATGAGGTGAGTGTATTGTGTTACTTCAGCATGCAAAGATTTCTGGGATGAAAAACTGTGTTCTCGTTGTCTATTGGACGAAAAAGAACCCAAAGAGGAAAGGTGTAAACGTTGAACAGATGACCAAATAAAGCAGTCTAACTTGTAGATAAGCACACTGGCAGCCAAATAAAACCTTCGTATTCTTCTGACATCTCATTCAGTGACTCTTATTTCCCATGTGCCTTTGTCCTGGAGAGGGGGGTGTGCTCTGTGCTCGCCCCTTTCATGGACAAAGGGGGAGCCAAGATCACGTGAGAACTTTTTAATAACAGGGGAGGAAATATTACAGTCATGGAATCCTATAAAAGCTGCTTCCCAGCCACCTCACACCCCGTGTCAGGTATTGGCTGTGTCATCCAGTAGAAATGTAAGCTGCAGGCTATAATGAAAAACCCCAGAGAATTACCCATTTGCTTGTTCTTCACAGTAGCCTTTGCTATCTGCAGTTCTCCCTTTATCACATATAATTTTGTTCTTCACTGTAACCTCGGGCAAGATTTGTATAATATTATCATTTGCAGCATTACTGCATATTTCCTGTCCTTGAATTCTGAATTCTCTGCGGTGAATAGTTTAATGATTAAATTTTTTAATGGTCAAGGCTAGATTTTTTTGGGGGAAAAAACCCATAATATTTTGACTTCTTTCAAATGCAAACAAGCAATTTAGCTGCTGGGTTATCCTAATAATACTGAATTGTTACATCTGGAATTATTTTCAGAATTCTCAGTTCTGTCTGTAAAGCAAAATTTGTGTTCAGTTGGGTGTCAGAAATCAGTTTTCAACTTCTCTAAAAAGTCTGATGAAGGCAGCTGGTAAAAACTGTAACCTAAACGTGATCTTATTAGCTGAAATAAAATAGTAAAAATAAATGCAATACAGCATAATTGGAAGTTTTTTACCAAGGTACTAAAGTTTTTCGGAGTGAGATGGAGAGAATGAAAAAATACAGTATGTGCATCTCTGAAGTCTTAAGTGATGGACAGAAGATGTTTCTACTCTTTTCTTTCCAGCTTAGGCAGATAATTTAAATTCTGCAGGCATTTTGTAAGAGAAAAGATACTAAAAAGTCAAGGAATATTCACATTTGTTCTAGAGTAAAATAATTGTCAAGTGTGAGAGATTTTTTGGGGAGGAGGGGAACACAGGATTTTACAGAACATTATTAGAATTATTTTCATTATGTCAGAATATTACTTGAGGTAGTTAATTAACACCGAGGCTTTTCAGGGATATGTGTATGAACTGTGGCTAAATACTTCACTTTCCACTTCTGAGGCAGGAGTAGTTGGGACACTGGTTTCTCAAAGATGATGTACTTTTTCTTGTACTCTAAAAGTCTTCCTGGTGTTGGTACGATTTTAAGGAACAAAAGCTCCCAAATGGAACGTTTTGGCTAAAGGGATCACTTTGTAGGTGTATATTAATACACCTGCTAATACCTAATAACTGTCAAGTAGTTACTTTTAAAGACAGGTTAATTGAATTGTTTTCAGTGGGATGAATTGTAATGAATATTGTTCTACCCCCTTTGTAAACTGAGTGAGTTTGACAGGTACATTCCTGGCCGTGCCCTCTGCAGCTGACTGCTCAGTTAGAGGGGTTCTTCATAGGGTTCCAGAGGTCCAGCTCCTCAGAGGTCGAGTGGTCAAATGTCCAGTCTGAAATAATTTGAAATAATTAATCTCCCAGGTGGTTAACCGAGCACTCAGGCTGAGATCTTCATCTTGTAACAGCCCATGACAGAACACTGGGTTTTTTACTTCCAGGTTTGAAGGCCCTAAGGTTCTGCTCGGGGTACAGCTCACTGGTGGATTGATCCACCTGACAATTGCAGAAAGTTCTATATTATTTTTCTTCTCTGTGTGACTGAAAAATTGGGGAACACTCTTCCTATTGAAAAATCTGTCATTGTTGGATTTGTCAAATGCATCTGAATTTCTGGAATGACATTAAACTGGTTACACTGTCACTAACTGCTTTTATGTACCTCATTCTAGTGATGAAGAGCTTTCTCAGTATCTTCTTCAACTTGTGCAAGTCCTGAAATATGAACCTTTTCTTGATTGTGCGCTCTCCAGATTCCTATTAGAGAGGGCCCTCGCCAATAGGAGAATAGGCCAGATGTTGTTTTGGCATCTAAGGTAGGAGTAAAGAACTCCCTTATGTCTTTCTGAAACTGTTGAGCTTGATTGGGCTTTCCAATACGATTTCTTGAGGATTTTTTCTAAATAGCCATTATTATAGTCTCCTAGGAGCCCTCTTTATGTTTCTTTACCTTTGGTATTTCTAGATCAGAGCAAGCCTATAATTAAAAATGTATTACAGAGCCTATAATTAAAAATTTATTACAATGGTTTATAATCTACTGTTAGACAAAAGTTTTCCAACCTGTATTGAGCTCTAACTATGTGATAAATTAGGTTTGTGTATAACCTTAGTGTTTGTTTTGGCTGTGCATGCAGTAAAAGTACAATATTTATACCTCACAATTGAGGAAAATGTATATTATTGTTGAGAGTCTGGACAGAAAATGAAAGCAGTTCTATGTGTTGTTACTTTGAGCAGTTCCATAAATGCCAGAAATGCTGCAGAATGGACTATAGGTTGATTCTGTCTTCAAAGTACAATTTAGTTTAACATTCCTAAATAAAAAGAGCAAGTACTACATGAAAATGTCTTGGAGGATAAGCGGTTCTGGTTTAAGGTTCAGTGGTTTATTTCAAAGTGTTGCTCTTCAGGCAAATTTTGACTTTTCCCTTGTAAAGACTTGAGAATGCACAGTTTAACATCAGCCCTGATCCTCAGTATCACCTTCTGAGAGTTACCAAATACTGCTTTCTTTAACAAAAGGGGTTCTTGAAAAAAAATATCCCATTACTGCCTTCAGAGCAGTCCTAGACCCTGAACCAAGTGACACACATTGAAACCGACCAATCCCCATAGTGTTCAGCACAGAAGGGTTTTGTTTCTGAAGAAATCCAGCTTTTTATGTTACCCATGTGACCATGGTTAGCCTTGGGGTTGTTTGGGTTGGTTTGGTTGGTTTGGTTGGGTGTTTTCCATTGTAATGGCCTGAAGAATGTGAATCTGTAAATACTGTGGTCTGATGAGAAGCTTTTCTTCTTGCAGGTCAGAGGTTCACATACCTGCTGTCTCAGTGCAGTTCGGTCTGATACTTGAAGCTTATTGCCGAGGAAGTGTTGCTCATATGAAAGTGCTTGCTAAACAGGTATAGACTTCCCTTCTCCTTTACATCTTGACTTGCCCCAGCTTGTAACTCAAATACTTATTCCATTGCTCCTGTGGGGCATATTGGTTACTTTGACAAGGTCCATCTGTTGGGGAGTGGGGAAGCAAAGACAAGCGCGTGAGAGAGAAATTAAAGGGCTAAATGGATGGAGGATGGAGCTTTCCCCCTGGCAGAGAAAGCGGTTAGTGCCGTGGGGCCTCAGAGGTAGGGAGCTGGTTTGATAGTGTCCTGAGATGTGTGAGACACCTTCAGCAATATGTGCATGTTCTGGATAGAACACTAGGCTGGCTGGAGTATTAACTGAGGAAGGGTTTCTGTGCACTTGAAACTTGGGACCTTTTTTCCCTGGTAGGGGCAGCTTGTTCAATAGAAGCTACTGCCTTTCTGTCTGAACTGTACCTTGATGGTTCCAGGATTACTTCCTGGAGCTTTGGCATTTGTTAAAAGGTGATGCAAAACCCCCTGAGGTTGTAGTATAATGTAGTACTCCTTGGTAATGCAGGTGTTGAGGTAGACCAAAGGCTCATTTTAGTCTTACTGTAAATGTGCTGCTTACCAAAAAAAAAAAAGAGGTATGTTTGCCTCTGTGTGCCTGTGTGAGAGAGGTTTGCTTTTCAGTATGCTAACTGTATTCATAGACACACTCACAAGTCATGTTTGAAAGGTCTAATGCAATTTTAGTAAATTAATTTAGATTGCAGTCCTAAAAAATCTTTGTAAAAAGATCTCTCTCTGGAATGAATCTATTTACTCTGTCAGGCCACAAAACCTAATTGAATAGATACTCAATTGTGTGACTTAGAAATAACAGTTTTGATGCTGTCTACACTGAAAACTGTGCTTTGAGTGGCGTATGGAACAGGAACGTGCTGTTGTGCTGGTTGTTACTGCAGTTCCCAGAACACGGAGAAGACCATCTCTTACACAAGTGTGCTTGTTAGCATTGTCAAAATCATAAAAAGATGAGGTGATGAAATGCTTTAAGCAATAGACCTAAGGTCAGTAAAGTTTTTGTGCACTTCACAGGAAACAAATGTCAGTACAATCAAAGAAGGGGGAAAAAAATTCCCAACTGTGCAAACACGGAAGAAATTCAAAGTAGAAATACTTCAAAAAGTTCCTGTTTGTACAACGTGGGTTCCATTTTGTTCCCTGGTCACTGATGTTTGTACAGCTCCTAGAACAGTGGAAAAGCAGAGCACTTTTGGTTTTGACAGATGGCTGACCTGGCAGGTCTCCATTGCACCAGTTTTATAATCAAACTGCATACAATTTCCACAGCATCCTGCCTGACAGGGTTCAGTCTCTCTGTAGAAGTGGTAAGTTTTGACTCAGCACCTTGTAGGTTAGACTGAAGCTTCCTTGTATAGAAATGGACTTGTGTAATTACTCAGTTGATGCTCTTTGCTAGAGAATAGGTGTGTTACTCAGCAATTGTGGCTAGTGCAAATGTAGCTGATTGTTGTAACAACTGATTTGTACTTGGCTAACAAGTTGTTTAGATGTAGATGCAGTGTAGAAACTGTCCTTGTTGGATGTGCTGTCAAGGTTTGCTACTGAAGGGCTTTTCTCTGTTAGTGTTAACATGTATTTACACACTAGTTTGCCTGTTCTCTTACAAGTCATGTACCAGCACAAAAAATTCCTGAAGGAGAAAAAAAAGGGTTAAACCCACCTGTGTTGATGGCGAGTAATTGCCTTGTCCTTGTACACATTTTTAAGGTAACAGTATTGCTTAGATAGATGAGATACTATGATTTGGAAATCCTTAATTCATGAGAGCCTTTTCCTTATGCGTAACTTCAGTTAAGACTCTGCTCCGAGTTCAGTCTGTGCAGTGACATGTGTGACAAGTGTCTGCAAGGGGTCACATGGCCATAGTATATTGTAGGGAACTGCATCTGCGCCCATAGCTCATCTCAAGTGATGCTGCATTTCTGTCAGGGGTGCGAGGCGCTCTGTGTGTCTCTGGACTTGAGGGTGGGTAGAGGCACCTGTGTTACCTGCTTTGTTGAATGAGCAGGTGAAAATTGGATGTTCAAGAAGGAATTTGCATAAACATCTTGTACAGTAAAACCCCGCATTCAGGTTTTTTTTGGAAATGTTAAGTCATGCTTTAAAAAGTGACTTGAGGCACAGGAGCTTTTCCCCCAGCAGTGTCTGTCTGTCGTACAAAAATGGTGTTTCTGGGATATGGCTGTCTTAGAAAAAGCTATTCGAATGTTTTTCCAGGAATGCCACCTTAATTGCCATCCATTATTTCCATTTTTTAAAAAATGCAGAATTATTTAATGCTTTAGTTAAAGTACTTTGTTTTGAACTGGAACTTTGCATTATATTGTGGTAAAATCAGAGTGCTAACTTCTAACAATATCTCTTTCAGGTGGAAGCCCTTAATAAAATGAAGACTTTAAATAGTCTAATTAAGCTCAACGCCATGAAGCAAAGCAAAGCAAAAGGCAAAGACGCAATGCATACTTGCTTGAAACAAAATGCCTACAGAGAAGCGCTTTCTGACCTCCAGTCTCCTCTGAATCCTTCTGTTATACTTTCAGAACTGCAGTAAGTTACGAAGGAGCCATTAAAATTTCACTGCAGCTTTTGCACGGAAGCAGTAGAGCAGAAACACACGTGTGCTGTCGCTTCCCGTGGCTCTGTTGTTGGGCAGCTGAGCTGTCACAGGGAGCTGCTTCTGTAGGGAGAGGAGGTCTGTGGGGAGTCTTGCTAGGGTTCAGGTATCAGTGAAGTTGGAAAGCTTTTGTGATCCACCATGAGACTTATTACTCTCTTATTCAATGTATTACCGTAGCTAAATATATTTAAATATAAGCCTAAAAGTGAATTAGACTGCATTCCTGGGGGCTGTTCATCAAAGTAAGCACAAAAGCCATTAAAACTTCTAACAGCACTTAAATATTAAGTTTAAAAATTTATGGGAAAGGATAGAAAAAGCTATTTCCTTTGAAATGAGGGTGCTCAATGTAAGGACTAGATGGGTGTGTGGCAACCACGGTCTGTGGTACCTTCTGTCTGTAACAGCTGTGCTCATAACCTGGTAAGTGCCCGTAGCACAGCAGCGGAAGGAGAGCAGAGGGAATGCTGAAGTCCTTCCAAACTGGAAGTCTGTGTGTTCTGTCGTGTTTTGAGCAATGTTTAGACCTTTTCAGTTGAATTATTCTTATTTGACTAAAAGACTTGTTGCATTATCTTGTAGTGTTGAGAAGTGTAGATACATGGATTCTAAAATGAAGCCTCTCTGGATAGTATACAACAACAAAATGTTTGGAGGAGATCTCGTAGGGATCATCTTTAAAAACGGTGATGGTAAGCAACGCTAAAAATTTGAAATTTTTTCTTGTTCTTCCTCATTCCCAGACTCCCATTTAAGCTGTGTTGCTCTGTGTTGCCATAATGGAACATAGTTTACTCTAACATGGGTAAACAAATCAAGCATCTTCTTCTGACTGGGCAGACGTTCTGGGTCAGGCAGTACAGTAGCAGTACACCAGCGGTAAAGTGGCCAATCCCACGTTAACCTTTAGGCTTCAGGAGTATTTTTAGATACCTTTTTCTGAGGGCCTTATAAGGCCTTCAAAAAAAAAAAAAAGGCATTCAAAAGTTTGACTACACACAGGGAGAGATTGAAGGAGCAGTTTGAACCTCTCGTTACAGATCTCCGACAGGACATGTTGACGCTCCAGATTCTGCGTTTGATGGACATACTTTGGAAAGAAGCTGGTCTGGATCTCCGGTAAGGATCTCTTGAGGGCTGGTTTGTTTGGATGAAGAGTCCACTTCTAGCAGTAAAGCTTTTCTGTTTTTTAAATACTTTCCCTACTGTCCCTTTTCTAAACACCTGTATCGATCCCAGGGGTTTCTATTGTAATAGCCAAGATGAACAGCCCATAGAAGGCAATTACCTTAACTAGTTTAGACAGGGAACGAACTGCAAGAGATGCCAAGTGGCCCACATTAGAAAAGAATTTAGCTGTGGGAAAAGGGAAGCAAAACTTTGGGATATTCAGTTACTGTCAAGCAGAATATATATATTCTTTTTTTTTGTGTACCATATGTTGTCATTTATCTAACCTGTTGAGCTGATAAATTCCACTGTTCTCTTCTATGGTTTACTGTTTTCATCCTTTGAAAATGGATGAGGTGAGGAACCAATTCTTGAGTTCAAGACCTGTTTACCTTGCTTGCTTTTTTTTTTTTTTTCTTTGTGCCTGTGACTTTTCCAAACAAATATTTCATAAACTCCTCATGTAACAAACTCACCTATTCATGGTCACTGATTTTCCAGGTGTGTGTAAAAATGGGGACTTAGATCTGTGGGAGTCGCAGCTCTTCAGTTTTACTACATGTGTGCAAGTGAGGTACAAACACAGAACTGCTGGCCAGAAGTCAGCTGCTGAGGATTGCATCTGGAGTACACTGTCAGGATTCTCTGATGGGTAGAACTGATAAGCAAACCTCTCTCTAGAAATTAATCAGCTTTTAAGTACTGGCCATTTGGGGATGGGGGAGTAGGAGGTTTGAGATTCTTTATAATAGAATTTCACTGTCTGGTGGAGAATTACCAGGATTGTGGAATGCACAAATACAGATTTTTCTTTTTAACATTCTTATTTCCCTTGGCCATATTTCTTAAGGACATCTGTGGTTTGTGCAGCCGTGGCTACAAATGAATGTGTTGCTGTCCAAATAAATTTTAAACCTGCAATTTACTTCCTACAAAATGTAACAGAGAGGTGTCATCCTTTACTAACTGCGTAACAGCCTTCAGGAATTTGATGGTCTCGGGAGAAGTTAGTTGCTTGTGCTTTGTGTCTAGGAGTGCTGCTGTGCCAAAGGGACGATGATGATGGGGAGCAGTCACTATGGGTTTACCAGGGGTAAACCATCCGGACTGTCTGATTGCTGCCTTTGAGGGAGGGAGGGAAAGAGCAGGGGATGTCCTGACCTTGACTTCAGCAAGACTTCTCAGTCTGACACACGTAACGTTCTTGCCTCTTGAGTTAGGAAGTTGCAGTCTGGATGGGTGCACAACTACATGCTCTGTCTGGAGGCTGATGAAAGACTTGTGTGCATGTAAGAAAAAGTACTTCCAGCTGTTTTACGCTTTCCACCTGCTAATCTTACCTTTTCAGTTGTGCTTGTGCATCATGATAAATAGTGGATAGGCATTCAAGAGTAAGACAAGATTCTGTAGTTAGACCAGGTTGGCAGAAAAGGTGATGTATTTAGAAACACTACTTTTTGGAGAAAAATGTTGTAGCTTCCTCAAAATTTCACTTTTTGATGCCATTTCAATGAAGTAATTCTAACCCAGTCAATTATGAAATCAGTGGAGAAAAAGCCTAATGTGCTAGTGCAATTGTACTAAACTACAAAAGTGGTTTTCAAGGTATTGAACTCGTCCATATTTCATGCTAAAGCTTCCATTTCTGCTTCCTGTGGGCACGTTTTGTGAGGTTGTAAACTTACAGTAGAAGTGAAAAACTCATACTTTAAGTATTCTGTTATGGCAGAAATTCTCCATTTGAGAATAATTTTCTCGTTTGCTGCTGCTGTAAAGCTGCTTCTCTCAAAATGAAGTAACAAACCTTTTGTAGTAGCCACTTTTTCTTCCTGTAGTGAGCAGTCCTCTCACTGCTGTTTATTCCCAAAGACTTGCAGTCACTGTGAACATCTTCCATGTGCATTCTGAAGTTCCACTTTGCGTTATCGTTATGGTAAAACACCATTTGGATGTCAGAAAATGTTTTTCAGACCTGAAATGTTTTCCTGTGTTCCAAAGTCTCTTGCAAAGTAGCTTTCTTGCCGTCATACACTTGCTGAGGTGACCATGGCCTCTTTGGAGGAATGCTAGAGGATTCCAAAGGGAAACAGTATCAGACATTGCTCGGTGTTATGATACAACCTCTGGTCCATGGGGAGCTTTTCCAGACAACTTTATTCACCAGCTTTAGCTAATACAGCTTTCAAATTCTAATTTCCTTCTAGAAAAATAGTTCTAAAAATACCGGGTGTCGCGTTATTATAAACCATTTGGAAGCCATAAATGTGAATTTGTATGCCTTTGAAAGATGTGTGATACTTTGTGTTTTATTTTTAAGTGCTGTTTATAAGGCTACAAGTACTTATTTAAATAGTACTTGAAATACTTCATTTATATTCTTCGGGCTCGTTCCAGTTTTTTTGTGGTTCAAGCATAGTAGTGTGAGCTTCATAAGGCACATAACGTCAGCCCAGGCAGAGAAGTAAAATTATAAACTTATTATTTATGCTACTTACGGAAAGGTTCTTGAGTGAAATGTGGGGTAAAGTAACAAATTGCTTCTGGAAGCGTGTGTTTGCGATGAGGTGGCTGAGTGTGTGTGAAGTTGAACACTGATTTGAGGAAACTCTAGATAATTTATGTCATTACAAACAGACTGTGAGGAGACTAAGCGAGCGTCTGGGGGCAAGGACAACCTCTGGCAGCTGTGGAATCCCAGATGAGGAATTCTTTGGTTGCTGCCTTCCCAGAAGCTTCGTTTGTGGTTTCAGTCTGGGCCACACACCGTGCCTAGTGAACGGGAATAGTGATTAGGAGTCATCAAATGTGCTTTTCCTGACTAAGACATTTTTTTTTAAACTCAACAAAGGAAAACCAAAAAGTGGCTCTGATGTCCAAGATTTTTCTTAAAACTATCAGGGGAAAAAAAAAAAAAAAGTAGGGAGGGGAAGTTCCTAGTGAGAATTGAAGTTCTATAATTGGCCTTTCCCATTTATTTACTTAAATAGGAGCATCTTCCTTCCATTCATCCCCTCATAGTTAGGATTATAAAATAAAATGCTGGGGTGGAGGCAGGGTGACAATTCTACGTCTGTCGAAGAGAGATGAACCAGGCCAAAGGAAAGCTCTGAAACAGCCTTAATTGAAACCAGGATTGGACAGAACAGCACTTTCAATGCCTGGAGCGTGAGGATGCAGCTGAAAGAGTGTAACTTTGTGATCTCCATGTTTGCAGTCTACACGCCTCTCAAGAAGGGGTGACTCTGAAATCTGTTAACAGCAATGGCAGTGAATTCTGTTGCCCTGTTCATGAATCCGAGCTCGTTGGCTTGCTGCTTTTTGCTTGGGGTCAGGCAAAAAAGTAGTGTCAAACAGATCTGCTTTCCTGAAAAATACCACTTCATATGTCCATGGTAATGAGTGGAGTCATTTCTTCTTACCCCCTATCATCCTTTGGGGCTTTGGTTTGCCTGAACTGTCGTTTCTCTTTCTCCTTTTGTGGATGCATTTTGTGCTTTGCAGTTTTTTTTCCACTGCAGAGTGTCTGATAACACCATTCAGGTGAAAGCAGGGCCTCTCACTTATTTCACCAGTGTAAGAGCAGAAGCCCTTGCTGTTTGCCACTCTCTTCCCATCAATAATATCTTGCTACAAGCAAGTTGTACAGTTTCTATGGAGCATGGCTCAAATGGTAACCAATATGCTGGCATTGAGGAGTTTGGGATAGGATCTGTTTCCATATAATGGCACTGCAAGCCACAGCCAGTCATTTAGTAGTAATTTAAAATGAAATCTTAGCCCGGTCTGTATCTAAAGCAAGCCTGATACTCCCAGTGGGATTTCTCAGCTCTGGAGGGGAACACCAAATACATATTGGTTTTGAGATCTCCAGAGCTGAAGGAGAGAGGCTTGCTTGGTTGGTTGGGTTTTTTAACTGTCAGCTAATTTGTCTAGAGGGTAAACTCGCCTCTTCCACACGTGGTGTGTTCTGTTGTCTGGGTTCCCGTGTGTGCACTCTGATGAAGCACCAGAACAAGACCAGGGTTTGTTGGAAATGTGTGTTTGCAGGAGGATGCAACAGTGCACTCTAGTAGGTTACAAATATATGTCAGAGCACTTCCCAAGTGTGCTGTGGGGTCTACAGTGTTGCACCTTTTCACAGAGCAATCCTTCTATCAAAAAGTATTTCTGCTGCTTTCCCTGTATGACAACATTGAAATTGTGTTGAGGGGGAAATGAGTAAAGTAGCAGAGCAACAGAAAACCCCGAGTTTGAGGAGTTTGATTTAGGTTGAGTGACCTTTGCTGGGGTGAGTTGTCATAAAAGTACTTAGTTACTTTTTGGACAGATAGAGAGGAATTCTCCAAACTACTTCTTCATTTCAGTGCTGATGTAGAGTGAGTTCTCATTTTCACCTCCCCTGGCGTGTGAAGGCTGAAGTTAAGTGGTTGTGCATGAAATCAGAGTTCTCAAACATGTTGAGAAATGTATTTGTTACAAGTCTACAGAACGTCATTGTTTTTAAAGCATTGGACCTGTCGTTACAGAAAAGGTGTTGAGAAATGACCAGAACTTGGTGTACCATTTGGAAAGATGCTGCTTTGGAGAACTAAACTCTTGAAAATAAAGAACAGTATTAAATGGGGGGAAGAAGAAAATGTTCTGTCCTGCTGTATCGATCTGTCTGTGATCTTTACTGGTGTTCATAAGCCGGGAGCATATTCTGCTGACAGATGTTGAAGTTGGAGAGACCAGGATGAGATGGAAAGGGCCCAGAGGATTTGTCCCTAACTTGACTCCTGTCAAACTGTCTCTCTGACAAGGATGTTTTTTCCTCCGGTTGTAAGCACACAGTCCTCCAGGGGCTGAAGGCTTTCATCATTGCTTGCTTTTGAAGGGGAAGTTGTTGGACGGGTGCCCAGTTGAGCTGCAAGGAGGTTGGGTTGAAATGCCATGGAAGAAGGCCAGCGTGCACTTTAACCTGGCAATACTTGGCTTACGTTTGTCGTGTCGTGATAAGGATGGGCAGCGCTTCCTTGCGTCATGAACACTGCTGTGCAGCAGTTACAGATGCCCTTCTGTGCGTTGTGAGAACCCTCTGGCCCAGAGCATTGGGGTTTTTAATTGGGAAATAGAGTAGAACTGGGAAGAAGCTTCCGAATCTGCACTTTTGTTTTGAAGCTGGGTGTTCTCTTGCTACCCTGTTGAATCGGGTTTTGAGTTTGCATTGTTGCCAGTAGAGAAGAAACCCCAGCTGGATAGTTAGTGCTTGTGGAGCTTTGGCTGTGTGTTATTGCTGAGGTAGACAAACGGTTCAGTCACCTAGTAGCTGTTATGCCAAAAAATTCCAATTAATTTCATCTGGAATTTTATTTATTTTTCCTCTATGGCTTGGGATAATAGGCTGTGTCAGTTCAGAGATGTGGTTCTGCTTTGCAGCAAACTGAGTAAGTGTTTTATCTTTAAATGCCCTAGTGGTGCTTTTCCACAAATTCTGCTGTGTCCTACAATTGTTTATCCAGCTCTGTAAGGGATTGGGTTCTAGTCTGCAGGGTGTGTGCTGCAGTTAGTACCTCACGGGCAGCCGTTCCTTTGTGCGTGGATCCAAGGCCAGAACTGAAATCATGCTCCTGCCCTGGATGCCTGGCACGAGAGCAGATGCCTGGGTTTGTGATGAAGTGCCTTTGAAGAGTTAGCTTTAAGTTTCCATTGCATCCATTGAGCTCCCACCTAAGGGGCTGTTCTAGTGAGCAATTTGGGCACCTGGAGGGAGTAAACACTTTGGAAAAATGCAGCTACCTATTTAGACACCTCTTTCCTCGATGCAGATCTTTATCTATGTCTTCCTTTAAGGATATCATTGCATTAAAGTTATTTTTACTAGGCATAGCATATAAATGCACAGAAATATTCTTATATAGCAGGTGGGTTAAAAGATGTGTTCTTGTTTTATCATTACTTTTCTACACTTAAAGTTAGTAAGAGTTGGAAAAGAAAACACTATTTTATGTTTATACTTAAAAGGATTTCTAGCTTGTTAAGCTGAAATAGGAAGAATGAGGGGAAAGGGCAAGATCCTTTTTCATTTACACAAATATTTTAGTCTAAAATGAGCATGAGTGTAATTTACTGTCTGTTTTAGCCGGTGAAATGCCAAATGGAAATAAATGGCTCCCTCTGTGGTTGCTCCTATAACATTGCAAGTAACTGTGTTCTCTAGTAAAAGGGAAAAATTAGGAGTTGCTTATAATTTCTTTTTTTGCATATATGTATGTACTAGGAAAAAACTAATGTTTTAAGTGTATCAGTGGTATTCTCACTTTGCAAGCAATATCTCTATACTAACCTTTGAGAATGTAATGTTCCACTCAGTGTGAATATTCAACCTGCTCCAAATATTGATACCCTAATGAAACATTCTTAATATTGTGACGTGTAACACAGATGTGTGTTTTGTTCCAGGATATTGCCCTACGGCTGTTTAGCAACTGGAGATCACTCTGGCCTTATTGAGGCTGTTTCTAGTTCAGAAACCATTGCTGACATTCAGTTAAATAGTAGCAACGTTGCTGCTGCTGCTGCCTTCAACAAAGATGCTCTCTTGAACTGGCTGAAGGAATACAATTTAGGGTAATTACTACAGTTCTGTTCTCCTCTATAGCGTCAGCCTCTGAGTTTCCACATCAATATTGAGGCAGGTGTGGCTCTAGTATGTCAAATCCTGAGTGAGAGTCATGGTGCCCTTTGGAATTCAAACAACATTCCAGCTGAAATTCTGGCATTTTCACCTTTTTGACTGCATGGCTGCTGAGTAAGCTCTACTAGATTTCACAAAACAAACCAACCCAAGACTACACCTGTCTCAAGTCTTGATGATGTTGCCTTCCATAATATTTGTATTTAACATAATTTTATATTTATGATATTTGTATTTCTCTTATTTTCCATAGCTACTTTTTACAGTATTTTCTCTTAAATCATAGAATGGTTTGGGTTGGAAGGGACCTTAAAGATCATCTCGTTTCAACCCCCCCTGCCCTGGGCAGGGACACCTCCCACCAGACCAGGTTGCTCCAACCCTCATCCAGCCTGGCCTTGAACCCCTCCAGGGATGGGGCAGCCACAGCTTCTCTGGGAAACCTGTTCAATGCCTCAACCTCCCTCACAGGAAAGAGTTTCTTCCTAGTATCTACCCTAAATCTACCCTCTTTCTATTTAAAACTGCCACCCCTTGTCCTATCACTACAATCCCCGATAAAGAATCCCTCCCTATCTATAAGATCTCCCTGGGTCCTTCTCTTCTCCAGGGTGAACAACCCAAACTCTCCCAGCCTGTCCTCGTAGGAGAGGTGCTCCAGCCTCTGATCATCTTTTGGCCCAAATAAATCTAGTTTTACAGCATCCTAAAGGGCTTCTAGTTCAGGAGAAATTCTTTTTGAGGTGAAGGCACGACAGGAATTACCAGTAGTATGCACTAATATTGTTTGTCTGTTTCTTTTTATCTTTTTTTTTTTTTTTTAGAGATGATTTGGATCGAGCCATTGAAGAATTTACTCTGTCTTGTGCTGGCTACTGTGTAGCTACTTACGTATTGGGAATTGGTGACAGACACAGTGACAATATCATGGTCAGAAAAAATGGTCAGGTAAATAACTCTTCCATAAGCAGAATAACTACGGTGTGTCTGTTGTGCAAGAATTATCTTGAGAACTTTAATTTCTGTAGTGTCTCAGTGAAAGTAAAACCACACATTGTTAGAACTGATGTCTTTGTTCACTGAGAACTGAAAAGAGCTTCAGAGAAAGGAAACGTACGGCTGGTGGGGGACTGAGCAATGCCTGTTTGGTCAGCACTTCTATATCAAATTAAGCTGTTTTACAGAAATTTTTCTGAACATCCAAAAGGCCTCTTAATGCTTCAGATTCATTGAATAAAAAGTAGTCTTAGAGTATCTTGCAAAAAGACCATCCTTAGAAGTACACGAATTGCAGTTTTGAGCAGTGTAGCTTTCCTGAAGTTAGTGTCTACAGCCTAACAGAGATGTTTAATGTGAAACTCAGGAGCCACATAATACTCAAAAGCAAGTCTTTGAGGTTTTGTAAGTCTCAACCTAGAACCTAGGTAAGCTCTTAGAAATTGTTACTTTCTATTGTAACTTGTCTGATTTTATTTAAATCACTCTGCCTATAAACCAGCAAGGGTGAGTGAAAGCTCTATATGCAGTTGCAGTATTAAGTTTTTGCCTGCTAGAAGAAAGATGAAATGTCCTTATTTTTGATTCTAAAATGGGAAAGCTGTCACAGCGTTCCTTGAGATTAACTTAATTTTTTCCAGCCTTGCTCCTGACTTTATGTAGGAAGCCCTCGGATACAGCGATGTTGAGCCTCGTGGGCTCCTTTGTCTCTCTGATGTCACCAACACGGTGCCTGTTGGCAGACGTCAGAAGCTTAAACCTGCTGATTTGTAGCAGTGGTCACTCGTACGAGTGGGGATGTTATCACTGACCTTAAATCTCGAAATGTTCTCAAAATCATACTCACAAAGGCTTGAAATTGTGTGCTGTGGAGAGTAGAGCTGTGAGTCAACTGTTCTGATACCAGCATCCTGTAAGAGATAACAGGGAAGTGAAGTACCTCACTGGAGAAATAAATTTTCACTTCTGTTTTTTTTAGCTCTTTCATATAGATTTTGGGCATATTCTTGGGAACTTCAAGTCGAAGTTTGGAATTAAAAGGGAACGGGTACCTTTCATACTCACCTATGATTTCATTCATGTTATTCAACAAGGAAAAACAGGGAACACTGAAAAATTTGGTCGGTGAGTATTATTTTGATCTCTTCCTTTTGTAACTGAGATGATCTCTGGTGACAATTTCCAGCACAGCAGGAACCTATCTGGCTTTGGCTTGCCCATTTGTGCTTGTGGGGAAGCGGGCTAACGTGCATTTACAGGACTATCTGCTGCTCTGCCTGAGCTGGAAGGTATGTACACAGTACTTCATACAGCGGATACTGCAGCTCTGCAGTGGAAAGACACAGCAGGAGATGGCAGATTCTTCTGGGCTCACCTCTTTCTCACTTTCAGCAGCCCTGGGCACTAGGGAGGGATTCCACAGACTGATGTTCATGTGAGATGAAGCACTGGAATTAAACACAGTCTCCCTTCTGCCCTTTCTGTCCCTCAGAGCTCAGTCAGTCCTGGCCCACCACGGGTGCTTAGGCCTATAGAGCCACCACAGGCCAATGTCTGCACAGGCCCTTTCTCACCCTGGGTGAGAAAGCACTGCAGTGGAACATGGAAGCACACAACAAGGCAAAAGTACCCTCTGTGGATCCTTCCTGTTGAGGCAGACTTGTCTTTTTCCCTGCTGTATCATTCCCACCAATTGATGGAAGGGGCATTCTGAATGTTACCAGTTTTCACAGGAAGAATTTATTAACAGAGATATGAAATGAAATACTTAGGTATGACTTGATAAATCTTACAACCAGAGGAAGCTGTACACGCTTTTAATGGTATGTCAAGGAAGAATGGAAATCAGCTGCCAGTGAGCCATTTTTGTCCTGGAAAGTAAGGAAATGAACCTATAACTCCATTTTAAAACCATGAAAGTAAAGGCTGCTGGGAGACTGTGCCATTGCAAGAGCTGTGGAATATGGAGTACTTTAAATGGCAGTAGGATTCCACTTTCACTTGCAAAATGCCTCAGAGACTTTATTCTTTGAAGTGTAACTTGCCATCTTAGCCTGAAAGGTTCTTCCCATTTCCTGTGGAGATGCACAGATCAGACACTGGACAGTGGCACGTTTGAGGACATTGAGCCAGTTCTCAGGTGTCTGCAGGATGGGTCTTTATGCCCGACCAGGCAGTGGGTTCATTTTTGCCCACGTTTGCAGGAAGGAGGTACCTTACAGAGACAGGCTGGGTTGGTAGGTTCCCTCTGTAGGGCATTTCACCTGACAAATTCTCAGGGAGATTGGGCACTGCTTGTGTGTTTGGCATTTTTTGCACTGAGGAACAATGTGGGGTCTTTGGGGGGTTTTCCTTGTCTTTTCTTTTTTTAAAAAAAAAAGCTTTTGGTCTTTTGTTACCTATGGTTTAAGGGCTTGTTGGAAAGTCACAGGGTGTTCTTGTGGGAATGCACTGGAGGTTCAGTAGACATCTCTGTCCTTTCTGTGTTCCCTACGATATGTGCATTGGACCAGATAAAAATTTTTTGAAATCAACTGCCTTGAGTTCTCATGTGTTGTCTCTGTTCCATGTGCTTTGTGGTTGAACATGAAGGTTCCGCCAGTATTGTGAAGAAGCGTACTTGATTCTGAGAAAACACGGAAACCTATTTATTACACTCTTTGCACTGATGTTAACTGCAGGGCTTCCGGAGCTAACCTCTGTCAAGGACATCCAGTATCTCAAGGTAAAGTGAGATTTACAGCCCAGCAGGGCTTACAGCATTTTCCCAGTACGTGAATTGTGATTCTAAGATGAACACATTTTGGTTTCCATTTTTCTCAAGATTTCCACATAGTTCTCAAAGCTCTTTTTTTTTTTTTACCTCTATAAACAAGGTCTGTAGCGAGTCCTAGTGGTCAAAGGACTTTTATGTTCCTCTCAACCATTCTGTAATGAGCTCAGCATCTTAAATGCAGTCATTTCAGCAGCGTTTTATGTTTTATGAACAAGCACAGACCTGTAAGGGTGAAAATTATTTGCTTAATTCCTCCTTAGTTGTATCTTTAAACCCAGAAAATAGCAGTGATGTTATTGTTCAATGAATAAAAGATGAAAAAGTGTCAAAACAGAAGAAAAGAGAATGTGGCCTGTGTTGAAAGGTGAAGGAGGCCTTAACTGTGGTTTTTAAAATTCCTAATGGTACTTGTTTTCCTGTCCATCTTAGGACTCTCTCGCCTTAGGGAAGAGTGAGGAAGAAGCACTAAAACAGTTTAAGCAAAAGTTCGATGAAGCGCTCCGGGAAAGTTGGACTACTAAAGTGAACTGGATGGCTCACACTGTTCGAAAAGATTACAGATCCTAGAAGATTTTTGCATTTGCACTAAGCTGAATGTTACCTTGAGAACTGTTTCTAATGGTGATCTGTAGTATGGACCAACAGAACTTATTTTGCGTAAGAAAGCAAGTGAAACAACAACAAAAAGAAATGGGCTGAAATAATTCCTGAGTCTTTTGCACTCTGCTTCTGAATGCTTGATTCCAAGACTGTCTCTACAAATAGTGAACATCCTGGATAATCAGTTCCTGCTGACTTTGCACGCTGAGAGCTACTAGGCATTTTTTAAAAATCCTTTGGTACTTTATGGAGGTGTAAATATTTGTTTTTATACGTTAGGGTAATGTACTCTAACATACTCAGGAGGTCTGAAGACCTCTGACAGAACTGCTCTTTGTTTAAAGTGGGGACATAAGAGTAAATTTTTTTTTTTTTTATATCCTAATCTGGCTAAAAATGACCACATTATGTATATTTTTTGTATGAACTCTGCCCTAGTGGCACAGATGCATTAATTCTACTGTAAATAGCGACCACAGTATCATCGTATTACAGGGAGATGCTTCTTCATGTCCTGTACTGCTGCCAAAAGTCAATATTTGTAAGATGGGGAAGGGGGAGAGATGGGGGGTGGGAGGGGAGAGACCTTTGAAAACGATGCAGCCTCCAGATGTTGAGGGTTGCACAGTTTTGTTCCTGTGACATAACACAAACAAAAGCCCATCAGTAAGAGGGGAGTTAGGCCAATTCCTACCATGTCTGAGAATCCCCCATTAGTAATGGTCTCCCGTTCGGCCTCTGGGGCTCTGATTTCAACCCCTGAAAGAGGCACATTTGTTTCAGGTTCAGCAAGAAGCTCCTTACAGCCTTACATGGAAATTGGTATCTCCGATGAGTTGTGTCATGCAAATGTACTGACGTTACGTGTGGAACATTTTCATTAAGAATACTACACGTAGTGATTCTTAAAGCATACGTACCAAAACCCCCAAATATTTGGAAAAGCAAGTGTTTATGGGAAAAGATTGTTCCATAAAACACCCATGAGAAGTCATTAATCTTTTCTTTCTGTATTTATTAAAAGCTTGCAGTAATGTTGCTTTACCAAGATTTATATGTTGAAGGTGGTTGCTGAAGAAACTGGATTTGTTTTAATTTATTTAGTGAGGTACCAGGCTTTTAGGTGCTTAAATGGAGAGCAAATTTGTTACGTGCAATAGGGAACTGCTGGTTAAAAGATGTAATATCCCGTTTCTGGACATCAGCAAGCTTTAACTACTGCTTGTTCTCCAAGGAACACTGGTAGCTCTCAATTCTTGTTGACATTTGAAAGAGAATTAAACATGTATGTATATTTACTTTTTGACTAAACAGTTGTTTTGCATAGAAATGTTGTTTTATGTAGGAATTTAATTAAAGGTGGTTTTACTTTGTCGAGAATGATTTATTATTCCTTCTTGTAGTTTTGGGGCTTGTTTCTCTTTTAAAGGTCAAGAAACCCATCTGGAGCCAGGAAAGCATTTTCTGTAGTGGTTCGATTCTCTTGTCCTCACCTTGGGGCTAAGCTGTCTGAAAAGACCTCTGCCTCTGGAATGTTGTGGAAGTCACAGATGGTTTGTGGTTTGGTGTCATGTTTTTGGTGGGAGTTTTGTATGTTTGTTTTGGCTGGTTGGTTTTTTTTTTCCTAATACAGTAGTGTTTAAAGTATGCCATGACCCTTTTAGTTTTGGGTTTATTTTTTTTTTTGACTCTTAAAGCAGATGGGAGCAAGAGTAAAAAAAAAAACTACTTTGCAGGTGACAACTCTGAAAAAAGTCATTTCATCCTCATCTAATTCACAACATGCAGATTTGCACGTAAGTAACCATTCCTGGACACCTTCTGTTTTCTGGTGAGACAGGGTGCTTGGACATCTCTAGTGTGTTGTCTTGCAGGGGGAGACATAGCCTTTCCCAGAACTGGAGATAGAGTTGACAAGTTCACCTTGGCTGCTTGGGGCTTGATTGTGCAAGGAATGTGAGAGGAAGAAGCATGATGGTACCTTTATGTCAGTGTCTAAAGAGGCATGTCAGTTCCAAGTTCCACACTTCTCAGACTTTGAACAGGTCATTCAAGTCTGTGCCTTGGGTTCCCTTCTGCAGAAAGAGAGGAGGTAGCATTGACCTCCAGATGCAGAAACCCCTTCCCTCAGTTACCACCAGGATATTGGTTGTGAGACTTTAATGCAGGTTATAAAAGTACTTGTTATGGGTGATTTCCTCACCATCTTCTTTGAGGTAGCAAGTGGTTAGAGATGATTAGGAAATTGCTCGGTATGTGTGTTGGTTAATAGCCCTGGGAGGGGCTATGTTGTATGTGATTGTCTTTACCTTTATTGAATTTCTCTTGGCAATTTATGAACAAGTGCAGGGAAAGCAAGTTAGAGGCTTGTTAAATAGTGTATTCTCCTGTTTGCCAGCAGAAGAAAATGATGCCTTGAACTTACTTGGTCTTCAGATAGCCAGGAGGATAGCACATCTCACAAGAATGCTTTGCCAGGTTGACCTCTCAAGGGTGAACCTACACAAAGTGGTGTTAATAAGGTCACCAAGGTTAAGGTGTTACAGGGTCACCAACTTTCATGTTAAGTTTTGAGTGGAGTACTGGTTTGCTGAATTGTATTAGGAAATAGATCACCACTTTCCTGGGTTCCCATCATCCAAGCTACAGCTTGTGGCATACACATCTTCATTCAGAAAATAAATAAAGTGCTTTGGGAAAAGTCAGAGAGTCTGTCCTCCACATTTTGTCATCCAAGAGGAGAATACTGGAGTTCTGTCACATAGGTCCATAGTTATTCTGGTGCTTACTTCCTGCTACCTAGCTCTAGTACTGAAATGGTAGGTTCATTTGGGCTGAGTGTGATCATATTCTTTTCTTTTTCTGAGCCACTGTTTTAGACTGTTTGCAGAATCCAGGAGGCATCAACTGGTCAGATCATACTATGAGAGTTTAAGGCTTTTGTTCACAACAGTGAGTAAAACCATAACCTTTTAAATGTGGAAGCTTAGGAAAGAATGTAGCTGTATGCAGCTGCAGAAAAGAAACCTAAGCTACAGCTTTGGTATCAAATACCTTCAGTTCAGGTGGTCTCATCTTAATTACTTTGCTCCAACTCTGCTTCCCATCGGGTCTGCACGTTTCCACTGGAAAAATTACTTTTCTTAAACCAATTCTGCTTCTCGAGGCCTTCATTCTACCTGATGGGAAAAGATATGGAGGCACTGCTTTATAAAGAACAACTGCACTTGGGCCTGTGTGGTGTGTGTATTGTATAACTTTGTTCTGGTTTTGACTGCATGTTTATTTGATGGGTTTGCTTCCCTTACCTGGTATCATTTGATTTGTGACAAATGGTGACAACCACTGCTTTTACACTCCTGCTTGTCCTGTATTTGTTTTCGAAGGAAAGAGTTCCCATGGGTTTGTCCCTCACCAGGGGAGTTGCTTCCTTTCACTTTTATGCTTGTATTGGTGTTATTGACAGAGGTGTGGTGATTGTTAAGTCATTCATGTTCTAGTGAATGCCTTTGATAATGCCTATTCGTATATTTAATATAATAGAGTCCAATATTCCTCTTTAGTTTGCTAGAGCTATTGGAATCAGATAATTAAATAGTACAAGCTCTAATAATTATGTCAGGGTATGATGATAGCTTTATTCTTCAGGAATGACTTCAAGCCTAAGTCTTTTAAGTATGTTATCAGTATTTCTATTATGATTCTTCCACAATATATTGTATTAATTTAATTATACGTCTGAGCTGGCTTTAAAATCTAAAACTGAAATTCTGTGCTTACATAATGCATTCCAGATTTGGGCAAGTTTTCTTAAAATAATTTTTAAAATAACTTGTCTGGCACACTACTGCAGAGAGACGAGGGAGCAGAGCTGTCCTGATGCTAAGCAAGTTTTATTAGGTGAGTGCTGTAGGAGATGGTGATGCTGTGTCACTGTTGGGTCTCACAGTTTACATATGGCTGTGGGGTTTTTTATAGACAAACGTGCTTCGCCCTGGCTTGGCTCATGAGATAAAAGTCAGACTAAGCTCAAGGTGTAGTGGTTTTATGGCCTGACCATGACACCACACTGCCTGCTGTTCCCAATACAAAACTGGTTTGGGGGCATGTCTGTCTGGCACTGACTGATGGTGGACACGGTCTGGGCATAAGATAAGTAGTGAAATTATTTCTCTAACTGGAATTGGTCACGGTAAGTTCATAACCATAAAATCTCAAGTGATTAAATGGATATAGGAACTGCTGATCTTTGATATTTTCAGTGACACGGTTTAGTGATGGGTTGTTGTTTTTTATCAGAGTTAGGTTGATGGTTGGACTAGATGATCTCAAAGGTCCCTTCCAACCCAGACAATTCTTTGGTTTTCTGTGATTTTGGCATGTCAGTTCAGAAAACTGGCTTTGCCTTCCTTTAGCAAATAGATGGCGTGGATGTGAAAGCTTCCCCCAACATCTTCTGCGGGAACAGCATGCATGAGCTCATGCCCACGTGGGTCACTTACTTGGGGAGTGCAGCTAAATACCTGTTAGTCCAGTGGCTGGGGGGTCAGCAGAGCTGGATTTTCTAATGTTTCCATGGTGACATTGGGGACTTTTTCATGTAAACCTGAGCGTGCAGAAAGAACGAACATGGTCTCAGGAATGCGCAGTGCCGGGCAGATCTCCAAAGCAGATTTCAGCAGCCCATCCAGGGAAAGCAGAAATTGTAATGGCTAATGCTACTGAGAAAATGTAACTCCGCTGTTCCTGCTACCTCAGTGCATAACAAAAATCTTGTAGCTCTTCTTTCCAAGCATGACTTTGTGAGTGATCAAGAAGAGGGCACGTGCTTCTGCCAGTGCTGACCAGGGAATTTATTTACCCTGCTCGTATCGCTAGCTGTTCTTCAAACAGTGGAGCAAAGCAGCATTAACTGTGTTTTCCTTTATTGAGCTGGGGTTGCATACTACTATTACTTGGATGCCTTTCCAACTTAATAGCCCACGTGAGGAACTTGCTGACTGTCCTCTAGCAAACCAGTGGGGAGAATTCTACCAGTCAGATGCTGATAGAACTTTACTTGTTGTATCACCTCCAGCACACTTGGCTTAATGCCGCCTCGACTGTGTGATCTATTTAAACAGGTTTTACTGCATTGGACTGTCGGATTCAAAATAATGCTGCTGTGATGAGCTAGTCCTTCACCCTTTCAGTCTGTCACCTGGCTTCTCCTCAGGTGATTATCTGGAGAAGTTTCCCCTGGAATTGATTGATGAAGAGGGATGGGTATGAATTTGTGTATTTCTTAAGTAATGGCATGGCTTATTCTCAGGAAACCTGTGAAGGATCACAGTTTAAGAATAGCAGTCATAGAGGAATGTAAAAGGTTAATTTTGGTTTGCCAGACGTTTGGCTTTTATGAAGCAAATGAGCGGAAGCGACAGTCAAGTACCATGGAAACATGGTTTCTGAGGGATTACAACCCAGTAGTGCAAGGGTGTTTGTAAGATCTAATTGTTGGGTTTAGAAATGTATGTTTGAGCAGGAAGACTGGGCACTTGCTGGGAGTGCCCAGAAACACTGAAGTCTGGGCAGAAGCAAGGACGCTGATGGCAGTTCATTCCTATTTGGGAATCCTGCCTGGATTTCCCCTACAGACCTTACCTGATGGGCTTTGCCCTGTGAGCGTGCTCTGGGTGTGTGTTTGTGATCTGACTGCCTGTACAACGTGAGCAAAGCAGCTCATTCTAGTTTATGAAATTTGTCTCTTTATCTCCTTTGCTTAAGGAGCATTGAGTGTTCCTTTGAGACACCACAAAGGGAGTTGAGCAGTACTGCTCGGGATACTCTGGAGTGTGGGAATGTTGTAGACATGGCTCTGAATAATTCCTGTTGAAACTGTTTTCCATGGAGAGGGAACCAACAGAAGAATGTCTGACATAGTTCAGTTAAAGTACTCCCTAGAGATAGGAAAAAATATCTGGCTTCCAGTCCCCTTGCCAAACATTCATTGGAACAAAAATGGAAGAGCTCCAAAAGGGGAGTGGGAAGAACAGAGAGAGTCCTTTCCCCTGTGGGCTAGTGGCTTGGGAACTTGGGAAAAGGAGTGATGCAGCAAAGGTCCGAACTTCCCAGCCCACATTCTGTGTGCTTGGATAAATAAGAGATCTCTTAATATTAATGGCTATATGATACAAAGTCTGTTCAGCCTGTTCCCTTCCAAATGGCAAGGAGCTCATCCTGCATTTAGAGTTGGGGCAGTTGGCATGGGAGGAGATGATACACACAGGCTTGCAGCAATCTGCTCCAGGGGCTACTTCTACCATTAACCTGTGTTTAGGAATTCCATAAAGGTAAATAGTCTTGTGTATGCCTGGATCTTAATGCCACCCACCGTTCACTCTTGTGCACTGGCTTGTCACTGCGCTGGGCAAGTCCTTCCATGCACTGTGAAGGGAATGGAGACAGGCATCTCAAGGTGTGGGTTCCACTGGTACACTTCAACTTGGAATACTGTGTTATTCAGTGCTGTACTACACAGATCTTAAACCCAGACAAGGCTTAAATACTTTGTGAGCTGCAGTCATTTCTCCTTTTAAGGAGAAGTGCTGGGTCATAAGTTAGGAGTTGAAAGTCAGTAAAAGTTCAGAAATTCTAGAAGGGAATTTGAATGGGATCTGCAATTTTTGTGGCGAGGATGGCCTTTAGAAGCCCCTTTCTCTCATCAAATTGTATACCCATGCTAGTTAATTTAAAAAGAAGATTTAATATTCCAGACCACAAACAACACTGCAACATACCTAGGTGTTACAAATAAATGTAATGCACCCAGTGATTCAGCGTTTAATATTCACTTTCTCTTCTGCAGCTCAGTGGCATAATCTTGTTTTCTTGAGAGGAAAGGAAAACTTTGAAAATGTTTCTGAAATGATTCCCTGGTCTTAACAGCTGAGAAACTTTTAGCTTCTACTTACAAACCTTGTTTGGGGGAGCTAATTAAAGTAGTGAATGTGCATTTGCTACATATAGTATCAGCTACAGTATGGCTGTCATGGCTGAGGCTGTGTACAGGTTGCACAGACTGAAGATCCAGTTGACCTGAATGGATCCAAGCTTTAGCATTAGCATTCTGGACACAGTCAAGGCACCCACTCCAAACCTCTAATCACCCCTACGTACTTGACTTTCTGCAATCAACCTACTGGAGCTGGTGTCTCCTCTGTCGTAGTGGTCAAGCAGACTGTGGGCAATGAAGCTGCTTTCTGAGTGCAGGGTCTCACACTTCCGGCAGACGAGGATTTCACATTTCGGACACATTTTCCCGGAGTATGGCTGCCTTAGAGAACATATTTCCTCCCGCACTGGCTTCAGCTTTTTGGAACCTTTCCTGTGTAAACATCTTCTCTTGTCTTCAAAAAGTTGACTTCTTCCCTGAAGGCTAGAACAGTCAGAAAGAAAGGTGACAAGTTTAACCTGTACACTTCCTAGATGAATGAGAGCAGCAGAAGCAATTAGTGTGTGATTTATGAACTCTTCCTGAGGCTTTCCCTGTGACACACCAGGAGCAGGCACAGTGTGTAGTCACCTGCAGAAAACAGGAGCAGACAGAAAAAAAGGGAGTCTGGTTCTGGTGCTGTGATGGCAGTGACAAACCATTAGTTTTAAAAGGATGGTCACCATCTAAACAAAACCATACAGAAATCCTAAGCTAACTAGCTAGGTAGGGGCTTTCTATTCAGTTCTTTAATATGCAGCTTTTCTGTGTGTGATCCTGGCACGAGCCTCATGTTTGCATGAAGACAAGTTTCATACAGCTCCCTGTATCTCAGTTGCAGGCTTCAGACCTGGTGGACCTCACTTACGTTATCACAGAGGTTCTTTTTCCACCTGCAGGCACTAATAATTATGCTGGGTGGTAGATAAGCCCTGTATTGCACTATCCTTGAATAGAGATGTAAAGGCTGAAAGAAAAGTGCTTAATTGAATTATATCATTGCATTTTATAAAAAATTGTACTTCAAAATGAAGAGACTAACCTACATAATCCCTTACAAGAGCTGACAAATCAGTGCTGAACTGTAGAGATGATCTGATTTGGCTACACCCTGTGAAAATCCTGTAGGCCCTAATGACTTGAATGATTTTAAAAACCACTGCTATGCAATGTGTGTGTAGAAACACATCCAGTAAAGTCTGAAGACTTTTTCCATTAATGTGCAAGTTATGCTATGTTACTATTTGGGATTTTTTAAAATCAAACTGGGAAAAATCCACATGAATCACAAATAAAGACAAAGGAAAGCATGATCTTACTGCTTCAGTTGCACTTGTCTGCCTCCCAAATGCATGCTTCAGTGAAATTATGAACTACAGAGAAAATTCACAGCTGTAATTCACTAACTCCTTGTACATTTGACTATGTTTCCAGTCCAGTTCTTCAGCAGTGCAGCAAGATAAATCCCAAAGCAAAGCCCTTGGTATTAGTTATTCTGAAATTGGATCAGTCTGCGAGAAGAATCTGGCTCTCAGGATCATTTCTGGACAGTGTATTTTAGTCTTATGTCGAGCTTGTAACCAGCTGCTGTGGCTATCAAGCTTAATGCAGTTAGCTGAGTAATTGGGGAGACTTGCATGCACTTCCTGCTAAGACGGTAATTTCATGATAATTATCAAAGACAGACTCTTTTTAGGAGATCTGTATAGAAAACAGCTCTTGTAATGGATAAGAAAAGACACTTTTTGGAAATAACTTTTGACCTTAGCATGATGCATACACTGCGGTTACTTCATGTTAAGGAAAATAGAATCAAGTACAAAAGCCCAAGATGAGAATTTTGAATCCTGTAAGAATGATGGTGATAACTCAAAGCTAACACATGTACAAAGCAGTGAGCTCAAACTCAGTTTTGCCTTTTTGCTTACTTTGGTTAAAACAGCAACAGTTCTGCATTGCTTAGCTTTTTTTCTTTCTTCCCCCCCCCTCTCCCCCTTCTTTTTCTTATATCTGAAAATTAGTGGGCATAAAGGCAGTATTACAGGTACATAAGTAATAATTGTGCTCTGATTCAAGAAACTTGGTAGCACTAACTTTCTGGAAGAGTGATTTTTGGGTGTTGCCCATGTGTTGCCACTGCATTGCAGCCTGGAACTGGGAATATTGGTGCAACAAAAGTGACAGCAATGTTATTCCTAAAAAATGTGCCCTGGGTTGTCACAACTGGCAGCACTTGTGTGTTTGCAGAGGAATAGAGATGCTACCCCTTCAGATCTCTCTTGCTGAGTGAGAGGAAGCACAGGGAAATGATTATAAGACAAGCATGCAGATGCACAAGGTTTGGGGACCTTACTTTCATACCTACTTCTGCCAGTGACTTGCTAGTTCTTAGATCCAGTTGTTTAATTAGCCTGTAATTGTTTTGCTGTTTGTTAATACAGCAGAGGTAACAAAGGTGCCTGTGGCTCTTTGAAAGGTGCTCTGGAAATATTAATAAAATTTGGTTAAAAAAATACACAAAATATAATCTTGGATGTACTTACAGTTTATTCTTAGGAGAACCAGAGAAGAGGCTCAATCCAGAAAATCTCTTCTTAAATAATCTGTCTCGCTTTTTTCGGCTGTGCTTCCCATCTCCTGGACTTTCTCCTGTGGGTTCCTTCTTTCCTTTGTGCCAGCTCATTTTATCTGTCATAACAACAGCACCTGCTGAGAGGAAAGCAGAAGTCTGAGCTGCTTTTTGAAACTCTCCTTTACTGTGGTGCACCTGGTGAAGTCTGGGTCTGTCACTACAAACCTGTAAGTGTCCTGGTTATGCAGAAGGTTTGGTTGAGGTCAGTGAGCAGCCGCTTTCCATCAGATGGAGCAAATACCTGCTTTGGAAAATCCTGCAGACACAAGGTGACTCTGAATGTTCTTACTCAACCACTATTCCACGTAATTATGGAAAGTAGGCTTGGACATTAACTACAGTAAATATTTCTTCCTCCGTGCTCTCTTTCACGATGAGGGTGGTTGCTGAAGACCAAGAGAGGAGGCGGCTCGTTTGATAAAAGCGAAGAACCGGGAGCCAATGAAAGAGTTTTGCGCAGAGAACAGAAGCAGTGAAACAAATGCGAGATGGAACAAACACGGCAAAGCAAAAACCAGAACCCTGAAAAGATGAAGAACCAACTGGGGATTTTAGTTAAGGCTTGGAAATTGTTTCCTTTTTCTTTTGACAAAGCAGTTGATTAGTCTGCATTTCCGCGTTGTGTTGCTTTGTCTCCAAGAATTATCCCTTTGGCCTCTCTGATTGAATTAGTCTCTCTGCTCTACATTTGATATTTAGTAATTGCATTACCTGCTGGTGGTTTGACTTGGAGGGTCGCGTTCCCCCCCTCCTAGTGATTGCAAGAGCTTGTCTGTTCCTACCTATTAAAAATATTTTCTACAGATCATCTAAAACAAGTCACACAAAGTTTGTAGGCTTAAAAGCAAAATGGACAACCATTTTCAACTCTGCACTTTGTGACTTCACTCTTCATTTTCCCCCTCTCCCCCTTCCCCAAACCAGCCTTTTTATGGACAGTTCTCTTTAACTGGTTCTTACAGTAGGGTGTACACAGGCAGTAGGGACTCACTCTGCAAATGCTTTACAGAATCACAACCTGAGATGGTTTTTTCATTGTGTTATATAATTTTGGTAAATAGTTGTATGGACACACGTTAACAAGAAACTACAAATACGCTCAAGGAACAACAGAGAACCTTGCCACTCATGCTTGGTGATGAAACACCCAGCTTTTTAACAGAACCTAGGTAAGCTGGGCCTTTCTCCTACAGAAATGGCAGAAAAGACTATTTATGTAAGAAATTACAAACAGTTCATTGACCTGTAGAGGGAACTGCCACTAAAGAATTACTACGCTATCAAAAAATGAATAAAATTTGTGAATGAAGGAAAATTACACACCTCATGATTACAAACTGCCCTTCAGTTTTTAATTTGTGTCAAAATAACCTGCAAGTTCAAGACCTGTTTTAAGCGTACAGTGGTGCTGAGGTGGAGCTTTGCAGAACAGACTGATCTATGGCTAATAAAATCAGCAACCAGGGAGGCAGGAATCTACCTTATCTCTGAGAACTGAGCTTCAAAGGCTTTGCACTGCAAGATCCTTCAGTACTAATTCCACTGGTCCAAAAGATCACGAGGGGAAAAATGTAACATTGCAAGTACAGATGTGTAAGTATGTGGAAATGGGTGGCCACAGAAGGAGTCATTTCTAAAACCTTATAATCAACAATTTTTAAAGAATTGTACTTTGGACATATATTGTATAGTATTTAATTCTTCTTCTTTTAGAGATGAAGTTGTCTGGCTATGTTGTTTCCAGTGTAATTAATTCTAATGATGTAGGGGGAGTTCCTCCTGTACTTTAACTGCATTTTTAAATGTGTTACCAGATCAGAAGATTTAAATACCCAGTATATGAATCATTGACTTTGCTTTGCTTTTGTCCCCTGCCTAAATTTTGTGACATTTGACTACCATTGCTTTAAATATACTGATTAGTTACCCTCACCTTTCTTACTTAGCAATACTGGACTTTTTGTTTTGTGAGCTGAAGTCATTAATAACGGTGTTACCGGGGCTAGCCCTGAGATTTGCTTTCTTATGTGGTCAGTCCATAAACCTGTAGGTTACATAGTGACTCTTTAAAATGGGAATCCTACTTGTGAATCTGGGAGAAAATATGATTCCTTCAGATGAAGATCACATAACAGCAGTGAACAGCATTTTCAAGAACCTTAGTGTTGTATTAGTCGGCTGTCTCTAATTTTATATAAAATTATATATAGTTATAATTAACTAGTTAATTAAACAAGGTCTAGTACCTCAAAGACTTCAGATGTCAGAACTGATTTGCACTGATGCTTCCTGTTGGCTGCTTTCATTGCTGGACTACCTGAGCAGTATATTGGTGTCTCTGTAACCGCTTTCATATTTCTAACTATGATTTCAGGAGAAAGTATGAATCATGAATGGGGTGAACAACCCAATGATCCCAAAATTTACAGGTGAGACTGAGAGCTTTCCCTACCCAGGTCTGGCAGGCTAAAGATGTAAGAAACTGTTTTCCAGAAATGGAGCATTCCCCTCCAGTTGCAGTGGCACACGGCTGCCCTGACCCACCTGACAGACCCAAACACAACAACAGGTAGAATCTCTGTGGCAGGGACTGTTGTGCAAACACGGAGGGCAAAAGATGGAAAGGAAAGGAGGTCTGAAGAGAGGATTTTGCTGTGTTCCCAGGATGCAGCTTTTCTGATCCAGTTCTGTGTTGTAACTAAATAAAATTTAAGCTGTTTGCATGAATTCTGATCATATTATTTTTGCCACCACAGGGTGTCTCTGCATCTCTGCTTACACCAAAGGCTTTGGTAGCCTTTAATGGCAAGCTGCAGTCTCCAGGGAATGTAGGGCTAAAGGAAAACGTCCCCCAGCTTGGCTGTGGATTTTCTTTGGGATCCTGAGCATTCTCGGATTGGAATGGTGGTGCCATCATTAGTTGGTAGGAAACTCTTCTTTAGCAAGTAAGGCCATAGACCAATGATGTTCTTAAATTTGGTTTTGAGAGCTCTCCTGTATCAGATCAAAGCAAGCTGTGGCTGTATGATGTGGTGCACCAATCTAGCTTACACTCATTCTGCACGATGTTCACAGTGTTTGAAGTGTTATCCTTGTACTGGTGCCCTTCTCCTCAAGCAGGCAATGGCTGCCATTTTACCGCTATACTTAGGTGGGTGTTTTCTGCTCTCTTTCAATCAGGGTAAAGCTGGCATGAAGTCAGCATAACGACTGTGTCACATACTCTGGATGGTTTGTACATTAAAATTGGTTCACCTTGGGTTTGGGGTTTTCCAGGACTTTTGAGTTTTCTGAGCTTTGGTCTAGCATCAACAGCTACTTGTCCTACCCTCCATATAGTCGGGGCGTGAAGTGGTATTGCAGAAAGGTCCACCTAGTGGGTTCTTCTGTCCCAGGAGACCCCTGGCCACACTAGCCATGCATGACTTCTCACTTCTTCAGTATTCAAATGTGGTTTGGGTTTGAGGACTAAGAAGATAATGTACCTGGTAACAGGTGATCCCAATATTGGGCTTAAGTCTATGTGGGGGTGTTGGTGTGGCTGTATGGTGTAGGGGAGGGCTGTCATATAAACATCTCTTTGCCTAGGATATCTGAAAAGCAAACTGTCCTCAGGAGGAAAGAGTTATGGAGGATTTCCAGATGACAAGTGCTGAGCTAAACTGTTTCTGGATGGATAAAGCTTAAAGCTAGTCAGGAATCTTCTGACTGCCACCTACGCATGTCAATTGGTTGAAACCCCAGCTTTTCATAGAGAAGATCCAGTTTGAAGTGTTTGTTACTTCGGGAGAATTTTCCCAAGGCCAGGCTGTTATGAGTGCTGTATGTGAGAAAGCCCTTAGTGATGCAGTCAAATGTAGAAAACTAAGGCTCAAAGTGCTGCCCTGAGTGATATTAATTTATTCATGTAAATAATTAGCTTCAGTAGAAGAGACAGAATGACGCTCCAGTGGCACAAGGTATGAGTCTAACACAGTGAGGAAGCTCTCAGCCAGCAGAGGGAGAAGGAAGAGAGGTTCCTGTGACTAAGTCACTCTGAGGTGTTCCACTGTTCCTAAGGGGCTGGTTGCTCCTCAGAGATGCTGGGGGTTTGCATCTGAATCAGGCTGTGATAGCATCTGAGCCTGGATTTAGGCAACAACTGAGTGTCCCAATGTCTGGGCCTAATGCCAGCACTGAGCCACCTAATGCTGTGGGTGTTGTCACATTCCCTGCCTACTTTCTCCATGAAAATAAACAACGGGTCAACAAGAAGTTTAGAGATTGGGACTGATGCGTTGCTCACCCCTAGTACTTGTACTTTTTGCTATTGCTTTGAGGAACAACTTGTTTTTTCTTTAGGTTCCTCATGCAGAAACCTCAGATTTGATCTGATGACACTGATGTACTTTGTCACCAACAGGCACCTGATACCAACAGTATCTGAGGTCTAGATACCTACAAGAGCTCCCTGTGTTCTGGGTAAGCCCTTGCCTTACTGGTGTAGACACCTGTTTTTAAAGACTGGTGTTAGCTGTCACTGGAATTGATGGAAAGACAGTGAAGCAATGACTGGTGGAGTGTCTTTTTACAAGTAAAATGGAAAGAGGTATCATTTGGGACAGCAATGTTAAGTTCCCACTTCTTGAAAAACTGCCTGCATAGCCTTTCTTCTTCCCTGGTATCTGTTTAGACTATGTGGTGACCTTTAAGTCCAAAGGAGTGTATTCTGCTTCAGAAGTTTTCTTCTGTACAGGGGCAGAGGGCGTGCAAGAGAAGTGCCAATGTTAATGAAGGAGATTCAAGGGGGAGATTGGATGCCTGGACCTAGGTTGAGTGCAAGGTGAAGGCTGCAAGAAGCCCAAGTCAGGAGCATAGAGACTTGACAATGGCTGTATTTCATCCTAGAGGCACAATCATTGAAGAGGCAATGGTTGGTCTCGTATCTAGTACCTTATCTGCCCCTGGTTTTGCTCTCTGTTATGGGTAGGGACTATGATCCTGACAACTTTTTTGTTTCCTCCATTGGCAAGTACCCACCCATGACAGCACAGACTGAACTGCAATCCCTCTCATGATTTTCCTATCCACCCTGTCCACCACCACCCCTTTTCTTCTTTCTTTCTTTCCTTCTAGAGAGGGAAGGGAGAAAGAAGGTGGTGACGGAAACACACAAAGGTTTCCATCTCATTCCCCCACCCCCGAGCCTCCTGGCTGGAATGAGCCCGGCTTCTGGTAACCACACCCCAGCGAGACGTCTCCTGCCCCGCACAGGAGGCGGCGGGATGCGGGCGGGAGCCAGAGGCTCCGTTTGCGTTAGTCACTGCAGGACTTTCTCCTGCCTGGCGTGAGGGTGGGGAGGGGGTACCTCTGTGCCTTGCCTCTGCTTCCTACTCTGTGATGTGAGGCACAGGCATGCTCAGTAGCCGGTGCCTACCCCTCCTATCTCAGCACCAGTGCCTACACTACTAGGAGACCGCTTGCAGCAGGAACAGAGCCGGAAAGCCATCTTAGCTGGAGAGGGAGACAACAGACCCTCAGCCGCTCGGCGCCCGCTTCCCCGCACACATGTGAGTACCCGGCCAGCCCTGCCCGGCCCCGCAGCTCCCCCGCAGCCCGGGGGGGTCCCTGCCCTTCCCGGGGCTGGCCCCACGCCCTGTCCCACGCCCGGCTGCGCTGCGGGCTGCCCCGCAAAGAAACGCGGGCGGAAAGTTCGCAGCCGCCGTGGGGGAAGGAGAGTTGCTCCGCAGACTTCGGGGAAACCGCGGAGAGACTACCCTGTTGCTTCCGCAGCCGAGGGGGGGAGTGACTTGTGCGGTGTGTGTGGGATGCGCAGGGTGGGGAGAAGGGATGGAAACGGGAATAAAATGTCTGAGCTGCCGGAGCCTGTGTGGATGGCATCCGTGCCAGGGTTTCCAGGGCGTGGGGCTTGGCGTGTGACATTCAGGCAGCCGGAGTCTGTAGCAAGGCGCGTTAAAGTCCAATCCACCTCCTGCTGCTGCTGCTGTCAACCTGTGGGCACTTCCATGGGGCTCTGGCTGCTGTTTATTCCGCTGCCAGGCAGTAGCAGAGAGGATTACTGACACGTTTCTAACTCAGATTAATACTCAAAAGGAAACGCTGGGCCAAGATCCTCAACAGGTTCAAGTCAGGACTGTTCGATAGCCTGAGTCACTCTGTGCTGCTGATCCACAGCTAATGGGTCCTGTTTATTTTCACTCTTCTCAAATACTAGCTGTCTGATCAATTCTGCCTCACCATCGCCAGTGCCAATGGCTTCCTGTCAGCAGTACTTGATAATAAGCTCCTCTCATCAAATATCTCTTCCAAGTCTTTACATTCAGCATTAATGGCAGCATTAACGTTCTCTGCTAGGCAGTGATGAAACCCCCAATGTAAATTCTGAAAGGAGAAGCGTGCTGAGGTAAGTGGGAATGGGTCAGACTCCTGTTCATTCACAAAAGAATTCAGGTACCTAAATGCATCGTTTTACTATCGTCTCAAATTGCTCATTCCTGGTGACTCCTAAGGCACAGCCAGAGAAGATGTCTAAAACAGTCACTCACATCTGGTGTATGGGACCAAAGACTGGTTGTATTGGGTGGTCTTGGAAGAACTGGAGCTTGGCTGATACAGACAAGATGAGGAGTGGCAACCTGTCATTAAATTATGTTTAAATTATTTCCAATAACCAACTGTTCCTCAGGAGGGTTTTCAAAATAGTCTACATTCACATATTCTGAAACGTTGGCTTTTTCTTTAATGCTATTGCCTATATCATATCTCAGACAATAAGCTGTTGTCATGTTGTCTAAAATGTTTCCAAAGCAAGGAACCCTTTGGAGTCAAAAAAAATGCTGTCTAGAAGAGGATTCCTTATGTAAACAGTGAACTTCATCTAGCAAAAGCCAGTTCATTGTAAGCTTCCGTTGTCTAGTTTTGTTTCTGTTAAGAGCCAGATGATGACATCAAATACTTTTATTTGCATGTGACCCGTTCCTCAGTGATTAATACAAGAGTTTGCTGCTGCAGTGTTAGACAAACTAAGCTGTTCAGACACGAAGCAATAACTCGGATAAAGTTTAACTTCAGTGTATGTTTTGGCTCGGTGTACGTAGGTGTTCATGAAAGCATTTGTAAGTAAAGCAGAAAGAGTGCTGCTAATATAACTTGTCATTCTTTTTCTGTAGGGGACTTGCATCAGATTTCTGTCAAAAATTAGAAGAAAAAGGGAAGGTATTTTTTGCCTGTTTTGGCATTATAGACTTTCAGTTTGATAATCAAAACAAAGCCAAGATGTGTAGGCAGTGTGCCATTGGCAGTGGCAGTTGGCATCTATTTCATTGCCAGATATTGCAATGAAAACTTTTTTTTAACATCTGCATGAATATCATGTCCCAGTAGCTTCTGAGTTACTGGTGAACAACAGAGATAAATGTGTAGTAGGTACTGGCTTTAGCAACAGCTACAGTCCAGTTCACTGGACTACAAAAGCTAATTGCTAGTGAGCACCAAGAGCTCTGTAGAGGTTCTGCTGCTGTGACACCTGTAGAGTATTGCAAACATGGACTCTTCCCGTGTGCCTATACAGACGTCCATGTAAGACATGATGTGTCTCCAACTGGTGTGAATGAGTGTCAATGAAGAACTCCCTCACTGGATCAAATGACCCCTCCACCTACGCTGGTGTGCTGTCCCTTAGAGCAGCTTGCAGGGAGTCCTCGGGGAAGAGAACAATAAAACAGAGAACATGCAGTGCTTTTCCCAGAATACATTCCCAGTTGCCAGTGAGGCAAGTCTCAGGGAGTGCCTGAACTTGAGGAGAGTTCTTTCTATTTCAGTGACTCCCAAATGGCGTTGGTGGTGTTTCAGGAGGGTGTCCAGATGCTCCATTTGCAGTGTCCTGTGGCAAGGAGCTTTACAGCTGGACCATGCAGGGTGTGAAAGCCTCTTCCTGTTTGTTCTGAGCTAGCAGGTAACAGGTTCTGTCTCATTTTACTCTTGTGTTGGAAATCAGAGAACAGTGTTCCTTATTCACCATCTTCTCAGTGATTCATGACTGTGTATCACCCCAGCAGACCTGCACTGATTTACATCAGGTGGGAATCTGTCCCTGTGGTCTCTGTCGCAATGAGTACGAACCAGGGCAGGTAAGATACATGCAGCTAACAGACATCTTTCACCTGGGTGCAGAGGAGAGGAAACTGTGACATAGAAAGGTTGAATGAAAGGAGAAGGATATAAGAAGAATCTAAAGCAAGAACAGAGAAGGGTAGCACCATGCCAGTGCAGTTGTGAAGATGATTTTTTTTTTCCAGGTGTAAGGGAGAGCACACAAACTTATGTGGAGGAGATATGAGGAGCAGTGAAAGCAGATGAGGAGAAGAAAATGGTGCTTAAAGTTGAGGTGCTTATAGACTTTGTTCCTCTCAGGAACACAGACTAACAGCAGCACATGAAGTGTATGGTTTTGTTTCTTTTAGAGTGGTCACATCTCAATAGGTAAGTGTATATAATAGAAGCTCCTGGCATTATATCATCTGTTGTTTACAGATAGGTCAGTGACCAGACAGCAGGGTGCCTTTGATTACATTAATCCAATACAAATGTGCTCTACTGCAGGGTACAACTTTTGTGAGACAAGCAGCAAAGCAAAGCACCTGGCTCTCCCTGGGGCAGAATTGCTTCCCTGTATCTCATTCCTCGGGTGGCAGTTAGAGCTTTCTAAAAAACAAATCCTTCTGCCTGTTTTAGAGCAGTAAGGAGTACATCCTGGAGGGATGGATGGGATTAAAATGGTTGCACCAGTTGTAATAAGTCTGTTCTGGTTAATGTCTATTCAGTTTCTCTGAAAAGAATGGCATGGCTCTGGTCTCCTGCTGTTTGCAGAGCAGTACTTAGCCCTCTTTTTGTGGGCATACTTTTATGGAACTCGGCAAAATCTCCTTACCCTGCCCTTCTCTTGTAATGCTCAGCAGAGGCAAAACAATTTAGTGCTCTTCTCTACACAATCCTGACCCACTGCTTTTAGGGAGTTCAGTGGCTGACAGAAGTGCCTACAGCCAGTGCGTGTCCTAGGAAAGTATAACCAGCACGGAATGGAGGGGTAAATTCTGTCAGTGATGCAGGTGTTTCCTTCCAAGTACGTTCCAGAAGAGCTCCAGAAATCCACGGTGGCAGGAATATTTGAGTCCACTGGAGATCTCAGGGTTCCGCACTGGTGGCCAGCTGCTACCCAGAGAAGCTAGATTCAGTCTTGACACTTTCTGACACTCTCCCTCACTTCAGTCAGCTGGAGGAATCCATGGTTTGAGGGTCCTGCAGCATTGGTTCACACAGGTTCTGTTCTCCCCTTCCTTCCACTGCCCTTTTGCCATCATTTGTAGGATGTAGAGCACGTGGAGGATTCTCACTGACAGCTTTAGCCAAAGGTTTATGTTGGCCTGGAAGGAACAGTACGGTCTGTCCCAAATAAGTTCAAAGTGACTGAACTGATTATTTTAAGCAATTACAACTTAAGAATATCCTCTCACCTACGTCATTCAGTGCTCTCTACAGTCATTTGTAGCCATTACCAGCAATTAACTAGGTTGGTGTTTTTTAATGATGCAATTCCTTTTTACCTGATATCTGTACTTGAGCCCTCCAAACTCTTTTCCGTTATCCACTGAACAACCACCAAATGATTGCAAGGTGGGGTTTTTTTAACTGCTCAGTTATGACAACCTTCTGTTTTTCTGTGTAAAGTAGGAACTCATTGAAATAGAACTCTCTGAACATTTGTAAGTAAGTGTTTTGTCAGTTGCAATTATATTGCAGGTTCTGTACTGGGTGAAATAATTGGAATAGAAGTTCCTGACCAAATGATCTGAATTACCTGATCTCTTCAGATGCAAAATTTAATGAGTAATATGCAGAAAAATGAAAGTATTTCTATTTCAGAGTAAATGGGAAAGAAATTTGTCAGGTGCTAACTTACACCTGCTGGACTTGCTATCACAGGGTCAAAAGAGGACTTTTCTAGAAAATAGAGATTCTCCTATGATGACGTTGTAAAAGATCAAAATCACATAGTTTCAGGAATTGATCTTTTTGTTTGTTTTAAAAGTACGTTCTCATCTGTTGCAGTGCTCTCTAAATGTAAACTGGTAAATGTATTGGAATCAAGTGTTGTCACTGCATATTTATACATCAGAGCTGTATTATGCTTCGGTTTTGGAAGTGTCAGATAGCTGATGGCTTGTGTTTGTGAGGAGTCAGTGCTGTGAACTTCACTGGAGTTTTTAGTATTATGAACCATGTCAATACCGTGCAGAATTGAGACAGCCTTTGCAAGATGCTGGAGGCAGAAAGAGAACGGATGGGCGGTGGGAACACACCAGGGGCTGTGGTGTGTCCTGCTTCATCAAATGGTGTCCTTATGCTGAAGTCTAAGTAGGAAACAAAGTGTTCGCGGAGTTTACAAAACTCCTTACATGGTCTACGAAAGAGTTGATGAGAGGAAATACCACAATAAGCGTTGAACTGTTGTTAGTGCCTGATACTGGATAGATGCTGATTTGCCTTTAAGGTGCTCACACTAGATCCAGATGGGAATTTACAGATCAAACTTTTAAAATTTTAATTGGAAAATTAAATTGAAAAATTGAACAATATTAAAGATGCAGTCATTGTAGGGAAAAGGTGAGGTTTTTTTATTTCCTGTTCCAGATGCAGGAGAATGTGTTATATTACAGAATTATGAAAAGACTTTTTTACGTTCTTTGAAATAAGTTTTGCAATTTGGTTTAAAATATCTTCTTAAAGGACCGTAGCGCATGTGAGAGATGTTTTACAAACTGGTTTTGGAGATACTAAAAAATCTCACTGGACATTGTCCTAAGCAATGTCATTGAGTGGGCTTTTCTTTCAGTGGAGAGTTGGACTAGCTGATCTCCAGAGGTTCCTTCCAACCTCAGTGTTTTTGTGGTCCTGTTTGAAAAGGTCAGTGAAAATTGAGTATGTTGAACTTAATTAAACTAACAATTGGCTGTTTCCCAAACATTCAAGAATTTGACTTTTCATCCATGATAACTTGGTAGCGCTTTAATTTTCAACCTGTTGGTAGTACATGCTGCAGAAATACCTGTAATAGACGGGGAAAACATACGGTATTTGGGAAGGGAGAAAATGTAGGAGTTTAAAAAAAAAAAAAAAGCATATCAATGGAATGCATTATTAAATTTGGCTTGAATGCAAAAGTTGATATTCCTCCCACAGAGAACAAAACCTAGGTTCCCTGCAAGCAAACTTGCTCATCTTTCATATTCAATACAGTCTTCTCTAGCTTGGTGTCTGCTCCCATCTCTCCATGCCTATGTCTTGCAATAGCTTGGTAGTTTGAGAAAAGCTATTGTTCTGTTCTCCTGTAAATGCTGTCTCAGTAGTGCCGAGCGCGTGTTTTAATAAAGCCATATGTGCTGATAGCAAGTTAGAATGCCCAGATCCATAACAGGGGAGAAGCAAGTCTCCCTGCACACGCAGCAGATTGGGAGAAAGAGGAATTGCTGGTAGTAGGCAAGGTTACCAAGGAGTGGTGTGCTGACCAAGACAGGAGTTGTGACCCGCTCACAAAAGTTGTGACCCAAAAGCTACAGAGCTGTGGCTTTTGTTAGCTCAGCTTTGTAACTTCTGGAAATGATGGGTTTAATCCCTGGTTTTATCTAGCAAGATGGTGACAGTTGAATTAGCACAAAGGACTGTGTTGCTTCAGGGCATGGTTGCGGAGGTGAATCCTTCATCAGTGGAGCTATACAGGAGCTCTGCGGGCAAGCTCAGCAGAGAATGCTCCTTATATCCGTGCTGGTAGCACATACCTCTTGCTTTTGGGCTGTCAGAAGTGGGACAGATACTTAATCCATCCCGGCCTCTCCAGATCTCCTTCCTCAGTCTAGATTCCATGTACTTCTGGAGAAGAGGTGAGCAGTGAGTTTTCCAAGTGAGCCTTGTGAACTGCACTTCTTGCTGGAATTAATCTCTGAACTTTCAAAGTGAGCAATGCACCCAAAGTACTCAGCTCTACTGAAGCACGGCTGCCTACATAACAGCAAGTGGGGATCCGTTGGAGGAAAGGGCTTGGGAGTTGGCTCCATAGCCTTCTCAGCATCTCCTCTGCACCCTCAGAAAGGACAGGGTGCTGGCTCGGGGAGATGGGGGATGTTGTAATGCACTAATTGCCCTTTTAGACACTGAGGTCCTGAGTCAGGCAACGTGCCAGCATTTTAGAAATACACGGGTCCCAGTAAAGCTTTCCTAGAAACTATGAAAATCATTAATTATCCCTAAACCTGCTTGTTATCTACTTCAGGAGGTTAATGGATAGAAATTACATTTGTTCATTTGAATTCACATACAAAAAAAGCTTCTCTTTATCATGCTACTGAATCTGGCCCTACTCAGGGCCTTAATTACAGTGTGCTGCAGTAAGGCAAAGGGCACTGCTGCTTGAAAGCATAACTCTGATCTGCGGGTATCCCCCAGCTGTTGGCACAGACTATCACACACAGTAGTGCTTTTTATGTTATTTTGGAGTTTAGAGGGGAATTCTAAGACTGGATAGTTCTTATTGCTCTCGGTGATCCTGAGTAACAGTGAGGGACAAAAATATCTCTCTCTCATGCATCCTCTACTCGGTTGATCTGTGGGAAAGCTTCCTGAACTCCAGCTAGGTTTGCCAAGGGCTCTGATAGAGACTACTGGTTCCCCCTTCTCTTTCTTTCACATCCAATGTATGCACAGAGAGAATAGCTGTACCCAACAGGAGTCACCCATGGTGGCAATTCAGATGGGGAAGGAAAGCAAAGAAAAAAAGAACTTTAATCAACAGCAGCAAACCCAAAGTTGTCTTCTAACCCTGAAAGGCAGAATATTTTGTACTACCAAGCAACTAAAATGATTGGCATAGCACTTCTTGCTGCTGAACATCCCAAGTGGGATCAAACCTAAATGGTTACCACAAGATAATTGGACTTGGCTGTTGGTAAAAAAGGAAAGATTCCTAAATAGGCATCAGATTGAGCATCGATAAGCAAAACTCTGGCAGAATGACCATGCATCCCTTGTGTCGGGTGAGAGTGGTGGATGCTGCAGTCCTGATTTGCTAAGACTGCTCCTGGCCAGCTATTCATATTTGCAGGGGACAGCTGTGTACAAATACAGCTTTGTTTTCTGTCATAAATGCACTGAGTGCCAAAGCAGTCCTTTCAGAGGGCTTTGGGTGTCTGGTTGTTTCCTACACTTCAAAAGCTGGCTGAGATTTGAAGGTGACTTGTAGCCCATCCTCTTACCCAAGAACTTCAAGGCAGAATTCTCGGAGCTGGTGTCAGCGCTGTGGTTGAGAGGCTTTCTGCTGATTGGGATCCACGGAGAGCTCAGCTTGAGAGAGGGTACTGCCAGGATGAATCAGCAGATATCTTCCTGGAAGCAGTTGACAGTCTGGGTATCCCAAGCGTCTAGCAGAGGTCCCACCAGGCTATAAAAGTCTGTTTCTGAGTTGTTTGACTTCTTCTTTCCAGCAAGGAGGTGTACAGTCATTCCCTGACGGCTGTGATATTGTCTCCCACACATGTATGAAGATCACACAGTGACATTTTTCAGCAACTTTGTTTACTAGAGGATATAAATACAAAAATATTTCAAGTCACTTAATGTTTTGATGCTTTTCTCTTTGTATTGAATGTTTCAAGGAAAGTAGAAGAAGAGAATGGAAAGGCAAAATATGCCCCATGTGTCTTTGCATGTTGACACGGACCTGCACATTTTTCATGTCAGTTCTCAATTGCTTCATGTACATAATACGATATGGTCTCTTGTATTTCATCTTCATAATTGATGCATAGCTACAGCAGCAATGTTAAAGCAAAGACCCTTGCATTAGCATGTTCATTGCCCTTGTTGTGCCAATCAGTTTTATGAAATTAACTCCAGGGGAGAATGAGTGGATTCGATTTTAAGTTCTGTGCAGAGGCTGAAATGTTTCAGCAGTAGAACGATCTCCTAACAGAAATTGCAGCTGCAAGGTGCTTTTCTTGTTCAATCTCCACCTGGCAAAGGCCGTTCTGAACTATATAAGCTGATATTTTTCTTGTTGCTGACTCCCAGATAGCTGTTTGCTGAGGATCTTCCTCACCACCACGGTTTTAGAAATAAAGCCTGTTTTCAGTCCTGAGCCCCCTCTCCCAGCCCTTCCTATTTCATGAGCAGTCTGGATGGTGATACTTGTCATGCAGAATGAAGGCACTTTGACTTAGACTGAAACGTAACACTTACAGAATCAAGCCCTCGCTGTATTTACATGGAGGAAAGAGCTTAATGAGTCAGGTAGTGTGTGTGTATGAATCAAGAAGGGGGCCTGTGCCTTGGGGAAGACAGCATTGCACCCAGAGAGAAGAGCAGAGTTCTTCTCTCACCAACACCCTCATTCCTGTGCAGTCAGTGAACAAGAGGTACCAACATTTCTGAGTAATTTACGGTACTCTTGGAGGAAGCTGTAAAAGAACTCCAGAAACCTTAAGTCTGATTGCACTGGATAGTTGCTAGTATTGAAGGCCCATAGAAGATTAAGTGTTACCCAGCAAAGGGAAAAGGAGGTCATATCTGTTTAGGAAGTTAAATCTAAAATCCTCAGAGGCAGCATGGCTACTGGCTCTAGATCAGGCTCAGGTCAGAGCTAAATCATTCTGTCAAGGTGTTTTCACTCTGAGATGCTGCAGTAGCATTGCTTAACTTGAAGGAAAACACTAAAAAAGGCAGAAAACGCGTAGTTCAGAAGGTAACTCAAAGTGAATTAAGCATTATATACTTTGCCAAGTGAACCTGAAAAATCCCCAGATATTGTAAAGCGTTTAACTTAACTGGTGGCTTGCCAAATGCTCATTTAATTTAATTTAAAACTACACTTTTTTGTTGGTTGCTTGTTTTGATTGGTGATGGTGGTTTTCTCTGGGTTTGTTCTAGCATTGCTGATCTATAGGACTGAATGTGGTTTGCCGTGAAGGCAGCTGTTCCCCCAACCTGGAGCAGAGAAGTTGTGCTTCAGTGTTTGGATATATACATCCATTTGTGAGACTCCTCTAGTGGAAAGGATGTTTTTTTCAAAGGCTTATGTTTACTTCTATAACCTTTGTTTTGCTTTGAAACTGATTGTGCCGATAGCTTATGGGATTATGCATGTAAATAGCAAAGGAAGGTACTTGATAAAGATTTCTTCATATCTTTAAAAAAAGATGTCATCTGGGATTTTGGGTAACAAATGAGAAACTCCTTTACTTGAAGGGCGGTGGGGTACTGTTGTGAGTAACAGACAGGGGATAGCAAGCTGATGAACAGGCAGGGGAAGAGGAGACAAATATAGGTGTTTACACTTGCGGCTTGCTGCACCGAGCCAACATTCAGTCTCTTGACAGCACAGTCACATAACAGTCTCCGGCAGCCAGGTGTCTTAGGCAGTGACTCATATGCTGAATACAGTTCTCTGTTGTTTTCACTGTGGTCCCATGTTAACCTGCAGATGGCCTATTTTGAAATCTGCCTTCCCCTGTAACTTCCCAGTGGTGACTGTGACTTCTCCGTCTGAATTTGAGACTTTTCCCTTCCTGAGGTGGCTTGATTACAGATGGATTATAGATTCACCAACCAGCAAGCATCAACTCCAGCTCCAAGTGACAGAGGGCTCCTAGCCTAACTTCCCATGGAAATGGCTTTCCTTTGTATTTGTACTGGGATGATTACGTGCGTTTTGGGGCTCAAACAGCAGAAATGTATCAAGCAGGCTGTCAGTGGTGACAGGAGACAGGATAGCAGTAATTCCCTTGTGTCATCAAATAAACAAAGGAAGTGCCCCTTCTTTGAGCTACAATTTCCTTTTCTTTGGTCAAAGTAGAATAATCTCTGGTTTTTCTTAGCTATGTTTCTGAGAGAACAGACTAGGCTAACTTGGCTTCAGGCTTCATTCTTTTCATAACAGAAAAGACTGGTTGTAGGTTGAGGTCAGAAGAAAATTAATTTAGAATAGGTGAGGAATTAAGGTGAGGGCCTTGACTCTTTCTTATGTTAACTAGAACTTATGAATTTCAGAAAAGCCTTTGCATTTTCTGTTCTGCCAAGCTCCAACCTTGTAAATCCTTCTCTCAGAACCAGTACAGAAAAATGAGAATTGTCAGGATGGAGAATGCATTTTTTACTTTAATATCACATCTCAAACTTCAGCATCATGGATGCCTCAGCATTTGCAAAAATACTGGGCACGTGAGAGATGGTGTGACCTCTGAACAGACCAAACAGCCCAATACTGTCTCGTAATGGAGACTTGGAATTTGAAGCTAATTTTTCTCTCTCCCAAACTCTTTTAATTAGCAGGTAGAACTCTAGATATTTTTGCTATGTACAGGCAGAGGTAGAGAGGTGGTCATGCTAAGCCATCCTCTCCCTGTTCCCAGTTAAAGTGCTTTTTGCATGAAGGCTTGACACATCTTTGTGTTCCCTGATTAGGGATAGGAAAAGACTGCTTCTGCTTCCTTGTCACTACAGTTATAGAGACACTGAATGAAGAGGACACAAGGATAGACTGGGATGCACGATCCACCGCCACGTTGGACATCACACCACCTCTCTATTGCAGAGAGAAGGAAATCAGTGGTGTCTTTGTCCTCCTGTCTTCAAAGTGGAACAAAGGGAAGATACTGTAGTTGGCTCTCCTTTCCCTTATAAAGAAAAGAAAAAGACTCGAGGACTTTGTTTACTTCTCTTTAATTACTAGACCTCTGCCCAAGTAATGGAAGGTGTTTGGATCTGGGAATTCTTTATAGTTACTGTCACAACCAAAATAAAGTTCTTCTCAAGGAGCCTTTACTTTTCCAGAATGTAGTGCATTTTGGATTTCCAAGTACAGAATAGGTTGTAAATAGAACTTGCTCTTGGGTATATACAAATAAATGCTCAGGATGCTTAACTCAGAGATCAAAAAGACAAGTAAGCTGACCTTACAAAGATTGAGAGAAGATATTAATACTCCATGAGAAGTGTAAGATTTCTAGGTGAGAAGATATTCAGCACAGGAACAAACACCTCTGCCTAGGAGCATGCAGACTTTCTTCAAATTGCTGGGATTTTTAATGACAGCTGCTTTGTGCAAACGTGTATAGAGAATGCCCAATTTAGATGTTTCCATGATGCTGTGCAAGAGTGAGTCTGTATATGAATGTTATGATGCAAAGCATGTTATATTTCACAGCTTGGTGTTTTGCTCTGTCTTTAGAAACAAAATCCTGAGAGGCTGGGGTTTTATTGGGGGGGGATTGGTTGGGGTTTGTTTTGTTTGGGGTTTTTTTTGCACATGTGCATTAAATAGATGGGTTGTTTTGGGACAGACAATTTGTTTTGTTTATTTTTCAATCTAAAGTGGAGAAGTTGCTTGATGAATTAAAATGTGAGAATGTCAGCCTCTTAGTTTTGGGGCCTCATCTCCAGTCCACTGAGGTGGTGGTTCTCCTAGTTCAAGCAACATGGCTTTGGAGAGTTTTTCCCAGTAGTACTTTTCTTCACACGGGATGTGTTATTGGTGCTTATCTTCCCTATGTGGAGATACCCTTGATAGCAAGTTCAACGACAACAAAACAATAATAATAATTTTAAGTCATGTGTCTATAGCATCAGAGAAGTAGAGAATATATTTCATAGAAATGTGTGGCACAGGAATTAGTCTGATTCATAAAAGGTAAAGGTTCTGGACTGTATAATGCCATACTAGGTCAAAGAGGATGCACCCAGGATCTTTCTCATTTGTTCTTGTCCCCCGTTCTGTAATGTATATGGAAGTAAAGCAAACTGATTCTTGAAATGTAGCAGTAGTTATGTATTAGCCATATAAAATTGGCTGAAATAAGAGAAATGTGTAAAAGGCCCCTAGGCCCCGGGTCTCTCATATCTGGTGCATCAGAGCAGAGCACCAACACAGATCAGACAAGCAGGCAGTGATCTGAAAGGTCAAGGGAATGCATAAGGTTGAAAACTCCTTGAAGAGGGGGGTGAGAGATTTCTCTCTAAAAATACCTGTCTGAAAGACAAAGCGTTTTCAAGTTGAGGAACAAAGAGTGAATTTTAATTAGGATAATGGTTTCAATAGGCTAAAAAAATCAAAATACCCCTCTGTCTTAAAGACAGTTACCAGTACTAGCAACCTCAGCACCGCACAAATTTACACCATGTAAACATTGACAAATGAACCAAAGAAGAAGTGAAATCTTGCTGAACAACTAAAAGATAAAAAAACATTGTATATATTTTATGGATTTTTTCCCCCCTTCATTATTAGCAGCTGTTAATGGGAATTAAGACCAAAGACAGAACATCCTGTTTTAAATTGAGTAGCATAAGTGAATAAAAATGATTTATGTAGTTCTCTTACATAGTTAGGAATTGTCTTGGGGCTTTAACGAATGTCTTCCCTTTGCTGATGTCCTCCAAATTTGTCTCACAGAACTGAGTTAACGTGGGATTGTGTCTCCATCACAATGCTCTAGAAATTGACGTTTTAAAAGTTAGGACTTCTGTCCTTTTCCTGAATGTTTCTTCTCTCAAAGTACTAGCAAATAAAACAGCCTGCAACAACCCTTCCTCACTGTTTGGCTGGGAAGGTGGCTTCTGCTATTTGTTGTTCTTTGTAATCTCTGCAAGTGTGCCTGGTGTTTGGTGATACGCACAATAGTAAGTACTAGTTAAGTGAGGAGTGCAATAGAGGAGCAACAGCATGATGCTGGTAGAAGGAAAGATGTTTTAGTCCAGTGACGCTCATGTAAAGTGGGTTACTGGGGTAAAACATAACCACCCCTGCCTTCTTCATTCTTTTTTACCTCTTTCCTTGCCTTTGATCTATGACTAACTCTGACTACCTTTGACTATCTTTGCTGTCCTGTAACTACCCGGCCTCACAAAACCTTTTGTGGCAAGTGTTTGCTCCAACAGTGTGTGCACGATGTCTGTCCTTTAGATTTTTCATCAGAGGCCACATCTTGTGGCATCAGGAATATACTTGCCAGACTCATTTCTAATTTGAAATTTGATTTCTTCAATGTTAATAAATTTAAAAAACCAAGCAAACAACAAAAAAAACCCAACCCACCACTCCCAAACAGCAGTCATACTGAACGTGAAGCTATGGACTGGGGAAAAGATCTTCTCACTAGAAAAGATCTTTGAAGGGAGAAAATAGATTCCCTATGAAAATATCAAAGCATGTGAAGTTAATGGATTCTGACAAGGAAAAACAAAAAAAACAAAACCTGAAGAAAATAGTAAGTTCAAACATACAAGAGGGAAATAGGAAAGAGAAGGGGGTGTGTGTGTTGGAAATAAAGGATAGATAGATGGCTAGATAAGTGCTTGAGATTATGTTGTGGCTAAAGAGCTATTAGCAGGAATAGGAATTTCTTTCCTCATGCCAAGCACAGCCTCAACTTATGTGGTGTCAAGGTCGCCTTGGAATTGCAGTCCTGAATTCCTGCTCTAACACAGTGCTCTGTGCTGGTGACTACAGCCTAATGCATCCTCCAGTGCAACCAGACCCTCTCAGACTGATGCAATACTGATGTAATTGTAATCACTCTTAAAGTCACTTTTATAGTCTGATTAGGTCCCATTAAGGTCAAAAGTATATGGAGTTTATCAAAGGAAAAGAAAAAAAGCAGAAAACCTTTTGGTGAGCTAGGAAATGTACATGGGTGAAGAACTTAAGGCAAAACTTCTGTTCAGGTTATTGTTATCAAAGATGATCTGTACTGCTATAGGTACATATGCCTTCTTCATTGCTGTAGTGTTTGATACCTCACAAACATGCAGAAATAGAAACAGAGAGCTACAGCTAAGTCACTAAGATCTCACTTTCAGTGGCATGTGCATCAGTGGGAGTCAGACATTTGAAATGCCTCTCCATTGATGATCTGATGGAGAGCTGACAGATACTGGGGTGTATTTAGAAGTGCCTGTTCTGCCTGTGACCATATGTGATGAGAGAAACTGGATGGGGTGAGGGCGGGATTAAGGCTCTGGTAAACTGTAGTCTCCCAGACATCTCTCCTTTTAGTACTGCTTGGGCATTTTATGTGCTTCTCTGCTTTTTTTGACTTCCAAGAAGTGGCTGAACTGACGTAGCAACTGTGTTGCTTCCTGCTCACAGGCAACTTCAAATGAAATATGTATTTAACTTAATTAAAAATAAAATTGAAAGCCTTTATTTTCGTGAGACAGCTTCACTTTAAACTAGAAATTATTTTTCCTTGTTTTGGAGCAGCTGCAAGAACAGTAGTTTCTCTTTTCTGTCTCAATGGCAAGAAAGAAGTACATGAAGGAATATATTCCAGTGGGTGCAGGGTCCAGAAGCAGTAGAGCAAAATGAATATAAAATTCAGTTGTTATAGCAAAACACTTCTATTGTCTGTTCTTTTAAGGTGTTGTTTATGTTGGTGCAGTATAAGGCAGAGAAACAAAAAGTTATGGGAACTAGATGCAGCAAGACTGGGTTGGACAGAACAAATGGTTTTGATTAGAAATGGTATTACTGTGCCCACTTGGAAATGAGAAGATAAGAGACCTTGACCTGAATATTTCATATTCAGAATTCTTGACAGTAGGATAACAACAAAATTTAGAAGCAGTAACTGAAGGACAGCTGCCATGGGGTGACTTATGTCAAGAACTGTTAGAGTACTGAGGCCTTTGCCAGCTCTGGGTAGGAGGCCCATGCTTCTCCTTTCTGTGTTACGGGAACATTGTGCAGTTTATGTCCGCTACCACAGTTGTATCTTTTGCTCTTATTTAAAATAGATCTTTGGAGTTGTGGTGCTTAATCAAATTCTGTAGCAATTGCTGCTTACGACTTGTCATCTGGGCCTATACCAATGCAGATGTGTACATATAAGAGCTAGTAGCCTGGTACCTTCTAATTAGCAAATTCCTTAATTCCTTCAAAAGTAATAAACATGGATGTTGAACAAAGGCACTTTTTTGTTTTTTTAACCACCCACCTTAGTTCAGCAGCCAAGTTTAGGTACTGGTCCTGAAAATTTCAGCAGGAGCAGCTCTGTGGAGTAAAAACGATGTGCTTCTCCCACAGACCATTCATGGGTACAAAAGTGCAGTGTCTCCTTCTCTTCCATCTCCTTGTTTCCCAAAGCTATGCATGGCTTTTCTTCTATATATTGTCAATTTTACCACCAAACATTTCCATTTCAGTGCTGATGTATGGAAGATTATAACATCCAAAACATTGCTACAGTAGGCTACTACTATGAGATGATATGGGTACAATTAGTCATATTAATTTCTTCTCTTTTAATAGCTGGGAACAAAACATATGGAATCAGTGAGCAACAAAACCTCAGTTTTCATTTGAAAAAGGAAATAGAGAATGATTCATTCTAAAACCATACGCTCCAAAGGAGGAAGATTTGAATTATTAACAACACATCTAAACATGATGGGTGCTGACACCTTTGTCTCGTGTATTTTTACTGCCATGGATTTTCTTCACATGCAGTGAGAGAATTTACACTACAGGAAGTGTTGTTAATGGTTTCACGCTTCCTACCCATTTTTAGCTGCTTAATTTATGGAAAGCCATTACTAGGTGAGTCACTGCTTTCACAGGATTAGTGTGGCTGAGATAGAGCTTTGAGTGTTCCTTTGATTTCCATATTTGCTTGAAAGGAACAACAGAATCACATTAAAACTGTTAGTGTTTGGTATTACAGTAGAGTTCAGAGTCTCTGCTCTACTTGATCATGTACAAATACTGTGAGAGATGCTCCCTGTCCCTATAAGCCAACAAGTTAAACAAGAAAGAGACTTATCTGCATTAAAGATGCCATGAGTCAGGGTTCAGAATTTGTACCTAATTGGATGGGAGTTAAATGTTTGCAGATTACAAACAGGAGCAATACCAGGAATCTCACTACAAAGAACTGTTCCTCCTGCAGAAGCACCTTTACGCATGTGCTGTTCTTAAGAGGTTTTGGTTAGACATTCACAAGTTACAAAAAATAACAGCCGAGCCTAAGTATCAGCATTTGTCCTTAATAGAAAATGAACCGCAGGTTGAAATACATTTGGGCTCTCTGTATCATGAACTTAACAGGAGAAATGCAGTGTGTAAAATACTAAGCACTAATTAAGATGTAGATTTCCTAGCCAATAAATTTTGTAATCAATAATTCAGAAAGATTTGTTCAATTGAGAGAACAGTCTCCAGAAGGCAGTAACAGATAAAATTTAAAGGAAACCCTAAAGTGATTTTTTTTTTTAAACTAATTTACTCTTCTGTAAACCTCTGAACTTGTCACAGAAGATGTGTTACCTGTTATGAGACTTTCTCCCAATTAGAAGCTCTTGAACATCTGCCTAGGTTTTTTCTGCTACACATTTTCTGTACAAGTCTACCTCCAGAGGCTGTTTGTTTCAGTTATGCGGAGTTTTCTTAATTAAGGAGCCCATGTCTCATTGCACAGCACATACCAGGTAGTACAACTATCCATCTGCATTTGCCTGGATGAGAAGTCTGTTGTGTGATTGAGTCAGTGTGGACCTGCAGCTGGGTTAACTTTGAACTTCTGTTGCAAAGAAATGGTAATTTTTTGGTGCTACTGTAGATAATAATGAAATGAAGCATCTCTAGTTCTCCCTCTTTGTTTTCCACTGGAGAATTTGTGGGGGATGAAACCAGAGAGATGATCTTACAAGTAATTTATTGCTCAGGGTTCTTTTTTTCTCCCCAATTTCTTTCTATTCTGTCAGCTTCTTTTTTCTCACACCAATTACTCTGCCTTAAGAAATTACACGCTCTTCATAATAGTGCTTGAAGATTGGTATGTTTGCTGTATAAATTCTGAGGCAGATCTTCAGCTGCTACAAAGTGAAGTAAGTCTGAAACCACAACCTTTAATTCCAGCTCAAGGATTTTTTTCTATGTGATCTATCCCTTTTTACCTAGAGTTTTTTGAACGCTTGGAATGTTTTAAGAACAAAAGTAAAGCAGTAGAGTAGTGAATGATATGCATAAGATTTGGAGACAATAAGTCACTGTCAGCTTGTTAAATACCAAGTTGTTGAAATCAAAAATAGAACACATCAATTGGTGTGATTACCTGTATCTATGTGTACCCCCATGTGTACACTTCTGAAAGAGGTGTTAGAAAATAAATCCCAGATGACTCTTAATCATCATCAAACTGATCACATGAGAACAGGCAAGTACAATAAAACATTCTTCAACTACTGTGTTGCAATATGAGTTCGTGGTGGAGACAGAAACCCACTGGAATTAACTTTTATAAGAAGATACAAGGTACTTGGGGTATTTAGAATTTAACTGTTCCATCACACCCAGTAGCATTTTTCTTAATGTGAATATGTTTGGACTATGTATTATTTACTAGCTATATATGTGGATTTCCAGGCAAAACATATTTTTAATTTTATTCTGAAGTTAAATCAGTACGAACATTTGTGGTGGATGCTTTTACTTGTACTTTCAAAACACTCCACATTTTTCATGTTCTTATTTCGTTGAGAGGAGTTGAGTGACAGAATGCAGAGTCATTGTCTACAGAAGAGCCACTGACATGTCTGAGCTATAACAGGTTTGAATAACAGTAGCAAAAGCAGAGGCTAAAAAAGAGGTGTCTACATGCAAGGCTTTAAATGATGCTGGCTTTGGCCTGCCTTTCCAAGGAAATGCAGTTTGTGTGATTGCCTCTTTACTATTCTGCTAAACTTGATAGAGTGGTAAAGACCCCATAGATACAATTTCCTAAAAGCTGTTGGGCAGTCAGTGGCTGGGTAGAAATAAGACCCAACTATTGTTGCCAGCTGAGGAAATTTGAGCAAGAGAAGCTCAGGAGCTGTTGGTTACTGTGGCTGGTTGTATGCAGGGAAAGTCCAGATCTCACCACACCAGCGAATGTCCTGATGCTCACTAGAAAGGGTGAGAGAAATGCTAGTGATGTGCAGGAACTGGAATTATTATAAGTTAGCGAGTCTTGCAAGATGGTAAGGGCGGTAAGCTGGAGATGTTTTGGTGACTGGGGAATGATGCAGCAATTTTGGGTGTGAAGCCAGGCTTTCTTGGTTTGGTTCCCCATGGACCAGTTCATAATATAGTCTGCAAAGGTTGCTTTTCAATGAATGACATCATAAACCAGGGAATAAATAGAGTAATCCTCAATATTACTGATGTTTCAGGCCAGTGGAAGGGATAAGGCTCGGTATTAGTAAAAACTCCCAGGGACCCTAACCACAGAAAAGGCAGAAATTGTATACAAAGTGAAGAAGTATGATAATATACCATATTGTATGGTATATTGGTTCTATAAGTGAAAAAGCCAGTGAACTGAGTTTGTCCTGCTTTGATGCATTTTGTTTCCAAGTAAACTAAAGTACAAATGATAAAAACAAAGCAAGGCATTACTAATACACTTCTTTTGGCACCTTTACTGAAATCTGTGTTTTCATTCTGTGGTATGTACCACAAAGAAATTTGTAAGTGAGTCCAATACGTATCTTCAAAGTAACAACTAACACGTCAATAAAAGCAAGAATTAGCCGACTCAGACCTGCCTCTTCCATCTTTTGTTTGACTCAATACATTCATACAAGGTTAGATATTCTGGGAAGTGTCAGTGTTTGATAAATACAGGCAGAATAGTTTAATGCCTACTTTATTTGTTGCTTCTTATAACTAAATGCAGCAAAAGTGCTCTTTCCTTTTGGACATTGACAATTGTCTTCAGCTGCACCACAAGACATCTAAAATGGTAATATGGAGCCATATGCTACTATTTAAAGCCCCTTGGATAGTGCCTGACGAAGTTATGACAGTAATATTTTACTGTAATTGCTTTCTTAAGATGATGACAGAGCACTGCAATTGCTGTCATTTTTTCAGTATGAGTTAAAGTAAATAAGTGTGATTCAGGCATATTCACTTGACAGAATGCTCTGAATTTACATGATTAGAAAGCTCTTCAGATTAAATGCAATTGATCAAGGCATTTTTCACAAGTAAAATACCTGTGTCAGATTGGCCAGTTTTTTCTTTATGATGGCAGGAGAGTAATCTTGGTGAATTCAAGAAAAAAATCTCTGAACTACCTGCACATGCCACCAGGTAGGTAGGCAAATAATGTCTAATTAGTTCCATATGTAAAACTGCACGTGCAAGATCGAAAGCTGATTTGTTCTTCCAAAAGCAAAAAAAAAGTACAAAATGGTACTGAAAACTTCTGAAAATGAGGCTTTTTCATCAAATCAGGCCCTTCAAGTCTGTTGAATCTCATGAAATGTTTGTGAAAATCGTAAGAAAAAATGCTTAGCACAGAGCGTTAGAAGCATTGTTAGCACTGCAGTATCATTGTTCAGGTGGATTGTATATAGAAGTGTGCAAAAGGTTATCTGGAATGTTGCCACAAAACATAGTTCTGTGGTCTCAAGATGTCAGTAACTACTTACAAACTGTTCTCTTCTGCTAGTTTCAAGGTCTTTGCAGAAATGGATTGATCCGCATATGCACAGATGATGCATTATGTATGATGGCTGCTGGTAGTCATGTGAAAGCAACACAATTGTTGCAACTAGTAGGAAGCTGCATTTATTTTTAAAAAGCTGGGATTATGCAATAACTCAGATGTTTTGATGTTGTTGGAATTCTGATTCTGCAAGAAACTTACTGGATAGAAACTATGACTTTGGCACAGCTTTATCCAGAGAAGATTCCAGGAGAATGCAAGAGTGGAGTACAAAACTACAGGTATTCCTTTGATAAAAGGCATTGGGTCACTTCTTTAATTGTTTACTTCCTTATGTGAGTATAAAGTGAAAAATAAACCTGCTTTAACTATGCTTGGTTGGATGAATGTTGGTGAGATTGTGATAATTACAGTTTCATTATTGGAAACTACATGCTTTTGATTTTTGAAAGACTTAAGAATCTCTGTTAGTGTTTAGTGACTTTATATAAAGAGTACCTGAGCAAAAGAAATAGAAATAACACCTTAAAATTAGCAACATCCCAGAAGATGAGAGTGTTAAAAAGTTGGGGTTTTTTTCTGCAGGTTACAGATTAACTTTGATTTGCTTGGATAACTTGCATGCAGCAGTGTGGTGAGATTAGCATAATCACCAAACATATACTTTATCCTCCATTTGATTTAGCAGTTACTGATAAAACTCAAATTTATTCAAATGGAGGTTGCTTTTTTTCAGATGACCTGCTTAGGCCATGTTGTGTAGCTATATTATAGCCTGCAAAACAAAAGCCTCCACTAGTAATCTTTATGATTTGAAGTGAATCAATGCTACTTCACAGTTTTGTTTTTTCTTGATATTTCAGTCTGGAGTTGCCCGTGAGGAGTCTGAGCATCCAGCAATATTTTTGAAAAAGAAATAATCTTTTAGAATTGTTATTCAGTGGATTGCTTGCAAGCTGTTAGTTTTTTTTACTTGAAATCTGATGGAATAAAACGGAAATGTGGTCTGTTCATTTAGGCTGGATTAATTCTGTAATTTTCTCCTCAATTTGAACACTGGAATCATGCTTCAAGATCTGTTTTCCCAGATTTCCCAATAACTTTGTAGTTTATCTTTCTAATAATATTTGTCTCATCTCACTCGTTTATTCACAGACAGCAGGTACTGAAAATGTTAATGTTTTTATGAGTATGTTATTAATTTTTTTTTGGAAGTTAGCCAATTCTAATTAAGACTGTGAAACTCTATCAACCCAGATTTAAAGAGAACAGGCCATGAGAGAGCTCTGCTTTGACTTGAATGGGTCCCTTCACAGGTCAACTTGTGTTTTGCAAAAGATCTCTTAGATGCTTCTCCCAGATTCAGTGTGGTTTCTACCCAACTTAGCAAGGATAATTACTTCTGTTCATTTCCTGTACTAAATTGCTCTTTAGATGTTCTACCACTCTAGGACTTCATGGCTGGCTGTTAAAATTTTCAGGCAGGTACAAAGATTCTTCATATTCAGATCTAACAACTTTCTTTTCTAGATATTGTACTCCCTCAGTGGATTCATGATTGAGAGACCTATGCTACAGGTACGCTTTGGTCAGTCCTCACTTACGGGCCTTTAGACTAAATACTGCAAAGCATACTTGCAAGAACGAATGGCTCCATCTGGTGCCCTGGGAGCTTTGCTTGAGTTAAGAGTGCTAAATGAAGTATCAAAATATTGGATACAAATATCGTTGGGGAAAAAAACCCACAAAGCTGAAGCTGACAAACCTGTTTCAGATCTGAAGTGGAAGCCAGGCCTGCTTGGAGAGAAGGGAATGGTCAAGATGAACTCCTGAGGCATTTTCCCGTTAATATTTCTGTTTTCCATTATTCTATTTGGGGGAGAAAAAAAAATAATAAAACCTCAGCCAAAGGGATATCTCCTGCCAGAAACACTCACAGTTGTGTCAAAACCTGTTGCTTACGTTGGGAACTGACTGACCTCGTATGGTTATGCTCCACTTACCTTTTAATTAGTTCCCAACATTTTTACTATCAGTCCAAAGCCTACGGATTTTATGTTGCCATCAAAATAAAATCTAGGTTAACTATTGGCTAGTTAAATTTAAGGGAGCACCTTACAGGTATGAAATGCCTAATGATTCTGGGGCTGTGCATTGTCAGGTCACTAATCTCCATCCTGCACTCAGCCTATCAGCCACATGAGAATGACTCATTCTCCCCAAACCTCCTGTTGCTTAGTAGCTGCTTGTGATGTGAAAGGGAGTTGGGAAAATAGTGGTGAGGTAAGAGGAAAAGGACTGGGAGTCAGTGTTCCCGGATGCCTAAAAGGAACTTGTGAATTAGGGTATTATTTGACCTAATTGGTGGGGAATTTTCCTGTTTCTTCACAGATACAAAGTGCATGAATTTACATGCTCTTTCCCTCTGCAGTATCCAGGAAAGTTAGTCACACTTGTGGGCCTCTATTGTATGCCTTTATTTACCACCGTGGTACCACTTTCTCTTTTAATAGTATCTCTTTGTTACCTAGGGAACTGGTTACAGCCCTGCACATTTCTTCCTCTGTTTAGTGTGTCGTGATGCTCCTGTATGCCATGCACAAGGTTCTCAATAGTGTTTGAAGAACTGTAAGCCTGAAACACGTTGTGCCAGGCCTGTGATGCAGGCTCAAATGATGGCTCAAAGGAAAAAAAGGATAAAGGAGCCAGAGCAAGAATAATAATAAAAAAGTAATAACTCTATCAAGGCATTGAATCTTGCTGGTTCTATACATTGCAGGTAGGCTGAATTTGTTGTGGACAGGTGGATTTAATTCCCAATATTTAGTTGTGATAGCTGTAGAAAGTTACTTAGCTTTTTATTGCAAACAAACTACATGAATAACATATGCTTCTGAACTTAAATATGTCTCTGTATCCCAATCGTAATAGCAGGAGGTAATACTTTGCCCTTGAAGGGATGTAGCACAGCTGGAAAGATGGAAAGCTTGAGGAGTAGCTTTGAGGGCAGGAAATGTTAGCTATGGGAATGCTTCAGTGATCTGACTTTTTCTTTATGTGAACAGGGCTCTACGGTTGATTGTAAATGGATTGCTTTGTCCCAAATGCGATTCTCACCAATTTCTTCTTCTCACTTGAATAAACATATGGGCAGTTCAAATTTTGCTTAAGTCTTTGACTTCTAAAGCATACTCTGTTTAAATCTCAAACATTTCTCTTCAATCCTAATGACACCTCTGTTTTCAAATAAGGAGATGAGGAACAAATGGTTACTTTTGAAGTGTTGTAAAAATAATTAACTCCCACCTTTCAGATGAATGCCAAGCAAAATAGCAATACTCACTCAGCAGATATGGAGGTGAGTGTTTCCATTTGTCTAGAGAATCTCAAGAGCTACTTAAAATGATGCAACCCACCACATCCGAGTTTTGAGAGAGAGACGGATGGTAAGCTAAAGATGAGAGCATAGTCTAAAGGGAAACCACAAGGCTTTCAGTCATCCCGTGAAGATGAGAGTCTGAAGAGTTTAGGAGAGATGGCTGTGATGGTCTAGACAAATCTTATTTTACATGTTTAAACTGCTCAAAACATGTTTCAATATGGATTGTATAATTTTCTGTTAGGCCAAATGATTTATTTGGCAAACTAGTCTTAAAGATCATCTTTAAAAGGTCTTTAAAACTCCGCTTTTGTTGTATTCAAAATCTTCTGGGGTTTTGTATTTTTCTTCATTCAATGAGAGTTTGAAATTAGAAGTTTCCTTTTATTGCTTTAATATATTTGATTGGTTAAATGGAATGTAGTTTCAGTAATTGATGGATGTTGAAACGTGAGAAAAAGCATTGCACATGAATTGTAACAGCGTGGGAAGGTGGAGCACCCATGGTAAGGACACGGTCACTTGCAAATGGTAGCTGTGTTTCGTAGCAGCTTTGCAAGAAGTGAACATGACATTTGGTGACAAATGGAGATGAAAGTTGGCTGTAGACACTTTTGCTGTTCTCTCTGAACGGACACACATACTGTGTGACTGCTATTTAAGTAATGAATACGTTCACTGTAGTTCTCTTGGCTGAGCAGTTAGAGAAGTTTTAAGCTTGATAATCCTCCTGATAATTAAGCTTTAATATAAGTAAGGATGGTAATTACTCTATAAAGTTCAGTTGTGTTAAAACTGCCACTGAATAGATGTATATAGCAAGGCTAGAAAAACATTTCACTGACTTCCTTTCAGCTGTTTTGTTGTTGCTGGGGGTTTTTTAATTAAAAAAGAAAAGAAAAGAGCATGTTAATAGTTGAGTTCCTTCTGAAGACCAACAAGAATGCTGGGAAGTAATTTAGAGGCAAATTGAAAGCCCCCAAGCTGCCTAGGTTTTAATTTGGGTCTCCCAAAAGACAGGCACAGAAAACATCCTTGATCCAAAAAAATATTATTTAAAAGTAGTGAAAGCACACCAATGCTAACATTCCTTTGAGAGTCTTCCGTGCTTGTCTGTATCAGAGTTAACTTTTAACTGACTGCAACCAGCAACAAATTACAGCGGTTTCTTCTGTACCAGTACATGAGTCAGTGAGTAAGGGATGGCTGAGTCAAACTCTACCCTGATCTTTCTCTCCCACTCCCTGCCCAGCTGCTGCCTGTTTACTCCTTTGGTTTACTCCTTTGGCCCATGATCCTGGAAGCCTACAGAAAGTTAGAAATAGTGGATGCTCTTCCTCCCCTGCACAAGAATGTAGGTAAAGTCTAACCATAACATACTATGTCTGCATGAACTTCAAATGCATCAGCTCCTGTTCAGAAACAGGACTTGGGACTTTGCTTAAAGCTGACTATTCCGCTCACCTCTGTCCTTGGTGATTGCTCTAGAGGCTGAAAACAGAGGTTTGTCAATCTAGAATATCTGGGTGGCCAGGATGTTCAACATCATTGGCTTGTTCAAATGTACTGTGGTTTCAGAGTCCTGAATTTTTGGAACACTTCTCTAGCAATGTATTTGGCATTTATGTATTTCCCCTGTAGTTTCCAAGACAGATTGTGTTTCTTCTTTTTCTTCCAATGTGGAGAAGAAAATGACAGCAATGATACTGACTGGATTTCCAGTCTATTTATTGCTTTATTCTTGATTTGTTTCAGACGTATCTCACTGAGGCAAGGAGTGTAGCTTTGTTCTGTTAGGCTTCCTCTCTCCCACAGCCTGGTATGCTTTGGAGATTTTCTGTTGTAATCCAGTGGTGTTTCAGTTTGCAATCAGTTTTCTCTTTCCTTGATTTCAGACCATAACTTAGCACAAGAGAAGTAAGGGCTTTGTGTTATCCAGAATTTAATTTCTCTGTTGAATCACCTCTGTGGTATTGTGTTTGGTTGTGTTGTTTTGGTGATAGGGTTTTTTTTTTGTTTGTTTGTTTTGGGTTTTGTTTTGGTGGTTGGGGTTTTTTTGGTTTTTTTGTTTGTTTGTTTGTTTGTTTGTTTCTTGGCTGGTTATTGGTTGTTTGGGTTTTTTTTAATGCCTAGTAAAAGAACTCTCCTATTTATAAACTAAAATTCCTTTAATAAAGTTTTTTTTTAGGAAGAAATAAACAACTCTTCATGTGGTTGTCAGTCTTTGTGTTATTTTTCCCAGTGTATAAGGTAACCTCATTGTGCAAGAGAGATCTGTACGAACTGGAGCAAGGCTACTACCAGTGCACCTTGCAAAGTCAAGAGGTCTCAGGGGTGGAGTTGAAGACCACATGAGCTCAAATGGGCTAGATTAAGATACAAACACAGGGAGCTGATGGAGCACAAGAAACTTTTTTTAAAACAAGATTTGGATATTTCTTGTAACAGTATGTTCATTTACCTGTACCTTTGAATCTATTAGAAATTGGCAATCCATGCTGAGCACTAGATGTAAGCCACAGTCAACTAACTCTAAATAGTAACCATTTTGTGACAAAATCAGATCACAGAACAGATTTTTGTGCCAATTTTATTGCCCTTAGCCCATATCATAACCCAGACACTCAAGGCTAACAGAAACTTCCAAAAAGTTAAACAGAAAAGAATTTCAAAAAGAAGGTTGTATTCCTTCAGCTAATGAAGAGAAATTACTAGAAGTGCCTGAAACCTGCTAATTCTGAGTCTTGTAATAAGCAATAGAAGGTACAGTCAGTACTACCTGGGGCCAGAGATAATGCTTCCCTTTCAAAATTGACTTACTGTGTTTTGATAATTTCCTGTGTAGACATTGCACTGAAGATAGTTTTTACTTAATAACTATCATGAACATTTCACAGGATGGATTTTATAAATCTTTGTACTAAACTGTAATTTCTATCCAAAAGCCACGGATGCAAATTAAGAATTTAAAAACAGAAAACAATAAGTTACATTTTTTTTACAATATGTTATTATAAATATGTTAAGATAAAGTTTTTTATAATTGCTTACAACTGTATTTGCTTTCATTCTTTAATTAAAATAAACCTCATTTAATATAAAGATTACAGTTAGTTTCACAACAGCAAATAATGAGAATTAACCCTTTTCTAATTAAAAAAAAGGGGACTAAAATTGACTATAGTCACAGGTCAGTCTGAGGAAGTTATCTCAAAAGGAGATTATTTATTTCAGAGTTAGTTATTTCAGTTCCCTATATTGTCTATATAGCCTTGCAGTCCTTGTAGCTGTGAAAAAATGATATGTATTTGATCTGAGATTACCCAGCTCTGTAGCTGGTGTAATGAAGAGGCTTGTTAGGGGCAAAGTCCCCTGCTGGGCTGAGCAGGGCAGGGGAAATTCCCTGTGCCATCATGCCTTGGTGGCAGTAGGCGAGCAGAGGTCCCACGTGCAGCAAGGTGCAGCCCCACGAGCTCACCAGCTCCATTGGGTGCTCTACCTTCCCTCTTGCAGTGATTCCCAGAGAGACCTGATTTGCTGCTCTGACCCTCTGGGATGATGGGAACACCTGTGTACTGCCACTGCTTTTGGGGAGGTAGGTGCTATGGTATAAAGACTAAAACCCATTATCACAGTGTGTTAGAGCAACAATTTGGTTTAGTCTAGCCTGGGTCAGCACAATTCCTACCGGGTTTAAGCAGCAGACTGAGGTTACAGGTTGTAATGGTGGCTGTCTACTTGGTTGTCTGCTTCATTAGTTCTATGTGTTTTTGTTAAACTGTTCTTTTATCCAGTTGAATGTGAATATGAGAGTAGTCAAGGGACTATGAAGATATGGTAGAATTAGTTTGTATGTGCAGGAGCTTTTTTTGGATAGGTGATCACTTACCGCTAGCATATGTTAGACGGTTGGCTTCTATAGTTTAGTTCTGAGGTTTTAATTTGTGAACACAAAACATATACACCAACACCCTGAGTCATCTAACCTTTAATCATGCTTCAAGCAAATCCATAGACTACTCTGCAAAGCGTGGTCAGTGGTTAACACATGAATCAATATCTCTGAATTGTGTTGACTTTATCTTAAGCCACAGCCTTTGCAAAAGATGACAGCAAAGAGAAAGAAGGGTCTAAAAACATCTGTGGGGTTGATATTTCAGAACAGAAATCCTTCCTTGTGTTACTTTTCTGACTAAGAGAAACCCCGCCTGAGTCACTGCAACTGCTTGTTGTGAAGACTACAATTAAGAGAAATTATGAAAATAAGGCGACTCTTTCTGGCAAATTTTTGTGTTTGTCACGAAAATCATTTGGCTGAACTAATTGGCTTGATTTAGAATTCAGGTGCTTTGGGCCTTGTAAGGAATACTCATTTGGCTTGAATAGAATGTACTGGAGAAGATAAATCAGTCAATCATTACTGGCATAACAAGTGATGATCAAATTAAAGATGATGTCTTCAGGTTCCTCTATTTTTCTTCTGCGTGCATATTTAGCACACCAGATGGTCAATGCAGTCATAATAAACTTGTGGGAATATTTAATTAAATGTGTTCCCAGGACATTAAATGTAGGGTATTGTTCTTTGGCTGATGATCAGAGTAAATATTTTGTAATAAGGGAGAGTCCTTGTAGAATATTGCTGGTAGTACATGAAAATTGTGACTTGGGAACAGGAATGTGTTCAAAGCAGAACTTTCTTCACAAAAATAAGACATCTCATTCCTTTTATATGTGGCTTTCTTTTTTCCTACCGCCAATTCACGATTACTCATTACTATCCAATTATTACAAATAGCATGAGAAGTCATTTTAAAATTGATAGTCATAGAATGGAATGAGTCTAAGTTAAAGTCTGCAGCTATTTAATTTGCAATAGTCACATTTTAAACTGAATACTGAAGGGCTGAGGTGGAACACCGCAAAGCACAGTTCAGAACAACACCTCTGTAAAAGCAGTGATGGTTCCCTGCTGGTAAAGAAAGCCTGTTTGCTTTTGTTGGGAGTCAATTCTGCTCCTTCTATGAAATCTCAGAGGACTGGAAACACCTTTCCATAGTCTGAAAATCCCTTCACCCCCAAGTATGCAAATGTCCACTACCCAGCAGTGATACTCCTCTGTCAGTATCCTAATTACCTTTTCACCCTAACCACTTTCATATTATTGTGACTTTCTGTACTCTCATAAGAGCAGCTTTTTTTTTCCCCCTGTGAAAGTGAGATTAGTAGAATGAAAACAAGGATAAAATTAGTGTATTAAAATAGGCTAGTTAATAACTGGATGGGGGAAGATCAGCTAGAAGTCTGAAATACATACAATTAGTAGGCAACTGAAGTGAAAGGCAAATTACCTTACTGAGTACAACTATAACTATCTCAGAACTGGGTAGGTTGTACTCTCTAGTCAGGATTTTCTTCTGAAGAGTCCTTTCACCTTAAAGGCAGAGAGCATCATTATCTACTTGTAGGAAGGCTGAGAACCGAATTCTGAAGGACACTTAATTTTATGGGGATGTTAGAAGTAAGCCATTTTTGTGGAACATCTCCTGAGAGAATTAGGGTGTGGTTTTGACACTGACACTATACTGTTTTACAATGGGAAAGGCAAAAATTGGGATAGGAAGCCTTGGAATGGATAGCTAATGATTCTTGATTTCTAGATACACGCATGTATATATTCCCAAGCAGAAACATTATTGTCCACATGCAACTACGCTAGGCCTGTACTATTGTTAAATTTGTACAGTTAAGCACACAGTTCTGGAAGGCCTGGAACTTTCAGGGATTTAAATATCAAAGGTACCAATTTCTTTGAAAGATGGCATGTAAATAGGCTAGTACCGAATTATAGTGTGTCCTCTTTGTTTAGACTGGATTTTGTTAGGACAGTGTCAAACTGCACATAGCCAAACTGATTGTTAAGAAAGCTTTTGTGCTGGTGTTGGCTGCACTGACCTGCTGCAGAAATAAAATCCTATGTGGTAGAATCCGATTAACAGAAAACTGGGAACTAGTAAATCCCTCCAGAAAGCAGAAGACTCTTAAGTATTATCAGTAAAAGTCCCCTTTTGCAAATTAGCAATGAAAAAACTGTTTTAGCTTTTACTGCATAGGAATAAAGAAAGCAAGTTCAAAACTAACAGCAACTCCCAAGTGCTATACAGCTTCTTTATTTCCTTAGAGATCTTCCCTGCCTCAGAGCTTTCCGATGCATCTAAATTCACAGATGAACACTATCAGCACCAGGGACAATGTGAGAGTGGTTTCTTTCTACAGTTACTGTCAGGCCCAGGGTCTTCACTGACATCTGTAAACACTAATGTATGAATTTTTATTTGTAGATAATTTTAATAATTATTTTAGAATTAAATCTCAAAAATGTAAAGCTATGGGAGTGTTTTGATTTATTTTACAATTAAATAAATGGGAAGGGTTGTGGTGGGTGGTTGGTTTTTTAATGCTGTTGGAACCACAGACTGTCAAACCCTGCTCCAGCAGTCAAGCCCAAATGAGAAGGTGCCTTTTGAAGGGGTTCAAATGGAAGAATAGTGTCTTAAATATACATAAGTTTGGTTACAACAGGAAACATTTACTCCAGAAATATGGTACGTGGACAGCAAAAAAAATAAAGAGGAAGAGAGGCAGTGCAATTTTACATTTTATTTGAACAACAGGGAAAGGGTTTGAGCAAAGAGGAATCAAACTCGGATTCATAGAAAATTGCCTCCTTTTTATAGGGATCATTAGTCAAATCTGCTGCATTGATGCACTTTCACTGCCCCCTCCCCTGAGCTTTGCCAGGTGATACCAGCTAAAGCTGTCTGATGTAATTCTCACTTTCCTCACGCTGTAACCTTTAACTGTGTGTTTCTCACTATTTACGTCTGAGAGGTGGAAAATAAATCCTGCTGTTAGAAATAGGTTGTGAGCTTTGATTTGGAGTCAGTAGCTGAAGAAGAGGGGAGCAAAAGGATGGCAATGAAGAGGCCTGAGCTGCTTTGCCACAGGCTTTCTGTGCCACTGAGCAAGTCACTTAATCTCCTTCTACCTGTTTCCCAGCCATATGCAGGCATAACAGCTTTTCCTTGGCTTATTGCAGTGTTGTTAGGATAAAGACTTTGAAGGGATTAGGTCCCATAGCTGGAGGCTTTAAAAGCACTTTGGATGGATAAAACAAGTTGCTGAAAGCAGCTATTGGGGGTCTGTAAACTGTACCAAAGTCACAGTGGTGGCCTGGCATCCACATTCACATTGTGCATCTCCTTCCCTAGCTGGACTAACACAAAATTTTTCACCTCTGTAGCCCACAGTTATGAACAAAAACTGAAGTATGTGTCAGGCAGCTTCCCAAAATGTTCGATGCACAGTCATCCTTAATGTTCACTGGATATTTCAATTCTGTCTTAATTAGAGTTACAGCCCCCTTTATCTGTTAGAGCTAAGTGGTAAATTGCTTTCAAAATATCCAGGTGAGACAAGAAATCTTAGTCACAATTTTGACCTACTAGATTCTGGCCCAGCAAGTGACCAGAACTATGAGGACATCTGAGTCAGCTGAGACCATTTTACTGAATCACTGGGATAGTTCCCACATGTTTCTCTATAGGTTTCTGCATACATACACAGATCCAGCACCAGCTTCCAATCAGCCAGATTGCTCATGTGCTAACTGAAGCAAAATCTGGCATGGTGGGGGTGAGGATGTAACTAAAGCTATATAAAGAACAACCTTACTGCTGAGGCATTAAGCATGTAGTACTGTTGTCCTGCAGTACGTGTAGTCATCACTCTCTGAAATTTCAGGTTGTCATATAAGAATATTTGCTAAGGATTTGTAACCTTTTGCACCAACAATAATAGAGCTTTGTCCCCCCTTCAAGGCTAATTTGACCTGTTCTTGGGAGTGAGGATTCTCAGCATCAATGGCAATTTTTTTCCTTTTTCTAGAGAAAAAATAAAATACATGAATCTGATGGCTAAGGGCCCAATGATACAGCTTTTATATAGATTTTCGCATTCTTTTGTAGCTTTGGGCCATAAGAAATTGGACTTTAAAGCTGTGATGCTTCATGTATTTCGAAAGGAAGCCTCTCTAACATAGTGCTAATGTTTTGCATAAATTTCTTTGAATAATGCTTCTGAGAAATTATAAGCTGATATGACACAGTACTGAGGCAACAATAGAAGAATTATGTAAATGTAGGCTGGACATTCTAACATTCTTGCACTAAAATATCCCAGAGAATATTGGTACTTTCCAATGATTTAGGCCTTCAATCACCCTTCTTTGCCAGACAACTTGGGTTCAATGACAAACTCTGAACAGATGCCTTGTGGGACTGGAGCCATGTTAGCTCCCAGAGGTACTGCCTTCTGCTGATGCCTAGCCAGGATGGTTTCTACAGAGCTCCAAATCTGGTAGGGCTGAGCCAGAAGCATGGGGACCTCTCTGTCCCATTCTGAAGTGTTGTGGGATGCCAGGAGGAGCAGAGGTGATGCAGGTATCTTTGTTCTTGTTTTGTCTGGTTTGGATATTATAAGCTACCTAATGTCGAGAGAGGGCTTGTGCCTTGTAAATTTGCAAGATCTGCTGGTGGCATTAAAGCCACTTGCTTAAGGACTGCCTTCCTAGACCCTGTCTGGGAACCTGAGCTATCCCCTCCGCAGCGGGCGCTGTTTCTCTTCTGGTGAGCACTCCTCTGCTTACGGACCTCATTGCTCTGACCCATGAGGTCGTGAGCGAGGCAGCTGCTCTTCACTGTGTAAGGAGAGCACAACTCCAGAGACAAAAGGTTTGGACAGAGTAGTTCTGCACTGCAGGCACCACCCATCTCTGGTTACTCTTGTATTAGATTTTATGCATTTAATTAAGATGGATATGTTAATTATAAGCTTGCTGTACCTTAGCATAAAGATTACCATCTCTTTGGTAGTTACAGTAACTCCCACTGGATGGTCAGGGCAGCTGTAAAAACATCCATTCTTCCCATCCATTCCTCCCTTAAACAGGGAGCGGAGAAGCCCCAGGAAATACAGTTGAAACCAAATTAGCTGGCAGCAGGGATGCTAGAAGAGAACAGACTGGGAAGTGCCTGCTTTATGCCAAATAATTTTAAGGACAGCTTGGGAGGTGGAAAAATGAAAATTACTGGGCAGAAGAGGTACTGGGCAGAACACTGAACTTTGGAGTTATCACACAGCTTTGAGCAAGAACACTGGTCACTTGTAAGTCATGCTTTCTAGAGAAAGTATGTGGCCAGGAAAAGCATTTCTTCTCATGCGCTTCCCTTCTGTGGTGTCTGGGTTGCTAACAGCACACAGCTCAAGAGATCTCTGTTAATTCTATAGTAGTTTAACAGCACGACAGAATGTTACCCCAGAAAAAATTCTGCTTGTGCTGATTGGGAAGAAGCCTATTTACTTCATGTTAGCACTGCTGTTGTACCAGGAACTTCCTCTGAGGTTGTCAATGCACTAGGGAGATGCTGTTTTGTGTTATTGGAGTCTGATACACATTATGGTCAAATTTTGATCCTTTGTGACAACAGCATAAGCTCATAATAAGTTCTGGTGGAACCCTGGCCCACAGCCCTTCAATAGAGTAATTCCATTGCAGGTGGCAGAAGCATCTGGTCTTTTATGTTTTTAGTAGTGGCTGTGAGGTCCTCAAAGGATGCGCAATGTGTGTACAGCTCAAGTTCTTTTCTTGCAACTAAAGCTTCCTAATGACATTCTCACCCACAGGTAAAGAAGTGTAAGATACAGCAGTGCTCCAGGTCAGCAAACAGCTGCTCCATTGCTGGGAGTCTGTGAGGGTCAGTGTTATCAGTAGGGATATCGCCTGCAGGCGATACTGTCAAACTGAATTTTGCAGCTTAAGGTACCTTTAGGGAACTAACTTTAGTGCCCCAAGGCATTTTGACAGTGTATTAATGGGACCATAATTCCAGCCACGTTAATCAGACCTCAGGATATAAAAGGGAACAATTCAAAGAGAAATACCGTGTTCTCTCAGTCTGTAGGAAGGCATTGGTACGGCATGAGTGGGACTTGTGATATTTTTCAGTTCACATGCTTAGGGATTTCCTCCGCAGCTTCAGGAAGGATTTTATTTCTCTGCAGGAAGAAGTGACAGGGGTCCCTTGAAAGGAGAGGTAAGGTATCACAGCGTAAAGAGTGGGTGTGAAGAACAACTGGCCATCAGGGCCTGCACAAGTTCATGTGCTGAGGCAGACCAGATACGTTGTTGGATTTTAAGGGACTTTTGTTTTGTCTTTTGTTTTAAAGCAAGCTGGGGAAATGCAGTGTTTGATGCTTAAGGAAAGAGCTGATGCACAGTAGATCAGAGCTCTGTTAACAGCATTGCTGCAAATACTCATCCAGGGTCCATGGCAAATGTTCAGGTCTGGCCAACTGCTCTGGGTGGGGTGCATTTGGTGACCACTGCTGGGGTTGTTAAGTTTTGCTGAATGCCTGAGATGACTAACTATGCTCTGTGCAATTCAGTGCACTCTTCCACTTCTTTCTCTTCCCATCTTGTTTATCTTTACCTGGTTAGCTTCCAGCCAAACACGGAGGAGCAGGGGACTGCATCATTCAGCCCACTGAGGAGAAAGGCAGGGTCACAGCCCTGGCTCCCATAGCATCAGCACAAAATACCTGTAGCAGAGTCTTTTTCCTTAGTGGGACATAATTTCTGCCCTGTTCATCAGGCCTGTGATCATTTTGGCCATTGGGCCTAAGTTAGGGTAGATAATCTGAATTGCTTGCTTTTCAAAAGGCAGCAAGTGAGGGGAAGAGTTTGATATGGTCCTGTCAAGAAATAGCATGCAAACTAATTGCAGTTTGGGAGGGAATGGGACACTAGGGTCATGATCCAGGAATGGAAAATGTGGTCTGTGAGACAATGGAAAACTCCTTTTAAGAGATATGTACTTTTGACTTGTTCCAGAGAAGGGGTAGGGAACAAGTGAAGACGGTTTCAGTCAGTTTTTACATTCTCTGGTTTTGATCTAGGTCTGCTCCAGCTCCTACCCAAGGTCCCACCAGTGCTGGGGCTGCAGGGCCACCTCCTGCTACCAATGTGTCAAGCAACAAACGGCTGCAGCAGACGCAAGCCCGGGTGGATGAGGTAAGTGGTTCTAGGTGATTTGTTGCTCACAAACGTGCTGATGTGATCGTTATTTTATGCTTTTAGATGCTTTCCTCCCTAGTGAGCCAGTAACTTTTGCTTGTCTGAAGGCAGTAGATCTAGGAAATGAGGTTTACCAAAGTGTGAGGAGGCAGATAGTGCAAGAGAGATTCTGAGTATGAACATCCTTGTACCACTAATACTTCTGCAGAATAAATGTGGGCATTGGTGCTAATTCAGGAATTCATCCCAGTCAGTAGGGTTAGGAGGAAATGTCATAGTGTAACCAGCTCTTTTAATGTGTTCTGTGTTTCTGAAGGTTAGACACTAATATCACCGTCTGTTTCACAGGGATAGGCCACCAGCTTCTCATAGATACATTCAGGCCATGAGAATTGTACAGCTGAGGCCATGTTCATGAGCCAGAGCTCTGTTGATTAATCATTACCATTTAACCACAAATAAAGGCACCACACATTATGTCATAAACCATCTTCAACAAATCCCCACTCCTTTTGTCGGCCTTGGAGGACCAGGTGCCTGTTACAGCATGAATCCTTAAATTACTGTAGTACACGGACTACCCTGTCACCATGACTGTAATGCCATCGAAGTGCTGCGACAATGGGAATGAGTGAGTGTACCACCTCTCGTGGGTGTAGTCCCCAAGTGTACCAGCAGTACGGTATTTGCACACGTGCTGTGCAGATTTGTCTGCTGGGTATTAAATACAGAGTTTTGCTCAAGTCCTACAAAGACTTAAGTAACTAACTGCTTACTGTCCATGGGGAAGTGGTCAGGGCTTGTGTGATTCTGTAACGCCAATTCAATAAAACACGTTTGAAAATAGCTACTTACTCTATTTTCGAAAGCCTCAGGTACATATAAAAATTGTAGAGAAGACCTCACAACATCCAACTCAAATTAATTTCTTAAGGTGAATTAAATACATCTGTCAAATTGAGCTTTGCTTTTGGTTGCTGAAGATCTAAAACAGGGTCTTTCTGGTCTCCCCACTGGAGCTGATCAGAAGAACATCCCCTGGCTGCAGAAATGTCTGCAGAAATTTCTAGGCCTGGTTCTCTCATTACCAGTGACTTTCCTACCACACTAACTTCATTGACGTTAGTGGATTGTCTCTTGCAGTGGGGAAAGGAATATTACATTTCAGCTTTTGTCAGAATAATGAAATAAACTTCTTGTTCTGAACATATTACATCATGATGGTGCTGTAATTGCTTATGTGAGCTGCAGTAAAAGTAATTGTCCCTAGAAGATGAAAAATAATTGCTAATTATTGCCTATAACAAGTGATGCAGGACAGATGCCTAGGTTTCTTCAAGCAGATCAGCAGAGATGGCTCCAGTGGGGCTAGTGAACCTCCATTTTGTGTTTACGATACTCTGTATTACAAAGACTTTTCACTCAAGCCCGTGCAAGTTTGTCTTCTTGTGAAGCATGATGGAGTAATTTTGGCAGGAAATCTTAACCAGTATGAGAAGCCAGTGAGTAGCTCTTGGATTGAAGGATTATGTGGGTGATAATCAGGGTCCATGGTTTTTTTCATTCCAGTTTGAGAGGGAGGCTGAGGTTGGTATGGGTTTTGAGTGGATACCATGTGGTCAGCAGGTCCTTGTTCCAGAGGGAAACCGCAGTATAACAATAGCCAAGGGAGAAAAATGCCACTGGGCTTTCAGTACTGTGAAGTCACTAGGGTGAAACTGGTGTATAGCACTGAAGGATCTGATCTGTTAAGCGTTGCTGTGACCTTCCTGCCAGGTCTTTCCTGGCTGGTTTCCCTTCATGTCTTGTTGGAAAATAATCTGTAGGTGGCACCAAACACCACAGCACAGCACTACACCCCTCTGGCTGCTCTAGCCCAAGTCCTGTTCTGTGCAGCACTTCAGACCCAAACCCAAAACTCAGTAACATGATCACGAGTTTGCTTGAGAAAAATTTTGGCTGTGGTAAAACGACTGACATTGTTAATGCTATATCAGTGCTGTTACAGTACTTCAGCTATATCCATGTTCAGTCTTCCCTTCTGATTTCTACAGACATCCTAGGGCTTATTTTTTAAGGGTCTTGGGTTTAGTCTAGACAAACATTTATTTATTTGACAAAAATGCAGTCTTGTCTGGAAAAGTGTTCACTTCAGTCGGGTTAAATTAAATAAACAGTTCTGGGCAAAAAAGGAAGAGAACGGGTAGGAAATGTTACAGCATTTTGTTTCAGCATTTTAAAATAGTTTAAAATATTCACTACTAAACATTTTACCAAGACAAAATTCAGCTAAATACTAGATGAGAAATGAAAACAAAATGTTTTTTAATTTGATGGAAGGTTTTGGGTTGGAAAAGCAAGTAAGAACATTTGAGTTGATGAAAACATTTGATTTTCTTTTAGGTTTGGTAGACAAGTGAAAAAAATCTTTTGAGTTTTGGAACACCATTTAACTCTGTGCCAGTCCTTTCAAAGATTCTTTCACTACCAGTTTCATCTCACTGGATTTAAATCATGGGGTTTTTCAAATAATTCTGGGGTTTTGCAAGTAATATTTAAATTATAATAAGTACAAACAACATAGAATTCTTTATTACAGAGTAGGAGAAGTAACAGACCAGCAAACGTATTCACTGCTAGAGTAAGTGGACCCAACTTCACCGAGATTGGCATGTTGTCTAACATTCACATTAGTGATTAATTTCTACAGGATTGCCATTTAGAGTTACTGGCTTGCCAAAAGAGGATTTTTGTCTAACTCAATGTATAAAATATATGAATATATGTATATGTATATATAAAAGGCATGAATGGGCCTTACCTACTGTACTGGCTGTGCACACTTCTTTTTGCCACAGCTGTGTAATGAGGTAGGACAGTGTCCCTGCCCTTCAGGCTGAATTTTGTCAGGTAAAATTTTCTCATCTTCCATTTTCAAGCAGCACTTCAAATTTATGGCTGGGAAGTCATCTTGTCTGTGAAAGATCTGCAGAATGAATAAATTCCTTGGTCAGGAAATGTATACAGTTTTCTTTAGAGTGGGCTTTATCTAGCCATTTTCTCTAGTTCAGGTAAGGAAATTATATTAAATGTATAAAGAAGATAATGGCTTGGTCTTAGTGATGACTGGACAAATGTCAACCAAAGTGTAGTAGAGGTATTGGTCTCCATCAGTTTTCCGTATCTATAGTGAAGTAGCTAAAAGTACTCGTAGGCTAAAAGAATTAAGAACCTTTAATGAAACTAATTACGGTATTCCATAATTTCCCTTAATTTTTTACCTTTAAGGGCATCTGAACATAGCTGTTTTCATCTTGTTCTCACTGCGCCTCTTTCCATAGGCATGGTTTCTGACACACTGTCCACGTAATTGTCATCACATACCATAATGTGGTATCCTGACTGCAAACATATGGATGACCTCCAGCTTTCCTGTATGTGGAATCTAACATGAAGCTGTGTCTTTGCAGGTGGTAGACATCATGAGAATGAATGTGGACAAGGTGCTAGAAAGAGACCAGAAGCTATCGGAGCTTGACAATCGGGCAGATGCGTTGCAAGCAGGTGCATCACAGTTTGAAACCAGTGCAGCCAAACTGAAGAGAAAATACTGGTGGAAAAATTGCAAGGTAAGGAATACAAATTCTTGTTAAGAATCTATTCATGGCAGACATTACTTTCACTTGCACTTAATTGGATTCTGCTTGCAGCATGGCATCTCTAAGTGGTATCTTCTTGTCAAGGGAGAAAGAGATGCCTTGCCCTCTAGGCTCCAGGGGAATAAGTTAGAACTATACCAGAACCTATTATCTAGATAATTTCTGCAGTACATTCAATGCAGATACAAATTTTGATGCTTCAGTGAGTGCCTGCAGCTAGGGACAGGAGAAAATTCCATGCTAATTCATGTCAGTGCCCTGTGTGAACCACAAAACCTGAACAGGTACAGTGAATTCTAATGGTGGGAGAAAAGAAGCTTTTTCCTTGTGGGAGATCTTCAGCCCCTTGATCTTTTTAGGATAGTAAACTACCAAAAAAAGTGCTTTGCTATACAAACTGCTGTGAAAAGTGAGGAAATTACAGTATCTTTTTAAGAGGGGCATATTAGGATAGAGCAGGACTTCAACCAACCAGCTGTCTTCAAAGTCTCATCCTTCCTCATGAACAGAGAGAACCTCACTCTCCTTTGCTTTTGCAGACCTCCTTCAGGATTTGTGTTTTCTGGACCCAGAAACTTCAGCTCCTCTTAGTCATATAAGACCCCATATCCTTGCTTTTTTCTACTCTGCACTACCAACACATGAACTCTAGGCCAAAAGTTCAGCTTAATTTCATTTTCTCTTCAATGCCATCTTTGCAAGTAATATCATTCATGTTCACCCAAATGCAGCCTGCTGGTCCCAAAGGAGAATCCCACATGTATCTCTTACCAGTCTGTTGCCTGCCTTGTCTATTCAGTCCACAGTGCTATGAAATGTAAAGCAAAGCTAAATATTCTGGGTAATGCACAAACACACCAGACATAAGTGGATCTAGGTTAGAAATTCAGCTGAGCAGCTCCTCTGGGCCTTTTCTACCTGTTGCCCAGTTGCTTTGCCTGACAGTGCAGGAAGCAGTGCTCCTGGGAGCTACAGACACAACGTTTGACTTAGGTCACCCATGCTAACTGCAGTCACCACTGCACTACAACTAGACCTTCAAACCTACCCTCATTTTGCTCTCCTTATTCTCCCTTTCAGCTTTACCATGACACACAGAATCCCCTGTCCTTCCTCTGCCTCCCAGACTCTGGAAGGAGGGGAAGGGGATATAATCTCCTGCAAGCCAATGGCAACTTACTTCAGAAGTTTACTGCCAGAAGTGGACAAAGTTGGTCACTGCATCTTAGATGATGGAAAAGAACTTGCTAGCTTTGACAAGAGGCTATGTCTGTTGCTTGTGGTCAGCTGTTTCTAAAATCTATATTAAATTTGGAGTCTTAACAAGTCTGTTGCAGTCAGTCTCTGAAAGAATTAAAAGTGCAAGGAGTGAGCCACTAAGTTAAAGCAAAAAAACTGAGGGGGTTAATGTCTTTCATGTGGAAACCTGACTTTCTCTTTTTTTTTTCTTATAACTTTCTTTTTACAGATGATGATCATCCTTGGTGTAGTATGTGCAGTCATTCTCATTATAATTATAAGTGAGTAGTTCATTTTCTCTTTTGTTTATGATCTCAATAGCTCTGTGGCTGTGCAAAGTGCTGATGTATTAAAAACCCCAAAACATTAAAAAAATTAATATAAAATATTTAAAGTCATTTGTGGAATTCCCCTTCTAGTGTCATGCTGTTATAGTGAGAATTACTGCTAACTCTCTAGAACATACATAGGTAGAATGTGTTGACAATTAGTATGTGTTGCATTAGCATGTTACATAACTTCCCCTAGGGTTAAAGACTCTCCCTTTTCATGTTTCTGTAATTTTTTATGCAGTCTCAGATACCTACTTTTCATTACAACCAGTGCCACAGTCCTGATGTTTCCTAGTGAGAACAGTGATGCTTGAATTGCCCCATGCCTATAAAAAGAGGATGAAAGTAAATGGGTATCCAATGCATTTTTTTAAAGCATGAAGGTGCCTAGTTCCCACCAAATCAGCTGGAATTTGAGACGCTTATGCTTCTGAAAATCCCTTTGCATCTTGAATACCTAAATATTGTTAAAAGATGGCCCAAAGTCTTAATGATTTGTCTTGAAAGATCATCTCATTCCACACATTTGTTATAGAAATGGTAGCATATGAATGAATAATAGCAGTCGTGCTGGTTGGGAGCCAGGGATCTTGTAACGACAGAAACTGAAAATTTTATTTATATAACCTGTGTTAGCAACAGCCGTTATGTGACATAACTGTAATATGACATTAACTCCTAAAAGGGAGATTTCTTGAGTTAAACAACCCAGCTAGTAACCCAGAAGGGATTCACCGGGAGGCTAGATTATGGATGTGAATTAATTCCCAGCTCTCAAATTACATGCTTTGTATTCAGCATGTTTCCATTTTCCTCTGTCGCTTCTGCAAAGGCGGCTTATAGAATCACCTGTAAACATGACTATATGGTTGAGATACATGTGGCAGTTTATTAGTCTTATGAATGCTGGCACTAGAGCGATCCAGAATAATTCTAGGGTTTCGTAACACTGATAAGGCAAGGATGGAAAGTGGCTAGATATTAATTAACCATATTAACTGAGTACTTGAAGCAACTGGCTTCAAGGAAAAGACATGGCTTTGTTCTGCAATCTATTGCAGCACCCTGGGAAGACAGATATGCAGCCATTGAATCGATTGCTGTGTATGTGTGCATAATTAAGCATTATGTATCTTAACAAGAAAGTAAAAATTGGACAAGATAGCTTATAGTATGTCCTTAGAAGTCAAGCCTGAAATTATAAATAAGTAGTAATATTGTTCCCCTCCTGGTTTGTTGGAGGGATGGCCTGTAAGTTTAGAAACAGAAATAGCAGGTTTGACATGGCTTAGGGTATTTAATCACAAATTTGAGTGTCACATCATCAAACCCAGGTCATGGCTCACTATAGTGAGATCTAGTGCAAGTTTGGTGTATTTAAGCTCTGGATCTTAAATTCTTTTTTCAGTCTATTTGATCATTCTGTACGAATGCCTAAAAGGTTGCAGCTTCAGGAAGGACCCTGTGTGTTCAACTCAATGATGTATTTATTTACAGTAGCTCTCCAAGTGTATGTTTGAATCCTGTTGACATCATGCATCCAAATGCTGTCACAGATAAGGCCTGCATGGGTTCTCCAGTCGCCAATCTGAATGGGAACAAGACCATATCCTCCAGGCAGGGATGGCTATCACTGCAGATAAACTGGGTAGCTCCTCACAGCTACAAGCTACTAGGGCTGATGAAATGGCCCAAGCCAGGCTTCCTACCAACCTGGTAGTAGGGCCCTGGAAAAGCAGGCTGGCTCCCCGCTGAAGGAAGAGTTACAATATGTGGGAGCAGAGGTGTTGCTGGGGGCGGTGGCTAACATCACCACCGGTCCTTGCCCTTTCTGTCTTTCAAGCCACAGGCTCCACTGCTTTCCACTCCAGTTCCCCCTCCAAACTCCTTTTGACACATGAGGAGTAGCCTTGTTCCAGTCAGGAAGGCATACTGGGTGCAAGAGAGGTCAGCAAAGGTGTGCTGAAGGTGTTTGCCATCCTCTGACAGCACATGCTTCTGTGAGATAAAGCACAACAGTAACGCTGTAATAACTGTTGGTTTATATCTTCTTCTTTTTTCCTTTTCTGCTTTCTTCCCCAGTTTATTTCTCCACTTGAAAACATGAAGAAGGAAGACTTGGCACAACTTTGTTCATATCAACCAACGATATCAGTGTTCCTTTGTTGAACTCCGCTTTTTAATTCCCGGTGTCTTGGGATTTTTGCTTGTAATAACCCATAAGCATTCAGTGTGGTGTGTTTTGGAATTCTGTTGTTTCCACAAGAAACTGTACCAGCTAAATACTGCCAAGTAGTTCCATACACTGTCTTATCACTGTGTCTTAAAATGTGTACGCACTGACCTTCAGAAACTGTAGTATATGAAAAGCATCCTAAACAGCTCAGAATCGGAGAATGCAGCTATGGGGAAGCTCCTGCTGAAAGGGACACTGCCAGGTGGATTGGACACAAACCTAAAGTTGCAGCAACCATTAGAGCCAAAATTCTCAATCCGAATGCCTAAGGTTGGATGGCAAAATCCACTCAGATGTAACTTTTGGGGTACTGAGTATCTGCTACTCTGAAGAGAGCAGTACCTACAAATATGCATGTAAGACACCTTATTTCAACTTAGCCAACCAAACACAGAAGTTTTTTTGAGATTAGTTGTAGTATCCAAATCTAAAAGCATTGATTGCAGAAAATAAATAGACTGGATTATCATCTTTTATGGATTTAAATTCTTACTTATGGGGTGTTCTATACAACCAGGATGGCCTCAATATGAAAGCCAGAAAGAAAAGTGTATGACAGCCAAAAAAATATTAGCTAGCACAGTCTTGAATACAATGGTAATGCATCATAAATGACCAAGATACAGACTCCTGTAAAAACTCAAGGCCCTGTTTGTCAGACTTCATGGGACTCTCTTGAATGGCAGTCCCTGATACTTGTGGCCCCAACTTAAAGCACGTGAACAGCTTTGGTGACGGCTGTGGCTTCCCAGCACAATTGTAGGAAGCCACCTCTGCACCATTTTTGCAGAAATGGTCCCCCACTGTGAGGACCATTCAAAAATCAGGAAGAAAAAGGTGTGGGTAAATAGAGAGAACAGTGGAGAGGGGCAAAGCTTTCCTGGAGATGAGGAAGGCAGAGAAACACTGTTCCAAACTGGTGGTGTTAATAGGCTTTTTAAAAATTTAATTTGTGTGTGTGTGTGGTTCAGAAAGTATAGTGTCTTCTTTGTAAAGTGCTCAGCTGAGGTAGTTTTCATACTCAACTAGTTTAACATTTGATGTAATTAAGAGGAATGATATATTGTGGTTTGGGAGAAAGTTCTTGTATGCTGTTATGGTAGGGTTTATCCCAAATGTTGAATTCCTTGTCTCTACCCTTTTAAACTCTGAATAGTTTAATCATAGTTAACCAAACTAAACATGAATTATCAAATGTTGAGCCAGGAAATTCTGAAAGGGTTTTTTTTAGAATAACTCCTTCAGAAATTTTAAGACAAATTTGTAATTTTTTTCCCCATAATTTAACTAGGGCATAGAAATGGTGATAATAGTAGTGTAAATATTCCCACTGTGAAGCATCTCTTTTGACATAGTCTAAGATTAAAAACCAGAGACCCAGACCAGTTTGTTCCAGTGGATCTGTATACAAATTGTGCTTACCTAGAATTTTGCAGAGAGAATAGCAATGATCAGTGAAAAGGTTCCAGTTGCATTTGTTTCTGTATATATTTATTACTTCATATTCGTATGTACCATTTCATATCATTTAGTAGGTGGCCACAATCTTAATGAAACTTAACTTGGAAAGTTACTAATGTGCTAGTGGACGTCCTTGTAGGCCCTGTTCACTTCAGTCCTTCATGGAGTGAGTACATAAACAATTCTAAAATCCTCACAGGCCAGACAGAAAACTCTGCTGTCCTCAAGGGGCCTGACTCCATGAGGTGCCACAACTGAATGCTATGTCTAATTGAGTCACCACTGGAAAAGGAATAAGCTGTCCAACGTCAGGGCTCTTTTTATATTACTAAGATATTTGGCTAGCTGATATGAAAGAGTTACCTCCTAAGACTGAGACTCTCCCACCCATACCCATGGCTTGATCCTCGCAGGGCTTCTTTATGGGAATGCTGAAAGGGCTCATGAGATGAAGATGGTTTTCACTAGAGATGGTACAATCAGTAAGGGTATATGCTGATACAGATCCTTTCCTTAATATAGATGGTGCTTTCTCCTATGAGGGTCTGAACTGATGACTGATAAGGCTGGAAATATGCGTCAAAGAGTTTGAATTCTGTGGCTCCAAAGATGTACAAGTTTGCAAATGAAACTGTAATGAAACTCCTATAAGGATGCAAAGTTTACATCCTCCTAGCTAGTGTATCTCAAGCAAGTTAATATCCAAAGTGGGAGCTGTAGGGGAGAGTGGAGAAGAGAAACTGCTGGTTGTAGAATGTGTACTCATTCTCCCTCAAAACAATAACTAATGGGGTTGACTGCTAAATGTTGGTGCAAATTTGTAAGGAAGACCTCAGTCAAGACACCTAGCCTCTAGTGGGTTGTAAACTGTTTGTGAAGAGACTATTTCCTCCTGTGTGTTAATGAAATATGCTAAATTACTGTTTACCTCTTTTAAGCTGTCTCCGTATAATGTGCTCCTGAATGCTCAATGTTTGCTGGTTGTGCTGTGCTAGTTAGTTGCAATTGTGAAGACAAGCCATGTAACATTCCTAATTCAGACCAGGAAGCATGAACAATTATGTCTTTCCCTGGTGTACAGACCCTGCATCACACTGCTCCTGCAGAGGGTTAATTCTTCTGCAAGGAGAATACTGTAATATAGGACTGTTGGGGGTCATAGATTGTGCAACACCATCACGTATAGGTAGACCGGTACAGAGGACAATCTATATAAACACAGTTGGAGATCTTATTTGTGTTGAAGCCAGAATTGATTGCTTTCCACTTACTGCCTCTACATTTCAGATGTCCCTGCGTAGTTACAACTGCCTCCTTGTAAATTTCCCATGAAAAGGTTAATTCATTCTTGTTTAGTCAGCACTGATTAGAATTTCAATTACTGAGTAGAATTTTAACTACTACTTTTCATCTCTAACTGCTGCCTAGGCTTAGGATGGTAAAAGGGCACAAAAGGGCTTCTTTTTACCCACTTCCCTGCGAGCTCTCGGGGGACTGCAAGGCTGAATGCTTTCTGACTGCCATCTTGGGAACTGAACTGAAGACTTCTCTGGCTGGAAGCAAGGAGTTTGATAGTTTTATCCGGAGTTAGACATTTCATGAAACTTGCATATTCCATCCTTATAAGAAGCACTTACTGTTTCTCTGATTTCTAGGCTACAGCTGTACAGCGAGGATGCTATGCCAATAGCATGATATGCCATTCAGAAACCTGTGCTTGTACTGGAGCTGCTGTTTGGGTTCCCAGTAAGTGCACATCAGCTTCTGAGGTTGAAGTGTTATCAGTGTCCACTATCCATAGGCTAGTAAGATCCTGCTTGGGCATTATACCTTCTTCCTTATACTTTAGCTCACCTTGGAAATGGTGGAGGGGGGATTCTTTATCATGGAGCGTGGTGATAGGGCGAGGGGTAATGGGTTTAAATTGAAAGAGGGGAGATTTAGATTAGACACTAGAAAGAAACTCTTTACTGTGAGGGTGGTGAGACACTGGAAGAGGTTTCCCAGAGAAGTTGTGGATGCCCCATCCCTGGAGGTGCTCAAGACCAGGCTGGATGGGACTTTGAGTAACCTGGTGTAGTGGGAGGTGTCCCTGCCCATGGCAGGGGGCTTGGAACGAGATGATCTTTAAAGTTTCTTCCAATTCTAACCATTTTATGATTCTATGAACATAAATGTGACTTTAAACCTAAAAAATTGGTACACAGAATTTGCAGGAAGAAGTAGCATGGGACCCAAACAGGGCACTTGACCTGTTCTCATTTGACATTATGTAACAGCCCAGTCAATCCAACATAGTCCAACATAATCCAATATTATTAAAAGGAGGAGGAGAGAATCTGATAAATGTTCTGATGTAACCTAGGATGTGTAGGACCGGAAGTGATTTAGAAATGTAGTCAGTTTAATTTTTAAGCTGGCGCTTTAATTCTATTGGAACCTGCATGAGGGTAACCCTAGGAACAGTTCAGCCTTTTTTCTTTTTAAATAGTGATCTGCAATAAGTGACACCCACAAAGACAGAATAACAGGACAGTATTAACTGTGCAAGGAATTAATTAGAAAAGCCACAGTCTGCTCTGTTTTTGTATTTGTAGCAAGACCTTTTGAAATTCTTCTGTGTCTCATTTTTGTCACTGCTCCTGACAGGGCTTCACATAACTTTAACTTTATGAACATCTGAGCTACTTCTTGTCTGAATACAATGAATTTTAGCTCTTAAGAGCAAGTTCATGACTTGACATCTGTGTTGGAGCACACCTGTGAAATGGTGATGTCTGCTCTTCAGAAGTGCATCTACTATGGAAAACTCAAACTTCAGGAACTTTTAGACGCTCAGATGTTACTCAGACTCTCTGTCATGCTTTTACAGAGTGAGCTTTCCTCTATTTCATGGCAGGTTATTCACCCAGTGGGAGTGTGTATAATATATTATTTTTTTATGACAGCACCTTGATTGCATATGTTGTGTTAGACCATCACAAAGAAACTAGAGAGCATGTGGTTGTGATCCAGGATTTAGGTTTCAGCCTTGCTTTTCCTGCCCTTTAAATGGGGAAGAGGACAAAAACGGTAGCTATATAAGGCACTGGGCTTGCTCCCAATGTACACAGTGAGTACTGGAGAAAGGCCTCAAAGAGACCAAAGTCTCTTTAGTCTGGATTCACGTCTTGATCTGAACTTTAGCCCCGTAACAGATCATTACCTTTGGGCCCTCTGTGTAGTCAGAAGAGTGAGATGCTCTTCCAGCCCCTCACCTGACTTAGGGTCCCTCTTGTTAGACAAGATACATTTGAGCATGTGTTTCTTAATGCAAGAGAAAGCACAAGCTCCCTCAAATTGCCTTTTAAAAGCAAAACTAAAAGTGCTGAAGAAGGTAGTTTGAAAAAATTATTTGTATCTAGAGAAATGATTGGCTGAAGATTTCTCAGATGGTGACACTATTTTCAGGAGGGATACTTAGATTGAGATGTATGAAACAGTCAAACCAGAACCTTCTATCAATTGTTTTTTCTTCATCTGGTCTCTTTCAGGAACACTTCTCTATTCCACTTCAAGAATTTTGGTTTTCCTCTTCAGCTAATTCCCCTTCCTTATTTCATTAACGTCTGTCTCCATTGATGTACTCAGTAGCTTGTTTTCTCCATTGAGAGCAAGAAGACTCTCTGCCTTTAAACGCAAGCATAAAAAGAGATCTGAGCCACCCAAGGAGTTTACCTTTCTTCCTGATGCATTGACATTTAAAAGCTACATCTTACAATAAAGCAGAAAAACTGTGGCAGTCCGGTTACATGCAGTTTTGGTGGAGTAAACACTTGATTATTCAACAATGAGTCATTTCTGCAGTAACCTCATTCTGTCATGACTGTATCACATCTGCTAACTCTCCAAAGCAAAAATCATAACCTGTACTGGTTTAAAACATGAATACAGCCTCGTGGCTTATACGTAACACTCTATTCAAGCAAAGAAGCCATGTGCTAGAAGTTTAAAAGGGCAAAATACTTGTTCTCAAAGAGAAAATATCATAGAGGACAACAAAAATAATTATGAAAAAATCTTCTCCATTCTTTAGCTCTTTTCACAGTGGCTGGCTTCTCCATTATTCTTCAAGTCTCTCTTCATTCTCTTAGAAAGCCTTTGTGTTTTTGGAGCATAGTGCATTTGGAATGTATTTGGGCTAGGGTTGTTCTGCAGCCATCTGGGTTGACTCCTTGCCTTCTGCCATACTGATATTGTTGACCCCAATCAGAGTTGAGGCGGGCTGAGGCCTAAGTGGAGCAGAACCTCTTTCCCATAATGCCCTGCTGTCCTCAGACCAGCCTCCATTGATGGGATGAGAACACTGGAGGCAGAATATGGCTCCTGGATCTTAACTTAGTTCAAAATTATGTAATACAGATGAAGGCTTCTGACTGATATAAAATGGAATTTTTGCTAAACTACTTCAGGTGTGACACTGCAATTTTAATTAAACGTATTTAACATTCTTGTCACAGTAATTTTATCAGTTTGGACGGAAAAGAGAGGAAACAGCAAATAAGGATAGTGTGATAATGACAAGATAGTAAACAGTGAAATATAGCCAACATTTAGTAAATTCCTTTTCATAAGTGGCTGTGCCTAAGAGCACCTTTCATATGTTAAAACTAAGCAGTGCTATTCTCCTGAAGTGCATATGGACTACTAGGTAAAGAGATCTATGACGAATGGCAGTTGAATTGAATTCCTTTCACTTTTTTCTTGAAAATGCAGGAGATGTATGCAGAAAGGATGTTTTAGTATTTTTTGCAGAGTACGCCAGTTAGAGTATAGCATCCAAAGACATGCTGCTGTTGTCAGCTGCAGAAGTGGTTGAGGACTCAAGTCAAACAAGGGCTCCAGACTGGTGCAATAAAGATATGTACTGAATGCCCACTTTGTTGTATAGTACTTTGATTTGCCAGTAATTAAATCTTTTTGACATAGCATGATTATTTAGCTTACTCTTTTTCTATTCTACTATCTATGTTTGTTCACCAATAGGAGAGGATGGAAAATCACTTTGAATCCATTACATTCCTGTCATGTATACGTGAACATACGGTGGTGGTCTGAACTTAGATAATGAAAAGAGTTTAAAAGAATTCAGAAATCTCAATATTTTAATCTATCTTTTGAAATTAATTTCTCCCCTGATAAGCTGCAGATTTATTTAAATTAAAAGTAAGTGGCAGCTGCTGCTGTTTTCTTTGTAAGATCAATGTTTGAGATAGTGCATGTAATGGAGCCATAAATTCATAAATGCACAATGCATAATTGTTTTAGAAGTTCAGCTATTAATATTTACAGTATTGACCTGAAAGGTTACAACAACTTCCCCATTAGTCGCAGGAGTGTTGGCTAGACCTGAAAATTCAGTGGTCAGTGTGGTTACCACGCCGCTAGCCAGCTGCAGTGTACAAAATAATGCAAGTGTAGCCTTTCATGAAACTTAAAGGGGAAAAAAAAAAAGATTCTGAACAAAAGTAGAAGTGTATAGTAAAGGCCATGGGTATACAGTTTAACCATTACTTATTTAAGTATTATTTATCTATTATTTAAACAATTAGCAGCTATACAAACAGAATAATTAGCTTCCAAAGCCTATTTGTTAACAAAAGGATATTTTCCTCATTAGGCTAAGTTCAGTCTATGTTCCATTTGCTTTTTCCCCAGATTGGAAATAAAATAAAATGCTAATGCAGCTAAGACACAGTCACAGATCTGATGACAGAATGTTACTGATAGCCCACTACTTGTCATGAAAAACATCATTAGTTTGTCTTGTAAATGAAAAATTGTCTCCCTCCCCCGACCACATACATGGTAAAATATTAGTCACATTGTGCATATCAGCACTACTGAAAGATTAGAAATTAGTACCTCCTACTCAAGAGTGGGGCTTAAAAACATCCTTTGTCTGTTGCAAAAATACATTTTGAGGGGAAAACACCAACTGTTGTAGAGGTTACATTTTTATTTGACAACTCCTATTCTTTTTGCTTCCCCCTTTCCAAATGAAGCGCTTATATATGTAGACAGGCATTTGCCATTTGGGTGATGTTTTATTTCCAAGTATGAAAGAGAGGAAACATAAACCGTATCTACTGTGAGCAAACTTTAGTTTATTTTGCAGTGTAAGAAGTTCTCTCAGTGGCAGTATATGAACTCTCATTAAAAACTTCTTTTAGTCATTGCAGGAAATGAGTTCGTAGCCAACTCATTAGTATTTTCCTTAATGACTTATGCTTGAGTCTTAACACCAAAAAGGAGCCTCTGGAAGTGCTATCTAATCAATTCAGCACTGTAGACGTAAAATGGACAAATGCTTGAGTATTTAACACTCTCTGACCTGAAGAGCAAAGCATGCCCTGTTGTGGAAGTGATTTCAACATGTGCTTACACATATAGAGAATTTGCATTCTCTAAGGCAACAAAAACCTCACATTTATCCTCACTAAATCCAGGCCTTGGGATTATCGAGTCCAACCATCAGCCCCACTCTACAAATTCCTCCCCTACACCAGATCCCCCAACAGCACATCTCAACAACTCTTAAACTCATTCAGAGATGGTGACTCAGCCACCTCCCTGGGCAGCCCATTCCAGGGTCTGACCTCTCCTTCTGGGAAAAATTCTTTCCTGATGCTCAGCCTAAACCTACACTGTTGCAGCTTGAAGCCATTCCCTCTCGTTCCCTCTTTTCCTTTGAATGACAGAAAAATTAGGCTGGAAAGGACCCCTGGCCTTTGTCTAGTCCAATCTCCTGCTCGAAGCAGGGCCACCTTTCAGGTTGGATCAGGTTGCACAGTGATTGTCTTGATGAGATTTGAAAATCTCCAAGGATGGTGATTCCACAGTGGATTCTGCCATTGGATATACTCTCTGCCCTACTGAAGTAGATAAAATGCAGCATGCACCTTAGGAAGTGGATGTGGCTTACGTTTTTGCCGGTTTTTTTTTTTTTTCACATTGATCTGATTAGAGTCAAATTCAGATCTAGCAGGGAGTAAGTGCAACCTCCACCTCTGTTTTTCAAAGAGCTTCCACTGATGTAACTTTTCTTTCTTCCTCGTTTACACTGGGTGAAGCCAGATCTTGATAAAGCTGAGGATATCAGTGCATTCTCTCCCCTCTGTGTGTGTGAAGCTTCTCCTCTGCCACTGACGCTGAGGATAGGCACAAAATCAGATTCAGGACATCTGGTAAAGTCTAGTTCTGTACTGTCTGAGGTCAGTGACAAAACCTGATTGGCAACTAAGTTGCTACACTGGCACAAAACGAAAGCAGAGGATTTATTAATATTACTATTTCTCCTCACAAGTTACCTTAGCAATGCCACCCCTCTTTCAAATGCTGCTGGAATGGCAATGCAAAACAAAACCCTTTCTTCTACCTCTTTCTTTATAACTCTTCAAGCTTTACTTCCTCCAATAGGAAAAACCAGAAATAGGTTTTCAGTTCCCTTTTACAAATTAAACTCCAGACCAAATTTTTAATTGCATCCTTTTAAAGGCCACAAAGTAGCATTAAGTTATGTAGTAATGCACTCAGAAATGATCTGAAAATCTGTGCTGAGAACAGTATCTCCCACTTTGTAGCCTCAGCTGTACTGAGCAAGAAACTGTGCTTTGTGCCTCTACAGAAAACATTCCATTTGCATCTTATTAGAGCTACCTGGGGAGGAAAAATACTGTTGTGGAGACCAGGAAATTTTTTCCAGTGCTTTACCTGGAGGTCAGTGGAATTCCATTTATAAATGATGAATGCATGCATTTTGATGCTAAAATTGTGATGACTTACAAAGTTTGATATTACTGTACTTTCCTGTGGACAGTGATTTTCTTTTTCAGTGGTGAACATATTTTCCAAGAATATTGTAAACATTTGTAATGTGTATGTTTGTGCCAATAAATCTTGTTTAAGAAGCTGCTTTTTGTATCATTTCTGTTCCCAATACATACAGTTTAAGGACAGTTAAGCAGCTTCAGCTTTCATTCCCTCTCTGTGTTAAGTGCTAAAGGCTTCTGGAAATTTAGATTTTCTAATTCACACTGAGTTTTTATATATTCGGTTTAATATAAAAGGAAAAAAAAACACCCTCAAAACATTTCTATTGTATAAAAAATAATGAACTCTCTAGAAAAAGGGGGAGGTGAGGTGAGGCAGTGGTACAACCATTAAAGAATTTTGTAGAGGAACAGATGGAAGAATGTTTCGGTGTCTTTGATCTTATTCTTAACTTCATTTATTGATAACATATGTTTTTCTTTCAATAGGGCACACTTAATTCTGGGAACTCATTGCCATGAGATACTGTTAGTTCACAGATTTGGTGTACTTTGGACAAATTTTTTGAATGAAGAAAGAAGGATTCTCTGTGAGATATAGACAGGGTCTTGCAGGGTCACCTTAACTTGAAACAGCTGGTCCTGGCCACTAGTGTAAAGGCCTAATGGGGCATGGTTAACTGTTGCCATCATTATTCCTAATGAGTAACTAAACTCTTTGAAGGGATGAGAGTTAGAAGCTGTTTTTCTCCCCCTCTTAGTGACTACACCTGCATTTTAAAATATATAAGCATCAGAGTAAATCTTGGTTGCTCTGCACCTTCATGCATATGTGGCATCATTCTCATTCAACAGCTCTTCTAGTTTTGTTGCAAATCAACTCAGCATGCATAAAGGGCACGGTATTGTCTCTCCCCACCCAAACACACCAAAACCAGGTAATGGCAAGATGTCTTCTTGTATAACAGTGCTTTATTTAGAAAAACTGTAGATTTTTTTTTTCCTTGGTAACTCTTAGCGTATCTGGCACTAAATTGAGGACACTCAGTTGAGTCTGTAAGGGGGAGCTGGGAAAAAGCACTCTTTGATTTCATACAGTGTATATTCTGGTCTACGTGATATGGCAAATAAGGACTAAGTGAGAGGGTGAATGAGGTTGACTGGGGCATATGAATGTGGTATTGAATAATACAGGAAACTGATCAAAGCCAAAATGAGGCTTATGCTAATAATTAAGACAGCACAATGGGCTAATACTCCATTAACACTCTTCTAGACAGGCTGTGTAGTGAGCTCAGTTCTGCTGAAACAGAATGTCCCCGTTTCTGATTTTTGAGCTTACAAAGAATTCTAGACAATGATAAAACCAAGTGAAGATGAAATTATGTGCAATGTAATAGAGAGATTACGGTACATATGGCAGAATCAGTAAGATATATGGAAAATCTAATGTATTTTGGCATGCTGTCTAGATAGCAGTTTTGCATACTTAATGACAGTTCAGAGTGCTTCTTAGGGGTTACTAAGTTATGTGGGGTGAAGAGCTCTGGGATTTGCATATGCTTTGGCAAGTCAATAGAAGATAGTTCAAACACAAAACAAACAGAAGTGACTGTCTACATACTTTGCTTTGTGGCCTAAAGTACACAGAGGTAAGTGAATTAATGATGCCTTTAAGTGCTCCTGACAGATTTAAAATTTCAAAAAAATGTCTCACGTGACTAAAAATGGTCAGAACTGCAATCTGAGAAGAAAAGGAGGTAATCTTGAGACTTCTACAGCTCTATATGAGAGGCAGGTAGGAAGTGATGATGATGATGATTATAAAACCAAGCCATCCTTTTTTGTTTTCCCAGGTATTTCAAACCTAGGGGAACATAACCTTGTAACACCACCTGTGGTTTGGGCAGCTGTTCTCAAAAGTTCTTACTATGATGTAATAGACATATTAAATACATTTTACTATGGGAATTTCCTGGTACCAAATGCACTGAGTTATTACACTTTTAACGCAGGTTTTAGAAAGATTCTGCAGAAATAAAACCCTTGTCTTCTTCCTTAGCATCTGAACAGTCTCATTATAACTTAACAGCTGTTAGCTGAACTGGTTTACAATGGCAAGTAAGCCTGGCTTTTCTACCTTCTGTTGGCCATAATGTAGCTTTACTCTGTTGAATGTAGCCAGTGGATTTGATAATTAAACTTCTAGTGCTTATATAATAACTGACAGGCTGTTCTTTTTACTAGAAGATGTACAATACAGCATCATGCTATTTACCCATTCTCTGAGTTAGCCTAGAAAACACCTCTTCCATAGCCTAGCTTCACCAGGAGTCTGGAAAGACTTCCCAATACCATACAGTGCATGCCTCTCTGATATAATCCATAGTAAGCCATAATGATAGTGCACTGAAAGAGCTGGATGGATCAAGGGTGTCACCAGCATCATACAGCCCTATACCAACCCAGGCTTTGTTAAACTCCTAATGGTCCAAGAAAGCTACAGAGGAGAGAAAAATAAAATTCTCCTTAGTCCATGTCAAACAACCAGACTGGGGACAGAATTCCTTTTCTCAGCTCAGAATCTGGTGAGGGTTTAACTGTAGAGAGGAAGGAGAAAGCAAGCCACAAGGAATACTGAGGTTAGTAGTGCTTGAGGACCTGAGAAAGTAAACTGTTTTTATATAGCTTTCCAGACAAAGGAAGTCTCGAATACGGGATTATTACAAAGAACATATTGTACTGGCAAAGAACAATTCCATCTCCTTTCAAACCACTTTGGAGACACCTATAATTTCCAGTGACAAAGTTCAATCTTTTTATCACCAGGAACTGTCTGGATTCGTTTTGCCACCCTTCCATCTGCTTATCAGGCACAATTTGATAACTGCATGTGCTCCTGGCCCACTTCAGTCCTTTAGAAAGCTCGATCTGAACTTCATTCCTGAGCTGGCTAGAAAACTCTTCCTAATGTCCTGGTTACTATCTGGAAACAATGTATAGTTCTTACACTTTTGCTTGGTATTTCTCTTCAGTTTGACTAGCCCGTGTCTTCCTTAGTCATCCTGACAGTCCAGCTCTGCATAGTTGCCAGTTCTATCACTTATGACCAGAGCAGCAGTCACTGTTCTTACCCAAATAAAGACTTGCCGGATGCTGTAGGTGGTGGCACTAACATATTTTTTTTTGTCTGTATTGAAAAAACCTGAAACATTCTACCTGAAATACTAGTATTTCTCATAACTGCAACCTGACAGCAGTCATCTTAATCATCCTGTGTTACACTTTGTCTTTTTAAAATCTCTTTCTTACCTCTATAGTTTAGGACCAACAAGATTATCACTGGTAACACAGTAGTAAGCAACACCCTCAAGGATGAATTTAACCCAAGTTCTACTGCCTCTGCCACCAAAACAAATCTTAGTGAGGCATCCAGTGCCTAGCCAGATGATAGCTACACGGCCTGAGACACTGCCTATGGCACGCAATCAACGAATAGTTGCATTTCAGAGTATTTTGTTTCACTCAAAAGTCTCAAAGTTTGAGTCACCTTTTTTTTTTTCCCAGAGGTGTTTAGATATCAAAAGTAGAAGTCTTGCTCGCTGCACTCAGCAGCTTAAGCATTTCTTGACTACACAATCTTTGAACACAAATGCCAGTTGAAAATGCTATTATTTTTGAGATGCCTAAGGTTAGAGGCTAGATGGAAAAAATACAACAGCAGTCTTTGTTGATGAGAAAAGCCACCTCTGGAGAGCTGCAGACAAAAGCAGTATCCTCAAGGCCTGTCCTTAATCTAGATGACGAGCCACCCACATGTTCTTCTGCAGCTGAGCCTAGAACTTGAAGCCCTATGGAGTGAGAAAGTGAGGCTGTCTGTGTAAGCAGCATTACTACATTTTGGAGGTGCTGTGCCCATTATGAGATTTCCTTGGCTGTATATAAATTTATTGGCTCTCACGTAGGACACTGAAGTGTCTGATGCCATTAAAACAATGTCATCTTACAAGTATCCTTGTGTCTAGATTTTATTTTAAAAAATTTCTCTTTGGGCAATTAGATCATTAATACATGATCAAGTGCAGTGTGAACTCTTCTTCAGCCTTGTATAGCTGTACAACATCGTACTTAAATGATGTGTCTAAAGAAGCAAAAAGGCACATAATCATTAAAAGCAAGCCCTCCATCATATAATGTGTCTGCTCCTATTTGACTCAGACATGAGGGAGGAATCAAACCTCAAGCCACCAAAACTAGCAGCTTCTGTTCTTGATTGTTTTATCATTACAGACTGTAGAAGAATCTGTGGGAGCTGCTGGTAGAGATTTGTGGAACCGTTCTCCCCTCCTTAAAATGTGCTGACAAGAGTGGGCACGTCACTAAGTATCTGCAATGCCAGATAGCCCGCTGACTTTTAAACTTTGGTTTCCTTTAAATAAATAAATAAATATTTAACAAGGAATCTTGTCTTGCTTTTAAAGCTGCCTTAAGGGGGCAGGAGGAGAAGAGATATTGTCAGGCTATAGCTGGCCTGCCTGCTGCAGCACCCCGATGTGAGTCAGGGTTGGGCTGTCACCACCCTCTGCTGCACAGCCGAGGCAATGTCATGGGCACTGTCAGTCACCGCATATGGTTCCAGTGATTTTATTTCACAAATGATGCCAAGATAGACTAGCAATCAGACCAAATCTCAAATGCCATACAAATTCAGTCACAATTTGTCTGCAAGGAATTAAACTGCATTCTCCACCCCTTGGGTTAGCCATTCTGCTGTAACTGACATTCATTTTGACAGTTTTTCAGATCTCTTTTTCGTCTCTTATATACCAGTTACTTCAGCCCAGGCTTCTAATTTCTCAAGCATTCTCAAACTTAATGGCATTTTAATTTGTGATTTTGACGTTGTCTCATTCTTCCTCTACGCTTCATCCCACCAGTTCTCTGTTCCCTGGTGATGGATGAAATATTGTTCTCCCTCTTGTCTACAAGAGCTATTACTTCTCAAGTCATTGCATTTAACTCTTATTTTCTTCACTTTCTCTATGGAAAAAAGAAATCAGAAGATTTGTGTCTAGCCACAACAATCACACATTCTGACTAAGCCATCAAGGGCTTTGTATTCTCCTGATGCTTCCAGGGCTGCCTGCTACATACCAGCATACTCTGGTTTGACATTGCTCAGGGTTGTCTCATTTGTCCTTAATAAACTCTTTCAATTCTTGTTTAAAGAACAAGTATGTAATATAAATGCACTTTTGTCTTAGAAGGAAAGGCACTATGTTTCTCATGTGTTTTAGATCTTTCCTGTACTCTTGAAAGCACCACATCAATGTGGTAGTACCTGTTGCTTCTTTCATTGAACTTAAGTTGGGAGCCAATATGAAGCATGTTGCCTGCAGCTGTCTGTACAAAGGCTCCCTGTGCCATGCGCTGCATGGGAATGACCTCACCATTTGAATAGAGCTACTCAACCAGTTACGGATGTAGTCTGACAGTCATAGAACAAACATGACTCATTTAAGAACATTCCCTACCTTCCCTCTTAATAACCGGTTTCACCAAAGTCAGTAAACTAGAAGTGAAGAGAGAAAAAAAAGTTCTTCAGTCAGCCCTGCAAAGCATCCTCACATGCCACTTATTCTGCTGCAAAAGCATATTTGAAACGACTGCCCCTCGACAACTACATCTTCTCTGATGATGTCCAAGCTCTCACAATGTAATCACCTTTAGCAGCAGATACTAACATGCCTCTACTGACAATATCAATACCAATATTAACATACAAACAGTTCTATGTCCTGGATTTAAAACCAAATCTTTAAAAATACAAAATGTTGGTGTGCTGAGGACAGATCATCATCCTTGATGATGCTAATAACGTTGAAAGTAAGTAGAACGGGTTCTGCAAATAAGGAGATTTGTGTCTAGTTTGATCAAGCCATCAAGGCTTGGTTGTGTGACTTCACACCTAAGAGTGCCCAACTTCTACACTCAGTTTTTTTAACAACAGCGTAAGAAATTAATTCCTTTTCTTTTCCACCCTGTGACATATCAATAATCACTTTGGTAAAGCTCTTTTTGAGAAAGTAGATAATAAAAGTTGTAACATGTCAGGGTCAATTTTGAAAATTTGAACTTTATTTGTGAAATATTTTTGATATTATAAAATCCCAACTCCATTGATGCCAACAACAACAACAAATCTTGATTATATAAGTGAAAGTGAGGCTTCCTCTCATATTAAGCTATTAACATCATGCAAATAGCAGCACAATTTTCTGCAAGTGCAATCCACTAGTCCTCATACTAGGTCTTCCCCTATTGTTTCAATTTGATTGTAGTGGACTGATCCTACATAATTAACTTGCAATATCATCCTAAGTTGGAAACAATGGAGTGCATTCACTTCGTCAGTAGTGGTTGTGTTAGAGGGGCACAGTGCAGTTTTCAAGTATATCTCGTTAATGGTCTCCCTATACAATTAATTGTACTGTACTCTACCATGGGGCTAGGGAAAGAGTTTGTTTAAAATAGATTTGGCTTCTGTAACTGACATTCACATTAACTCAGTGTGAATTACAAGATGCTTCATCTCAAGATTTGAGGCGTAGTTGCTTGTAACAGCCTCATGACACGTTGTGGAGTGCTGTGTCTCTGCTCTTGAGCACTGATCTTTATTATTGAGGGGCCTGAGTCCAAGCTCTAATGATCAGGTCTGCAGTGAGGTAATGGCTTTTAGGTAGTGACACAATGCATTTTGATTGCATTTTAGAGCTTGAGAAGAGGAGATGCTGTATCAGTAGACAGTCAGTGTATGACAAGGAAATTTGATTTATTAGTTATTAGGTTCCAGTGAAGTATAATATCTATCATTTTAAAAACTCTCCCTTTTTTAGTTCTAAAGTGCCTTGAAGAGTAACACATGCATCCTGTCTGACTAGGCCAAAAAACCTCAAATTCTGATGGTGTTCAGACCTATCTTGTTCCTTCTAGAGGTAAAGGCAAGAAAAGACTTTAATTGGACAGCCTGATTCTTTGACTTGTAGGTAAGGGCAAATTGACAGCTTAGTTTTAAAGTTACTAATTTTTTAGTTTTAGTTAGTTTTTAGTGGCTTAAATGCCACAGTATGTAACTAACTATATATTATATGGAGGTAGTGGTGGAAATTCTGCTGTAACTCAAATCTGCCTTCCGGGCTACAAGAAGAGATGTGGACATGCCTTGGACTAATTCAGGTCAGAGGAGGAGAGATGATAAAACTTGGCAAATAATTTTGGTTAACAGCTGAAGTAGGTGAGCCTAGTGTTTAAATACAAGTCATCAAGTTTAGTTAAAACACATGTTGCTTTATCATTCTGTTTAACATGACCTAGGCAACCCTTGCTAGTGAGCCCCAGAGAGGACCATATGCAAACTAACAAAGTAAAGGTATAAAGTTTTTCTGCAGAGGGAAATTATTCTCTTTCTAGTAGTCACATGAGCAGGAGAACACATAATGGAATACGTCAGCAAACTTATTTGACACCACCACCCAGGAGGGTACCAGTTGCAAGGACTACAGTAGAGACCAGCCTGCCCAAAGCTGCTCTGTGCTAACCAGCTGGAGGGATGCTCGAGCAGAATGGGCTAAGTGCCTCAGCACTGACTGAGCTCCTTGGCTTGGCTTTGCATCCACACAGAGCTCTGCACCTATCCAGGGAGTTTCCACTGTTTTAAAGCTGAATATGCCTTCAGAGGCTACCCTACAATGCAGGTGTAAGGCTGTCCCAAGTCACTGTCTTCTCTGCACTGTATTAATTTAAAATAGAACAAGAATGCTACTACTGCATGAGAGGAATCAGCCTCCCTAACTAAGCACTACTTTCTTCACTGTTAAACAAAGCCAGCAAAAGCTACTGGCATTATTACCAACAATAGCTGGGTAGTAATGCACTGTGAAAGAGCAGGGCTGGGGACACAATAATCATTGTAAATTACCCAGATTGATAAAGGGCTGAAAGGCAGCCGGTTATGTTTTGCAGACCTGCTAGGAAAAAAAAAAAAAACAAAGAAATCCTGGTGTTTACCCAGTTTTCTACCCAGACACCAAGGAAACCATGAGCTCTACAGCGTTTTTATAATTGCCTACAGGAGGCATATCTCATGGCTCTGCTTTTTTGGCAAAGTAAGATTTCTTTCAATCTTCTTGTTTTGTTCTGACTACCCTCTTTTTTCTCAAATATGTTTCCTTAGCTTTCTTGGAGCACAGTGCTTTAAGATGTCAGCAGCCTTTTCTCTAATGAGCAACAATTAGCTAATATTACTTAGGATTACTAATTCCTACTTCACTTTTATGCCCTTTAACCTTTCTCCTTTAAAGAATGTAAGGTGATTTTTTATTTTTTTCCTTTTGACTGAATTAAACTACTTGTTTAATTACTTTTATTGTGTAGTTACACAACAGAAGCATTGAATTCCAAAGTTCTCCTACCACTAATACAATATCAACTTACAAGTGGATAGAATGTGTCTTGTTATGGCAGTAAGTACTATATTTTAGTGTTTCCTATGTAAATAAGGCTCAGGGGATCACCTTGATTCTGTCTGCTTGCTTGTCTCTCCCCATTCGTTTGATAATTTTAAATTTACTGACCAGTGACTACAAATGTGACAGATAAAAAGAAGTCCCAAGGATATTTCAGCAACATAATTTCCAAGGAATTATATACCTGTGAATCCAAGTAGATGAGGAAAGTCTCCCTAGAATTGCACTGAGGAAAGAGCTGTACTTTAGAACATAGCGATTAAACGCCACATAATACACAAAGATGGTAAAGATTTCTGCTTTCTTTGTTTCAGTTACTGTCTCTCTTGGAGTGAGTTCCCAAAGCTATTTAAATCAACGGGAGTTATCCCAACAGAATTTGTATCAGTCCTTGACTCCTTGGTGCTGTGGATCAATGACAGGGGGCAAAGTAAGCTGTCCTTTCTCCTTTTCTTTAATTTATTAAAAATAAAGAATTTCTGATTGCTTATCAGAAATTAAAATTTATTTATAGTTGCAATCTGTGAAACTTGATTTACTGAAGTGTCTTGAATTGACTTAGGCTACAAGAGACTTGCACAGTGCCTGAAAGGCTTATTAAAATCCCTGCTTTGTTTTCCAGTAATGTGCTAGGTACGTCGGGCTTCTCCTCCTGAAGCAAAGCCCGCCGGGCAGTATACACCCTCTCCTGAATACAAAACCAAGCTTCCACTGACTTCAGTAGCAGCAACGTTCAGCTCAAAACAGCTCATGTGTGAACTAATGCTGGAAAACTAATTGAGGCAGAACAGTAATGGAAAACTCAATCTGAAAATGTAATGGTTTTAATTAACAGACACTCTTCAAAATTATACAGAAAAAGGATCTTTCTCATTTAAAATATGGCTCACCAACTATCAATCACTGATCTATAATTAATATTCTTAGTAGAAGGAATGCATTATTGTCTGGCTTAAATTATACCTGTGACTGCAATGAGGAGTGAGGTAAGTGTCGGAGCAGATTCTAGCAGTCTGCTACTTAGCATCTGACTTCTTACAAATGTTTCTGTTATAATCTATTAACGTTATAATCTGTCACTTAAAATTGAGAAGAAATTAAGGAAGAAGTGTGCCCCTAGATTTCTAGTTGCTAAGAGAAGCAGCATGACTCCACGGCACAATGACTGGGAGCCTACTTGGGAAAAAGAAAGAGTCCAGCTTCAATCCTGTGCCAAGACCCAGTCCAACATTTTATGTAATGACTATTTAGTAAAAATTGCGTTAATGCTCACTGGTGGGGAAGCCAGTACCCAGATTTTGTCTCTCTGTCCTTATTCTATTTTTTTAGGAAGGTGTGTCCCTCACTCCCTTTTTGCAAGAGATTGATAACTCTTCACTTGACTGAAAAGAGTCCAAAAGGAGACCATAGATGTATGTGATGGAGGCCAGGAAACTGACTCTAGTCAGTAAATACAGAGAATAAACCAATTTAAACCAATACCAAGAGTGTGTATAGGAATTGGTGCTGTGGACTGCTAAGGGTTGGAATACACTGTGTTACAGGCCCAGCACCAGATTATAGGCCTGGCTGCCTCAATGTTTTTTGAGGAATACAGGTGTCTCAAGGACATCTGCTATCTGTGGCCATGTTTAATCTAGAAAGCAGTGTGCCTCAAGTATCAAAAACTGTGGAAATGTTATTCTGCTGCCTCATTGCCTTTAAAAGAGTTCTCCCATGCCCTGTCCATGTCATGCAAGCACTTGGAAGTGTACTTTCTCACCAAGGGATCAGATTCAGTTGCTTAATGTGCAAGAAACTAACTCGAAAGCATTCTGAGAGATTAACAAACTGAACTGGCTCACTGAGGGGCCAAGTAAGCAGCAGAGTGGGCAAAAGGAAGGGTCAAGACCACATAACCATGAGTACATGACAGCAAGATGGTAGCAGTGGCAGGGATGGGGTGAAGAGCAGCACTGTGTCCCTTGATAAAAACGGAATGTTAGATCAGCTCAGAAACCCTATGAAATGTGTCTTTGGCATCTAAGTCTGGACGGTTTTTAATGGTGAACCCACACTTGATATAGTCACTTCCTTTCAGGGCAGAAGATGTGTAAGTCCCACACAGCAGGCTGAAATGAGGATGTACTTTTCTGTTTGGCATACCTTACTAGCTTTCTTATGCTAGTCTAATGACAGGCAAATTTCATTGTAAGTGCCTAACTCTGTAATTCCATGCACAATAGGTCTTGGACCCTTGCTCTAACCCAAAGTGTGCTCTTCCATTCTGTTTTGTTTTGGCTTCTGTGCTCCTGTGGCTGCAAAGTGATCGAGCCAAAATTTTGTTTCATGGGATGTTTTTAGTCAAATCAGTTTTCTAATCTGGCTGACAGTACAGTTGCATAATCTCTCATTTTTAACTCAGTGGAGGCAATAGGACTGTTCCTTTTGGTAGGTGTGTAAAGTCTTTGATCACCTTAGGTAGACTGTGAAATCACCAACTAGCACTCTCTGAGTTATACAGGAAGCTTAAAACCCCTTTTCAGCACTAAGGATTCAATTTCAGGCTCTCTTCAGCCTTCTGTGAGGCTGACTGCAGAAAATGAGTTGCTAATACACTCTAAACAGCAGGATCCCAGACTCAGAGTGCTCAAAGCCGTATTTTGCTTCTGAAATCATGTTGACAGACCTGGGGAGCAGCACATGTAGTTACAGTGTAGTTACACCCCTTCCATTTGTATCCTTCCAGTCATCTTAGAACAATTCAGGGCTCCTTTCTGTGTCCTTTTTAAGATGCTTGGAAACTTAAAATTACACTGAAGTTGTCAACAGAAACTGCCCATGGCAGGGGCATTGGAACTAGATGATCTTTAAGGTCCCTTCCAACCCAAACCATTACATGATTCTATTAATAAAGATCATCAAAACCAGTTAAGAATGGGGACAAAATGAAAAACTACATTCCCCAGAACTCTCTAGGAAAGGTTTTTCTGGCTTGGGACAGCCATACACCTTTACAAAGGAATTTCGAGTTGCAGCACTTTCCAGGAACTTGCTGCTTGAGTTCTTTATAATGTTTCTTATGCTCTTTTACATTTTAATCGAGGAGTTTTCAAGACTGTATAGATATTGGTATCTTTCTGCTTGTTATATTTGTTCCTAAACTTTGCAATGCTTTTAGAGAAACCTGTCCATATATTCACTGTTAATGAGGAAGGCAGGATTTTTCCTTCCCTCATCCTTTGCATGTACAGACAGTAACAGTGATGCCTTTTGCTCATTAGCAAAAAAGCCTTTCCGGATCTTTGCAAGAATCAATGACTGTCAGCGTCACTGTAAATGATGAGTAATTAGACATAGGAAATGAAGAATTAGACGTGGGCTCCAGCTGTAAAATATTGATTTGTGTGTGTGTTTGTTTTTTAACAATGTACAGTTCCATCAGTGCTGTGTTATAACTTATAGCAGGTAACTTCTGCAAGTGGATAGGGAAGCACAGTTACTTGAAAAAGATGAGCCCTATTTAGCTAACAGTGAGTATACCCAAGCAAGCAATCCTCAGGTAGTTTATAATAAATTGATTCTTTTTTCCACCCCAAAATGTTGATACTGTTGATGTTACTGCTTCTCAGACCTGATTGAAATATTTCTGTTAAGCAAAATTTCTCTTTTTTTAAGTGTGCTGGGAAAAGGTTCAGCATTTTGTGTGTGTGTAAAGTTCTAATAATATTGGAAAGTACAAGAACCAGGGGAAAAAAAAAAAAAGAAAAAGCCTAGTTCTACCAATTCATCTTTTGTGATTTCAGAAAGATACTATGCTGGAAAAAAAGCCAGGCAAGGAAGAGATTCAATAGCATGTGGAAAATAAATATTAGCAGTGCAGTTTGAGCAATGCTAGTTGTGCAGTTAAAAGAAAAAGGCAAAGCCCAAACTTGCCTGCTTACAGATGAACCTTACATAAGAAGGCCTGCTATCTTCTATGGTGTTTCATACAGACCCATATATTTGCTGTACAAAACCACCTGGGGGAGGCCAGGAAGAATTTAAAGCTGGACAGTGCTCCACCTCACCAGCCAAAAGCCATGCTGGATGAATGTTAGTCTGAGATGTGGTGTTTTCTATGGTGAAACCGGTATGTATAAAGGTCTTGCCTTATATGTGAATGATGTCTTCTCACCATGCTCCAAGGGTTACAACTGAATAAAAAAAAACATGCCAAAACTGGAAAAAAACTCCACAGTAATTTTACTGGGTTTGTTATGATCTTTGTGTTCTTTAAAACTTTTTGTGTATGCACTCACAAACATAATTTACTCATGCTGCTATTAAATGCCTTATGCTATAGTTACTTACTAGGTAGAGTGACCTTAAAATCAAAACAAACAATTTTGCTCTCTAGCATTTTGCAACTATTCTTTTTGCTTTGTTTCTTAGCAGATGAGCCATTGTATCAGTAGTAACGTTCATTTCTTTAGTAGCCACGTCCCTGCCTTCCTGTTATTTCATACTGCTGCTGCCTGGAATAGCTTGTACCTATATACATGACTACAACTTTCGGAAAACTGGCACAACAGAAGAATTTGGACTGAATTGGTTCCAGATGCACAATCACATTCTGACCAACACTGTTTTCCTTGTTTTTTTGTAAATTAAATAGAACTCTACAAACCCTAAAAGATGACAGGAATAGAACAGAATACTCCTGTAACCTTGACCAAAATAACTGCTTAGTATCCCTTTAAAATAAGCAGAACTCAAGTAAAGCCTCTGGTAGTTACTAGGATAGAAAAGGTAGTGGCTATTTCTGGTGGTGCTGATTACTGGTCGCCTGCTAGAACTGGCATGCTCTGCTACAGTGATGAATGTGTCTCCTATTTTGTTTGTTCTGGAAACTCATTCCGCTCTAGTGTGGTGCTGTAGTTTGCCTGCAGCTCCTCATGCTTGCACTCTGACAGGGTGGGGGAACCTCAAAGTTTTGCCTTGGCTGAAGAGCCTTACTTCAAACCTGTGGTAAGGAGATATAGACCTTAGCACACAGCCAGAGACAGGTATTTTTGGCTCACGACTTGAAAAACAACATCCCATGGGAACCAAGAATGTCATTCTATATTCCTCCAGCCCAACCAACCCTAAAGCAACGAACTTAAAACAGAAAAGACGATAAGATTTTGGATGTGAAGTCCTAACAGCAGCAGTAAGTTGAGCAAACTGCACAGAAAATATCTAATTAGGATTAGGCTTTAAATTAGACTCCTTGGAGGAGTGCAAACTAAGAATGGTATCCTGATAAGCTGAGTGGTGCATCGCAACAAATCCAGTTGCAGAATCTGGTTCTAATGCTTCCGCTGCCCACCCCCTCTCCTCTCCAGGAGTTAAATTCTCCACAGTACTTTACTCACAGGCTGTTTCTGTAACAGTCGTAGCTTAAATATCTATGTACCTAATGGACTTATCCCTAACACCATGGCGAGGGAGGGAAGCAGCATTAACCTCATTTTGCAGATAAACAGTGGAAACCCTGACGGCGCTCTACTGCATTACATCCTATGGAGCAATTGCACGTACGCAGCGAGTGTGAAAATGCTGTTACACTGGACTGCTGCATTCACACTAAGGCTGACAGAGCTTTGCCATGCCCTCTGTTCCTTCTTTGCACAGCCACTTACAACTCTGAAGATAAATGAAGTTCAGAACGTGGATAAGTTATCATTAATTCCTCAGCTATTGATTGCTCTGTTCAGCCTCGGAAGATGTGGAGACTAGAACAGTACCACTCTACACGCCCAACTGTTTAACAGCTGGTAATCTTGCGGCTGAACTGTAGCAAAACTCAGGTTCTCTCATACCACAGCGACAGATTGCGCAGTGCCCTGAACAAAAACCCTATCTAACCAATGTCACAAGAATTTTTTTAACTTTTTAATTTTGTTATACTGTACGTTGGGAAATGATACTCTCCAAATATTTTGCCTGAACAGAAGGGGAAAAATCTTAAGTTTTTGGCATAAATATGAAAAATTGTTTCTTATACATTTGGAACGAAAAGTAATTGTATGGTAATTAGTGTATCAGGAACTAGTTTTCTTCGAGAGAACAGTACATACCTTTAATGCCTCGAAAACTCTTAATTTAACCATTTTTGCAGTTATTCAAACTGATGCTAACCGGATGGTGCTGGAGAAAGGTGAAGCTCTGTGACCGCACTTTGATTTGTGACCCGGCGACATGCGAACACTACACAGGGTCAGTTTCGAAACTCCGGGGCGTGCACCCAGCACGGGTGGCAACACCCGGAAACGGGATGCGGCCGGTTCTCCCTTACGTAAGGGCAGGGCCATCTCCGAAGACTTGTGCTACTGCTGCTGTCTCTACACAGCCAGCAGCGCGTCAATATCCTCTCACCGGGAAGGGGAGGACTCTCCACTCCTGGGCTGGTTTCCCTCTCCGTTAGCCCCGTCAACGGCGGCGCTCTGGAGCCTCTCCCGGCGCTGCCTTTCACCACCGGAGCGGGCGCTGCGTGGGGAAGCGGGACGTCGCTCCCGCCCTTTCTTTTCTTCTCTCAGGGGAGCCGAGCGCGCGCCGCGACCGTTGAGCGGCCGAGGCTGCGCGCGCGCCCCCCTCCCCAAGCTAGCCAGCGCGCGCGGCNCCAACGGCCTCCTGGGCGCGCGCTGACGTCGCGCCGGCGGCCTCCCGAGGGGGCGGGGCGGAGCCTCTTTCCCTTCAAGCGTGATGTAACCTCTGCCCCCCTCGGCCCGGTGGCGGCGGCGCGGCGCGGCACGGCACGGCACGGCGCGGCGCGGCCCGGCATGGAGCGGAGCGGCGCGGCCGGCGGCGAGAGGCAGTGTGGCGGCGGTGCTGGTGAGAGGGGTGGCAGTGGGGGGACGGGAACACGGCGAAGGAGGCAGCGGGGGAGGGGCGGACTCGGAGGCGATCGTGGCTGCCGGTGGAAACATGGTGCCACACGTGAGGCTTATGTAAAATGAGCGACGTCCGCCACCGCCAATGGCAGAGGTGCCCGCCCCTCCCCCGCCGCCCTCCCATGATGGCGTCACGCGGCAGCGGCCAATGGTGGCGCGGAAGGGGCGGGCTCTCCGGGCTCAGTCACGTTTCTGCCTGTATGAAGTCGGTGCCGGGTTGCGCCGGGCTGGGCGGACGTGGGGCGTGTGGTGAGTCGCGCTCTGCCGGGCGCCGTCTGTGGTATCGGCTGGGGCTGGGGGGACCCGCAGGTGCCCCAGCGGGGTGGAGAGGAGTTGGCGG
>VXBJ01001277.1:398955-445373 GCA_013400055.1 Nycticryphes semicollaris | reverse complement strand
GGGGGTGAGCGTAGGCGCGGGTGGCACCTTTGGGAAACACGCGTGTCCCGGTCCGGTGGGCGCGGACCGCGGCCCCGCGCTGCTCCTCCTGAGGTGATAGTGCCGTATGCGGCCGGGTGGCTTTTTTTTAAGTGAGGAACCGTGTGGCAGTAACTAAAACAATCTCAGCGCATCGCTGGGATGCAGGAGCTACAGGTAGGGCAGGCAACAGGTGCTGTGGGCTTTTTTTTGGTGTTGCCTGTGGTTGCAAGGACACTTTGTTCCTTGAGACTGTGTGGTTGTGTCTCTGTTGACATTAGTTGCGTGCTATTACATGCGTGATTACAAAACAGTTTATGTAAGTACAGTTTCATGCAAATAGATGAGCAGGATGGTAACAGTCAAGCTGACACTTTGCTACTGACTTTTTGTAATAGGTTAGGGTAGGGACACAGCGCTGCTTTGTGTACCCCAGGAGCTTAAAAAGCCCCCAAGAGGTCACTGTGAGGTCTGTGGTAGCTGGAAAGTGAAGCACTTTGAAACGGTATTCCAGTGAAACAGTAACTTGGCTGGGACCCTGCACATGAAGGGTTTTGAAGAAACATGTTGGTTTATGGTTTAAGGCTGTCTTTTTCTTTTCCAAATATTAAACTCAGAGGTTTACAGTCTTGTACATCTGAGATTGAATAGCTGCCATTTACGCATTTACAAGTGAAGGGGAAAAGGCGGAAATTCTGTAATGATTCTACTGTCAAGATTGTCTCATCAAGTCAAAAATAGAGTAAAAAACTGATCAAGTATAGTGAGAAACTGTTTCAAGTTGTCAGTACGTTTTAACCACAGAGTTTGTTTACAGATGACAGTTAACGTTAGTTAACATTTGTCAAAGCTGTGGGTACCTTTTGGAGCTGGCTTTTGCTTATTGTCAAGGTAAAATCTGATTTGATCACAATGATGACAGTGAGGAGTTGAATGCAAATGGTTAGTTTTGATAATATGGGGTTGTTAAAACTTGAGGATCTCAAGCAGACAGGTAAGGCCTTGATGGTGTGGCTCCATTCCATAAGCAGATCCTATTATATGCTAGATGGTTTGATGGCGGTGAACTTGATGAAACTCAAACTTTTCATACATTCTGGGGTGCCTCAGTGCCTGCATGTGTCGTTGATCTTCTAGGCCTTGAGCGCAGTGCTGTTCATGCACTCAACATAGTGGCTCTTGAATACAAAATCTGGGAGTAGGGCCTAGAATTTGATGCATGTAAGGGAGAGTGCTCATATTGTTGACTGTAACATCAAGTTCCTTTTTGCTTATGCTTGTGTGCATTTGCATGCTCTTGTGATCTTTCTTTTTTGCCCTTGTTTACTGAAAATTGCATTATTTCTGCAAAGTGAAGAAGTTTCACTGGAGAACTGGACTGTGTCCTCACGTCATCCAAGTCTTGCTGATAGCCTTATTTAGGGTGCTGTCCTGAGCTTTGGAGTCATTGTTCCAGACTCTGGAGGTTGCTTACCTCATTAGTGAGACATAATGGAAAAGAGAGTGCCTTTGGCCTGGAGAAGAAGAGAAAACTAATACCCTTCAGATTAGGTTGTGTTTTGGCTATTTCAGGTGTTGAGCTATTGGCATAAGTGTCCAGTGCTGCGTAGTGAAAGAGCATGGCCTGTCCTGCTTTGTGAAGAAGTAAAGCATAGTTTGGCTTGAATTAGTCTAGAAGGTAAAGGCGTGGAAAGCAGCGTTTTGGCTTTTGTGTACGTTCTTCAAATTGAGCAAGTTTTCTGGTTTCATTTGTGATCCAAAGACTACATGGTTTTGCTGGGTTTTTTATTGTCAGGTGGTAGGACTTTTTGTAGGCTTCCTATATTTGTCTTAACATGTGAATGCTTGCTATCTGTGAAAATCCAAGTAATATTCATTTTTATAGTTTACTCTTACTTCTTTCGATTAACCCAGGGAGGCATTGAAGAGACAGCATATTGTGGTCGTTCTTGGTGTAATACCTTACTTTTCCACTTCCCTCTCCCCCTCCCACCCCTCTCCAAGTCATAAGATTAAAACATGTAACTCATTTTATTTGATAAACTAACATCAGTCTGTCCCTGGACAATGCATTTTTTCAGTAATAAATTTCCCCCATGAAGAATCACATTTTTTGCATAAATCGAGTTTTTGATGGAATTTAGCCATAATATGAAAATAGAATGAAATGGAGAAACTGACTGTAAGTAGAGTTCCGGATTTTTCTCCTACCCCAGACTTTATTATGACCAGGAAGTGTTTGGTTTAGATAGCGACTGATAAACTGATTTTTTTTTTTTTTCCCCTGGGTTCTTGCCACACCCTTATTTCTCTAACATCTTTACAATATGAAATTGTGCTCTACTGCAGAAAGGCATTTTTAACCCCTTAAAGTATAAGCACACGAGCAAGCTACTATTGGGATGAAGTACCTTTGGTGTAGTTTAAAAGCACGTAGATTACCCCTAGCCAGTAGAACAAGTAAATTATCACTAGTCTAGATCAACTGTAGTGTTCCATATAGGGTTGCTATGGTTGGCTTATGTTAAAGGGGAACATCATGTTCTGAGCAAGGGGTTGTGTAACACTTGGCATGAACGTCCTGTAGACACTGTATTATACTCATAACGTTACCACATCATAATTACTAGATAATCAGGTGTTTCTGAAAAGGAATTTTTGTGTCCAGTTTTGGTTGCATGGCCTAGAAATCCTCTCTAAGGATGGTGGATTACAGAGATTAACTGGGTTGTCTTGCTGCATTCATACTTCCACATCCAGTTATAATCCTATTCTACAAGTTTTAAACTGCTTGAATATTTATTATGTTAACCTAGTTTGGCAAGCACTGAACGGTGTGGTTCAAATGGGTCAGTTAATATCTGCATTATTCTTTGTGATAATTTTTTATTACTCTGAAGGGCTTTGCCTTGCGTTTTTGGGTACAGATGAGGTTGGACGCAGAACACGGTGGTCTTCAAAGGAATGCTGCTGCTGTTTTGTGTAGTGTGGCAGAAGTGTCTGTCCCCTCTCCTGTTTTAACCACCTCAAGTTTAACTGGTGCTGTAGTGGAGGCCAGGCTGTCAATGTTGCACGTGCTGTTGGTAGAACGGCAAACCTTTTGCTTGCTAGTTGTTGGTTAGTGAGGAACAACTCCACTTTCTGAGAGGTGGAGGGGTTTTTTGGGGGTTGGTTTTTTTTAGTCCCAGGTGAGGCACTTCCTTCTGTGAACCTTGTTGAAAGGACATGGGAAAAGAGAAGGCAGCAGTTAAAAAACACACTTCATGGGCTAATGATTTTGTGATCTGTGGCTGGGATTTCTTGTGCCCCCAAGCCACTTCTGTGAAATACAGAGGCGGCCAAAATGAAGAAGGGTCAGATGGTTTGGGTATGTCTGCAAAGGCTGTAGAGAGGCTCTGAAGCTACTCTTTGGAGCATGGTCTGTTTACGATGACGGAGAGCCAGCAGCCATATGTAGTAGGAAAGCAGCCGAACACATGGGGATCCACATGCCTGAGCATACGCACAGTGATCTGGTACTCTAGTAAGTGGCTTAGTACATCACCAGGCATGCTCGTGCTCTGCCTGCCAGCAGTGCTGCAACATGGACAGATCAGGCTTCTGTTTTGTATTTCTAAGGTTATCCTTTAAGTGTAGATAGGGTCTTTATGTCTGAATGCCTGCACTGGGCTTTTTCCAGTCCAGAGTCCTCTTGCTTGCTCATCTCTCCCTCTTGAAGAGCTGCTGAGGGATGACAGCTGTGTTAAGTTTCAGGCAGGTTGCACAGGCAACTGCAACTGAAGTGCACAGGCTGTGGTTCTGAAGAGCATGTTTTCCCTGCTTATCCACATATGCAAGTGAGTTTTTGCAAATTTTCTGTGTACAATACAAAGCTGTTGTAAGCTTTCAAGACAAGTTTTTGTGCAGATGTTTTCAGCTGCTGCTGAAGTACTGTGTGGTAGTCCTAGAGTAGCCTTCTGATTTCTCTGACTTCTTTTGGCAGTCAAATTTAGGCAACTTTGCTTGTAGGACACAGTAAGAAGCAAGGCTAAATTTCCCTTCATTGAGATATATGATCACGGAGTATGATTTTCCTTTTTCCTTCATTTTCTTCCACTTTAGTTGGGATGCTGAAGGGGTAGAGACTTAACATGTTTACATGACAAGTGGACTGAAATACCTAGAAACCATCTTTGTTGGAGGAAAGAGGAGGAGGTTATTCTGTAGATGATTGTGTGAGCAGGCTGCAGAAGTTTTGTGCAAGTGGTACTGATTATCCTGCCAACAAGATGTCATAGTTGGACTGAGAGCTCATTTGTATGTCAAAAGTTCTGGGAAAGACTCTGAGGTTTTGCCTCTAGCTGTATTTGAGTGTGCTGTGATAATTCTTAATGCTTGATTTTTCATATAGTTAGAATAGTGATTTCTTTGTATGGATGGCTTTTGAAAGTAGAACCAAAGGTATATTGCCTTTCAAACATCCTGTCCTAAAACAGAGGCACTTGACTGTTAGATAACACCTGTAATTTTTTTATAATTGAAGCTTAGGGGGACACGATGAAGTGGTAAGGAAAGTGGTAAGCATGTCCAGTACTTTTTTTTTTTTTTTTGTTGGTTTTGTTTCCTATACTACTTATTCCTTGCAGCTTTTGTATCTTAGTATGGGGTTTTTTTTGTGCTTGACCTTATTACATGTACTTTTATACGTTTCTGCTCTTTAGTTTCTTTAATTGTACAAAGATCTTCAGTATATAAAGCATTTCTTTTATTTCAATTACATCTCTGCCATGGGTTCCTCTGTGACTCAAGCTCTTATGTCTTGGTACTAATCCAGTGAACTCATAGGACAAGTACATCGTGTTTGTTAGCTTGCCATGCTTTGTGGAGTGTCTTACTGGTGCGGTGGGGACCGTGTTAACAATAGTCAGAGAACTTCTTTGGCACAGAGGCTTCCAGAATGGGAGGACTTTCTTTCTGACTGAAGTCTTTAACTGAGGATGAACTGCAGCAATGTCTAAAGAGCAGCGTTAGGCTGGAAATTTTACTTTTGTAATGTAATACCCAATGGTGAAATTCTGCCTTTTTTTCCCCTTTTTTTTTCTCCAAAGGGAAGGGTGCAGTAGGTGTGCAAATAGTGGAACTTAATGGAACTAATAATAAATCTGAAATTTGGTGTTGCAGATAGTTTTCTAGTTTTGCCTATAATGAAGGTGAAATATATGACTGCGTGGTGCAATTTGATAATATTTTCCCCTCACTTCCTTCACAACACTTTCTCAAATGAATAATTTTTGTTATTTTGTTTGAAAAGGACAAAAGTCACATGCGCAAATAAGTTCTGACTACTGTTATCCTGCTTAATAATTTCTCCAGTTCCACTCAGAGAATAGCATTTTCTGTTTATAAAGAAATAAAAATGTCTTTCTAAATTCACAGTTAATACAAAGACTTTTATTTCACCTTTAAGAAGGTAAGACTGGAAGGATGTCTAGAAATTGGCATGAGGCAGGGAAAGGAGACTGTGTTTAGCATGCTTACTTGTTTATTTTCTTTATGGCAAATGACAACCTGTTGACAACTAAACTTAGCTGTGGGCCATGACTTATTATCCAAATTGAAGGAATAAACTTGAAAAAGACAGATTCTGTTGGCTCTTGTGGGTAATCCATCCAAATCCACTGTGGAGGCTTGAGCACAGGTGGTAGGTTTAACAGAACAAGCAGTAATTACCTGAAAGTGTAAAATAAACTTTGCTTCTGGTCTGGCAGAGAAGAGAACAATTCTTGCTAGATGATGAAGGAGTGGCTCAGACTGCTTTTTGTGGGGGAGGAGGAGGAAAGGTGGGAGATTACTTTGGTACTTGGCTTCTTACAGTTAGAGGAAAGCAAAGGATGAGTGAGGTGCTGGCCTGTCTTGGTTGTCACAGCACAGGTGACCTTTGTAAGTTCAATAGTGTGCTGGTACCATGCTGTTCGTAGGAGAACTGAGTTGACTTTGTCCTGTTACTTCAGGCTAACGTTTTGCTATTAGTTACTCCATGGGGAAAAACAAGTAGCTGTAAAAATGACAAAACTAATCTAAAACTGGAAGGAAATGAAATAATAGTTGTGGTGTATGTGCTTCAGGAATAGAAGTGACCTGGAGACAAAAGCTTCAGTCCATTTAAGAACCGTCACTTGAGGACTGAGGGATTAACTTTTTTTCCTGTTTTGCCCTCTGGGATGTAGCTAAGGAAGTTTATTTCTGTGATTTATTATTATTATTTTTTTTCCCAAATGGCTAGAAGTAAAAGAAGTGCAAGTTTTTAGGAAGCTGGGAACAGCTTGTGCTTTAAGAATGCATACTTGTATTTTGGAACATGAGACTACTCTTGGTCATGATGTCATTGCTTTTGCTTAGTTGAATTAGCTCTCTGAAAAGTTTTTCATCTACTAAGACTATTTTAGAAATTGTATTTTGGTGGTAAAATGTTTTAAGATTTTCATCTGTGGAAGAAAAAACATAACTTCAATTCCAATATGTGATGCCAAATTTCATACTAAATAATACTTGTTCTTCAGCTTGGATACTCAGATGAGTGAATGGTTGATTTTGAAATACACTGTGGTGATACTTGTATTATCTAAACAATGTTCTAACGATTAATGAAGATCATGGGAATGAAGTTTTGGGGGTTTCTTTTGTTTATAAAGGGAGCAGAATTCAGTGAATAGTTACTCTGTGCAGTGTTTAAGGAACTATTTTAGAAGGTAGGTTAAAATAGTAAATATTTTTATCAGTAAATTTTCTGGCATTCCCCCTTGCTTTGTATTTGTAGTCTTTATAACTGTTTGTCTGTAGCATATGCATTTTTACATGGTTGGACTTGCATTGCATTATTGCATGGACTCGGTTTGTTCCATAAATATTTTTTTAATATATTGCTTATAAAACGTGGTGTTTTGTTTGTTTTTTTTTAAACAGGAATATATTGATGACACTCAGATTTGGGAAGACCTTGATAAGTTGATTTGTTAAGGTGAGTGTGTTACACTGTCCCCAAGAAATTGCTTTATAATATCGGTTCTTTCTCAGTGAGTTTGAACTTATTTCTTCTATTGCTGCCTTGTATGCTTCCTTTGAGCTATAATGTTGGAATGCTGAAAAATAAAAATGTATTGAGAGCATTGCATTTTTCAAGACCTGTAGTATGAATCATGAAGCACATGGGAAGGATGTGGCTTATCTAAACCTTTAGGAAACTGAAATTTACTGTAGCATCCAGTATCAAGTGCTATATCTGCGTTGTTTGTGCAGGAATTTATTAATAAACTTCCAGTCTTTTGATTCCTTTTGCAGGTGTATTGAGAATCTTAATGATGAGGAAAATTCTGGGATCCAGAAAATAAAGTAACTAGTGTTATTCAGATAATCAGGATAATAGCTCAGGAGGAGAAAGAAAAATGTTACACTTCTAAGCTTTGGTTTAGAAAGGAGGTCATAGCTTCCAGCAGTATATTTTGGCCAATTGTGCTTTACTTTCTAACAGGCTGATAGTATTGTAATCTCCGTTTCAGAAGTGCATGACATCAAAGATTCTGATCACGCATGTGTATGCTCAATGTGTGAGAAGCTGATGACAATAAAAAGCTTGTAACAACTCAGGTGGGATGTGTGGTGGGTTAAGGAAGCAGAATAGATCATGGAATTGTCAGAGTTGGAAGGGACCTTCAGAGATCATGTGGTCCAACTGCCCTGCTAAAGCAGGATTGCTTAGAGCACAGTACTCAGGACAGCATCCAGGCAGGTCTTGAAGGTCTCCAGAGAAGGGGACTCAAGAACTTCCCTGGGCAGCCTGTTCCAGTGCCCATCACCCTCACCCCAAAGAAGTTTCTCCTCATATTTGAATGAAACTACCGATGTTCCAGCTTGTGCCCATTGCTCCTCATCCTGTCACTGGGAACCACTGAAAAGAGTCCAGCTCCATCCTCCTTCAACCCACCCTTCGGATACTTATAAGCATTAACAAGGTTCACCTCGGCCTTCTCTTCTCCAGGCTGAAGAGTCCCAGCTCTCTCAGCCTTTCATCATCAGGGAGATGCTCCAATCCCTTAATCATCTTTGCTGCCCTATGCTGGACTCTCTCCAGTAGTTCCCTGTCTCTCTTGAACTGGGGAGCCCAGGACTGGATGCAGTATTGCAGTTGTGGTCTCACCAGTGCAGAGCAGAGGGAGAGAATGACCTGCCTCGACCTACTGCCACACTCTTCCGTGCCCAGCCCAGGATTCCATTGGCCTCTTGGCCACAAGGGCACGTTGCTGGCTCATGGAGAGTTCACTGTCTACCAGGACCCCCAGATCCTTCTCCTCAAAAGTGCTTTCCAGCAGGTCTGCCCCTGACCTATCTTGGTGCCCGGCGTTCTTCCTCCCCAGGTGTGGGACCTTAGGCTTGCTCTTGTTGAACCTCATCAGGTTCTTCTCTGCCCAGCTTTCCAGCCTGTCTGGGTCACGCTGGATGGTGACACAGCCTTCTGGAGTGTCAGCCAGCCCCTCCTAGTTTGATATCATCAGCGAACTTGCTGAGGATACACTTCGTCCATCTGACAGGTGGTCAGATTCGTGGAAATATTTTGAAAAATAAGAAAAGTTAAGGGTTATTGAAGCAAAAACAGGAAACAGCTGGGAATTTAAAGGAGAATGGTGGAGGTGTGTCATCTGTGATGCAAAGACTATTTATCTGAGTGGTTTTGTTACACACAATCTGATGATGGGACGGTATTGACCCAAGATGGGGAAGGGAACCACAGCAGTCCTTGATAGTAGTGTAATATTGCAATACAGATGAAATTGTAGCTGAGATTTTTGGGGATTAATACTGCAGCGAAACCTGTTTTTCTATGGCTACAAAATGTCACTTTAATAGGTTCTTAAAGATTGTAATGTTTTCTTTTCAATGCTGCAGGTGTGATTGCAGTTCTTTACAGAAAGTGAACTTGGTGGTGGTGATCCTGTAATACAGGTGTGTTCCCTAAAGCAGGTTGTTCATTCTTTTCTAGTATTTGAAGTCTTCTATGTTTAGAATAGCTATATCTCAGTATTGAAGGAAATATTGTCACAAGTTCTATATTGCTTATATAGTGATGAAATTATACTACTTTCTGTGGTAAAAACTTTCTTGAGATCCCATAGATGGATGAACTCTTTCAGTTCTTTGGGATTTGGACATAGTCAGTCACCTGCACGTTTCCTCTGATTAATAATAGAAAACCTGAAGATTAGATTTAACTGCCTCTAATTCTACTGAAACTGATAAAATGCTTGGTTTGAATGACTTGTATATGGTTTTAGATAAAATCGTTGTGGCATAGATTTGTCCTAGCTTTCAGTTAAATTGTAGAAAAGCTTATCAGGAGAATTTTAAGTAGTTTACAAAGACTGTTTTTTTTCTTAATGTCTTCATAAATGCATTAAGTAGATGAAGCCAGTATGGTACCCAATTAATACAGTGCATGCTGTTACAGCAAATACCCTCTTCAAACCTAGACTCTGTTAAATCTTTTTTTACTTATCTATGAAAATGTTGTGATGGAGGTCATGAAACTAGTGAAGTGTTATGTCTGTTCATAAGCAATCAGGCAAGACGTTGTGGCTAATTTCTTGTAGATTTTGATTAGTAGATGTAGAAACCTAACTCCGTTAAGGAAATACAGATGACAGTGAGATGAGTTAGTGTGAGTGAAGTAGCTCCAGGAATGGCAATTTCTAACACTTCTCATGGTCAGAGATAGAGAGTTTATAACGTAAATCCTGTTTTAGCAATTTATGATAAAGACAGAGGCAAAATATTTAAAGAACCAATGTACACAGGTTTGTACCATAATCTAAGGCTTGTAGGATTCATATCAGCTTTGCAACATCATGCAGCATGGAATGTTGTGAATAAATTCTTCCTTATGTCTGGCCAACATAAATGTACTTTTAACAGTTGGTAGACGTGCAGCGTTTTAAATTAAGGCATATTAACATGGGCTGTCTTCCAAAATGGTTAGCTTGGGATTTGAACAGTGTTCCAAATGTTTGTTCCAAACATTCCTTCTGCATATTCAAATGAAGCACTTAAGTGATGTAATTGTTTGCCACACAAATGTTGATCTTCTGAACTTCTGATTTTTATTCTACTATTTATTTGTGTTATGTGGCAGTGGCATGTACCAGCACACTTAGCTTCCTAGATTTAATAGAAAAGCTGCTTTTTTTTTCCCTGCTGAAATTCCCAGTGTCTGTCTTGGGGAAACTGTTTTTTATTAGGAATAGTAATAGTGTTGTTGGGTTTTGTTAGTACAGACTTCTCATTGGAAAGAAACACTTTTTAAAAAAAATTTTTGTATATGTTGTGAGGGTGAGGGAGCACCAGAACAAATTGTCCAGACAAGCTGTGGAATCTACTTCCTTGGAGATATTGTAAAGTCATCTGGAGATGGTCCCGGGCAGCCTACTCTAGGTGAATTTGCCTGAACAGGGAGTTGGACAAGATGACCCCCAGAGGTCACTTCTATGAATTGACATTTTGTAATTGCCTAGTGAATTCTTTAATGCTCATAAGATGCCTTCAGCGATGTAGATGAGTTTAGATGAGGTATTAAAATGGTATTCTAACCAAACTTTTTAAGCACTTGAAGCTTCTGTGGCCTACATCAGACATTTTGCTCTATTATCTGCTGCAGAGTTTGGCCCTTCATTCTTAGTGGCTGTATGAGCCCACGCAGACGTAAATAGTATGATACCATACTGATAGTGAACTGGAAGGGGTCATTTTATCTAGCATTGAAGACTGTTGTTTTGAAACTATAAGACCTTATTTTAGACCAAAAGTGTTTAAAATGCAAATTTATGTCTGATTCCTCTGCTGGGTGACAGTTTCATGTTTAACCAACGTTTATCTGCATAGGCATGGCATAACTGTGAGCATCTCTCTGGTATCTGTTTGAAGAGGACACTGTTGGGGGGCCCAGGTATTTCTTTTATATTTTATAGTTATAGAGGTGTCCGGGCTCTGTAATGGTCCAAGATTTCCAGTAGAAGAGGATGAGACAAGAATTAAATGCATGTGGGAGACTCTGGACCTAGGCACTTCATGCTTTTGATGCTAGCTGAAAGGGAGCTTGATAAACAGTTTTACCAACTTTTCGTAGAAAAACCAGGTAAGAAACATGCGTAATTGTTATGATTCATGTTAGTAGAAAGATGCTTTGCCTCCCACCCACCTAGAGCTTATGCAGAAAATATATTGTTCTCTGTTTATCTTAGAACTGTGATTTCAGTCACATGTGTATTAATTGTTAACTATTCTTTTGGGGTAAACTGGAAGTTACGTTATTTGAAGCTAAAAAGTTTTTAGCCTAAACCCATACTTATTCTTTAATTTGGGTTTGAGTTTCTTCACTGAGGAATGGATCTGTTTGGAAGCATCTTTCCTAGGGATGCAAGGGCCCTGGCCTAGTGCTTATGCTGACCTCTTCTTGTATGGGTGCTGCTATCAATTCAAGGTGGTACTTGGATGGCTCTGGACCAAGGCTCTGTTTTGATCAGCTCCTCTGTTGTAAAGTGGCAGCTGTAAGCAGCGATTAGTTAAGATCACCTTTATAAAAATATTACTAACTTTTGTTTAAATAAGTCCTGTGTTCAGGATTCTCTTAACTGAAATGTAAATGTTTATCAACAAATGATGAAATGAATGCTGTGAAATTCAGTTTTTGTGGAAGCACTTGTGATACTCTAGATGTTGTTGATAATTTAATTGATGTAAGTAGAAAATTGTAGAAATTACACCTCATTCCTGGTCAAGAAAAAGAATAAAACTTCTTTATGATTGCTTGCAGTAAGATGAGGAATCTATCAAAAAAAGTCTTGCAGGAAATTGTTAAGCATCTTCTGTTATTTTTTTCTTATAGTGATGTCTGAGAATACCGCCATCTTTTTCTTTTCCTTTCCCTTCCCCTTCCTAGAAAGTGTCCTAATGAAGATATTCTATTAATTGTTCTGTCTCTTGCCACAAAAAAGATTGAAGTTCTCAATGTTATTGCTGGTGAAGTAGTACAGTTAGACAAGTCACTTCTTGGATTATTGTTTGGTTTTCAACATTTTTTCTTCATGTTTTGCTACTGCCAAACGTCTAATTATTGTCTAATTGCACAGGGAGGATGCATTCATTGTAGATGTTAATTTTCAATTTTCCCTGAAATTGTGTGATATGATTAAACCTCTGCTAGTTATCACAAAAATGAGAAGCAAAACGGTAAGAGTTTTCTAAAACAATCATCCAGAAGACATGTGGAACCTTTTCTTGTTGATAAGATCCTCAGTAAAATTGAATCTTGATTGTTAGGAGTGTCTCCTGTTGGAGCTAGTATGGTTAAGAGTCCTCAAAGGTTCATGTCTGAAGTGTAGTCATGAGCTGTTGTGTGTCTCCTGCTTCATTTGGAAATATTGCTGAGTTCATATTAGTTAAATTTAGACCAAATCTTCAGATGTCTTCCTCTTACTCAGTTCTTGAATTAGATAATTTTGACTCTGGATTTTTAGTTTCTCATTCTTTAAATGCCAGTACTAGACATGGCATTTTTTGTGTGAACAGAAATCTGGAAAAATCTATTCTCTGAATGTAACCACATCTCTGCTGAAACAAGATTTTTGGGTTTAAATGCTATAGTTTCAAAAGAAGACTGCCTCATTGGTGTTCTAGAGCCCTCCTTAGGAGGGTTTTTCAAAAGCATAAAGCCATTATTTCTTCTAGCATTTGTCCATAGGTATCTTGGTGTGTTTTTCTGGGGACACTGAAGTTGAGGCTGTTTGCACTGTTTTACTGCAGGCTAAAGGAGCTACCGTAGCTAATGAATAACCAGAAGACGTTTCTGCACAACTTGGCCTATTAATGCCTACGTTCATCCTTAGTGCTCAGTGGAATTATGTTGCCATTTTCATGCACTGCATCAGGATTTTAGAGTTCTAGTTTTTGCCAGAGTGACTTTTCTAGGCAGAGCAACTTCCCCCTACCAGTGGATTGGGTTTTTTGTAAGCCAGCTTTCTTAAAATCAACCTTTACTGGTGCCCGTTTAAGATTAAAAAGAAGTTCTTATTTATAGAGTCAGAAATAGACAATCTCCTTTAAAACTTTAGAAAGATGGAGTAAAAAAATTAAGAAGAAACTGGCTTGATGTACTTCTTTTAAGATCAAACCTAAAAGATCTCTTCCTCTGTTTCTGCGTGACGGTCTGCACTTGCTTACTGAACATGGTACGAGGTGCAATTACCTTCCTCAGACAGCAGCAGCAGGAGAGAACCTCAGGCTGGGAAGGCAGGCTAGCTCTTACCTTTTCATTCTGGTTTGGTTATTGATTAGTAATTCATTTGAGCATGTTAGTGGGATGATTATATGCAATTTATTATGGCATTTTGACTGAGACTAGTTTCAGCATTAATTAATCTCTCTGGGATGACTGACCCTCTGTGCTCCTGAAGAGTTTTCATGGTGTCTGCGTATGCATGCGGATGTTCCACTTAAGGTATTCCTCTGTCTGAGAGTAAAGTCTAACTAGATTCATCAGTTCTTCCCTAAATTACAGACACAGAGCATGGTGTAGGGTAATTGCCAGTCTGTTCTTCTTCCATGGCTGTTCCAGTGTCTTCTTAGAGATCTCTCCAAACTTACAGAATAAAACAACTTTGCTCCTTTGAGGGCTGTTGGCTTCTTTATTTATTATACAAGCTCTTGTTTTAGAAACACTCCTTCCTCCTTTCCCCAGGAGCTCTTGGAAGTCTACCATAATGTTTTTCATGTTCCTTCCTACTTATTCTTCCTATATCCCTTATTCTGGTATGTGCCTCTGGCGCTGAGGCTTTTGAGATTTCAAAACAAAGAAAATTTGTGCAAGACCGACTTCCAGTGACATTAGTCTTCCAGCCTAAGGACACCATTCCAACTTAAGGAGTTGAACCAATTCTTCTTGAACGATGCCTTTAAAAATGTCAGACTTGTACCTTCTCCATGACTGGGATACTCATTTCTGTTTCTAGCACTGTTGTCTGTGGGCCCTGGATTGTAGTCTCTGTAATGTAGTTACGTAGGAACTGTGCACACTGGGCAAAGCTGCAGAAGCTCTGGCACGTTGCTAGTTAGAGGCAAAAATTAACACAACTTAGGTGTTTTCTGACAAAAATTTCTGCCAGGTATCAAGAGGAAGAAAATTCACCTGGTGACTCATATAGGCCAGTACCTACTTCTTTTCTGTTGGTGATTTGTCTTAATTTCAAATCACTGATTAAAATAAAAATAATTTTAAAACCTCTGCAATCTTTACTGTCATTGAATTACTCAACTCTTGTTCAAGGAGACATAGGAAACTCCTCAAAAGTTATTGGACAGTTTACATATATGTATGTATTTTGGGAACTGTTCTCTCCCAGCTAAAGAAGCACTGCTGAAGTTCCCTACAAATACCTGGGTGAAGTTAACCCAGGTGTCAGGGAAAGAAGAGAAGAGACAAGAAAATACATGATATTCAGAGGTGGAAAAAATTACACATCAGTGGTTTAACATCTCAGAATCTCAAACTGTAAGACTCTACATGCTCTCTATGGCACAATTTCATTGTCTCTTAAACTTCCAAAGATTACAGAAAAGACTTTAAGGAAATAATTTTCCAAGGAAAGGTTGTTCCAAGAAAGTATTTACAGGCTGGAAAAATATTATGGGATATGTAATACCCCTTAGCTTCAGAATTTGGGAAGGAGATTTCTCGCACTGTGAGACTGTGATGCACAATGTTTGCATTCAGAGTAGGAAAGCTGTGGTACAATCATTGCTCTTCCCATAAATGACACAGTTTTCCTGATACATGTGTTACTGTAACATTCTGCTAAGTATCTGTAGAGAATTTAGGGCTCTGAGTCTAAAGAGCCTGTCTCTTGGCAGTTTGTGCTTATGAACATATGAGTCGTGATTTATATGGCTTTTTTTAAAGGACTTAAGTGTAGCAGCCCAAAGCTGGGGGTTTGGTTTGCTGTGGGGGTTATTGGTTTGGGGTAATTTTGGGAGCTTTTTTCCGTACCTCTAAAGAAATTGTGTACCATAGTTTGCTAGCAAACTGTTGTTTTGGTTATGACAGTGTGTTTTTTATCTCTTTCATCTAAAGTTCTTTCTAAGTAGCATTTGGTCAGGAAAGTAGGATGAAATCACTTCCTTGGGCACAAATGTAGTATGAGGAACGTTCAGTCTTACCTTACCTTCCTACCTGTCAGACCTCCTTTTCAGGTGATGCATTCAGGCTGTCTTTTTTCCAAAAGCTTCATTTGATTCGTGATGGGGTTAATTTGTGTAATTTTGATGTGCATAAGGCACTTCTTTCAAGTGGACAAAATGCTGTAATTATCTCCAAGGTTACCCTTAACCTTCACAGAAATCTTCTCTAGAACTTTACAGCCTCAGTGTGCTCTGAGAAATAATAAAACAAATGACACGTGAGAGAGGGTTTCTTCAGAGTGGGCTGAGTTATTTAACCAGACAGAAATAAAAATTTCTGTAACACTAGAAGTAGGGGTCAGAGCATTTCCTGTGTGAGAATGGATTAACATATAAAATGCTCCTTACCTTTAGCAGTAACAGGTTTGTCTCATGTGCTGTCCATGTAGCTATTCCCAGTGCCAACTTTCCTCACTTTCCTCAACCCTTTGGCGTTTGCATTCGCTCTCAAAGATGAGTTATGGGCAGCCCTGCATTGTTAAAACACAGACTGTGACACTGGAGGTAGTAGTGTGGGTGCCACTAACCAGTCAGGCTCATTAGGAGCATGTGTGGCCAGATTGGACTATAAAGAGGGTAAAATGTCTGGGTAAGTAAGGCAAGTGAAAGTGTGAGCTCAGTTTACCTGACATGAACTGTCTGATCTAGTTAATCATTGCCCACCAGAGTATAGGCCATTGTGAAATACTACTAGAGCTTAATCTATGAGTAAATATTCTTTTATTGCATGTTCCAGTTATGTAATTTTTAAGATAGACATGGCTTACTTAGTCCAGAAAAAACTGTCAGCACTTCTAAAGTGTAATTTACTGTAATTTACAGTATAAAGTACCATTCAATACAGTGGCATAACAGGATGTCTATTCAGTGTGGATTAGAGTACCTGAAGTGAATACATGCAGACATAAAATTTCAGTATATCTGCCCAAAGGGGTTTTTTATTATTACCTATAATGATGTACTACTGAATAATCATGTAAAGAATAATTACTTATTGTATTTGTATTTGTGTACCACTGCCGATAGCTTAAATTAATGTCCTTAAACTACACTTCCTCTTTCAAATGACAACAGATATCTTGCATATTACTTTGGCCAAACAAGGAGACGAGTGGTGTTTTCTTCTGAAAAACTCAAAATGTAAAATGTCTGGAAAAACATCAATTAGGAGGGTAAGAAAATAGTTTCCATGGGGTTTTTTTTGGGGAGGAGAAGGGAAGCTGAATCATAATGTGTTTTAAATGAATGTGAAGTTCATGTTTTCTGTTACAGGCTTTCTAAATATATATATATATATGTATATATACACATACATATATGTATTTGTGTTTACAAGGAAGCTGCTGTGGTTAATATTTGCAAAACTTAGTTGCAGGTTTTTTATTCATTGACTTTGTCATTCCAGTCGGAGGTTTATTAGTTAACAATTGTGATCTTGAGTGGTTTAAAGGAACAAGCATGGCTCTGTTTTAAAAATCACACACCCCCCCTTTTATTATTTTTCCCCCCACATGATAATGAATTACATCAGACAGAGAATCTTAATTCGTGGTTTTGCAGTATTGTTGTCTCTGTGTGTTGCTGAAATAGACAAGGAAATGAGTCAGACTAAATACTTTTCTTTCATTCACAAACTTGAACTGCTCTCTAGTACTTCTTTGATGGCTCTTCAGTATTAGTCTGTTCTTAGGTCACTTCCATATACACTCTGATTTTGAGCCTGGTACGTTAGAATTTGCTTCAAAAGCAAAGACTTTTTTGTTTGTTTAAGTGTACTTTTCTAAACAATGCATTTTTTTTCTTTCCCCCTGAATTTGTGGTAATCAGTACATAAAATTCTTCTCAAGCTTATTTGTGTCTTAGAATTTTTGTTGTTGATAAATAGGTGGGTTTGTGTATTTAGTTTCCCTGTTCCTACTGTATGTTCAGTCTATCTACCTACATACAAAGAAAAAAATGAAGAATTGGTCAAAATGGCAGAACTCATCTTAAAAGAGAAAAACAAGACTATGGATTTAAAAACAAAAAACCAAACCCACCCCAAACATCCTCCAAACTAAGTCAGGAGTCCTCTGACGTTTAAATGGAATCTTTTTGTTTATCAAGGTAAACTGGAAGCCAGGGGAGTGGTTTCACTGAGAATAGAAGTAGCTGTTGCCCAAATCCAGGCAGTAAAGTTGTCAGCTATTAAGAAGGAAAGTAGAAAACAAGTGAATATTGACATTTTTAAGGTGTTCTTTTCCTGTTTATTCCACTTCCTCTTTTTACATGGGTTTTTACTTAAAAATAAATACCTTTTCCACAGTACAGCATTGTTAGGTTTGCAATTATTTAACTTAAACTTTTCACTGTTCAAATGAATACGTCACCCATGAATATCACTTACCACTTAAGTTCTTCAGTCAGTAAGAATTCCAGTTTGAATTGTCAGCAAAGACAAACAAGAAAATAATTTATTTTCTTCCTTTCCTTCTTCCTCAGATTTGTGGGTCAGTACTTCTAAACAGAATTTGTACAGAGAAAGAATTCTGAATATGACTTGATTTGCTCTTGATCTTGGCAGTGTTGCTAATGAGTGTCCCATGGACCCTATCAAGTTCAGGGGGTTCTACTCTAGCACTGAGGAGCAGAACCCTGAGCAGCAACCTGGTATCAGTGAAAACATTTCTTCATCGTTCTCTTTAGAAGAGCAACAGAAAATGAGTGATTATTCTGGACTTGCAAATAACCATAGCCAGATGATTGCTGAAGATTCAGAAATTCAGCCAAAGCCTGAACACTCTCATGAAGTTCTTCAGGAAGATATTGAAATGAGCAGCGGATCCAGTGGAAATGACTTCAGTGGAAATGACACAAATGAGAATTACTCGAGTGGGCATGATTCTCATGGACATGAATCTGATGAAAATGGGAAGGATTCAGCAATGCTCATGGAATCTTCAGACTGTCATAAAAGGTAGCTAATATTAAATAAATATAACTATTTTTTGTCACTAGGCTTCTAAAATTTGATTCTGATTTATGAATAACAACTACAGTATAAAGTGTATATTCAGATTGAAGCTGAGTGTTCTAGTTAACTTACACTCTCATATCATGTAAATTGTGTAATGCCTTATAATTAATAAAGAAAAGGTCTGTAGTGTTCCGTGGGGCCAGCTTCATTGTTTTGGCTCATCATCCTATGTTTAATTATTTATAAAGTTTCTTGTAAACCACCTTCTATAATTGTATATCAAAATCTGTCAGTCTGTTCTTATGTGTCAGGATGCAACTGTGCTGTGTTTATCTCAAACAATAGCGTAGTGAAAGAGCAAGGCTATGGTAAGAAGAACCTTCTTAGAAATAACGTGGAACAGCTGTAGTTTCCCTGTACTGTACCAAGCAGAAGTTTTTGTACTTGTTGAGTTTTGTTTTTCAGACAGCCAGTCATTAATAGGAATAGCTAAAATGCACTAAAAATTGATTGTTAGGTTTACTAATAACGATCTCTGTCTTTTCTTATTCTAGTTCAAGCTCAAATGCGTTTAGTCTGATGATTGCAAACTCTGAACACAATCAGTCCAGCAGTGGGTGCAGGTAAATTAATGTGCATATATTTTCAGTAATCTGCATGTATGTAATGCTAATTGCAGAAAACTAAATAGTGTTGTGTTCTGGTGTTTTTGTTTTGGCTAAACCTTGAGGAGTACACAAGAAATCCTGTCTTTGATTCTCCTTCCTAATTGGTAGCACATTCTATTAACCACTTGGTTGAATTAGAGCTTTTTGTTTCTATTTCATGCAAGTTGTGTGATAATCTTTCAAGTCGTCTTACTTTGTTTTGATTTAGTAACTGAACTCTGTAATTTTATTTTTGTGGTTCACTTTTGAATATTTCTTCAGCTCTAGTGAGTTTTTTAAAGCTTTTCTTTAAATTTTCCGCTCTTCAGAAGTTAGTCTGAAGTCCCTGCCTGAGGACAACCTAGTAGTGTTTTAACATCAGAATTCACCTGTTGAGTTGGATGTGTTCTGGTGTCCAGCAGCCATATCATCTGCCTTTCCCGTGTTCCATTGGCCAGGATTCAAGTCTGTAAGGATAAACCAACATCAGCTGCAGGAATCCCTCTGTATGAACCGTGCTTCTGGCCCTGGTAGCCTTGAGAAACGTAGTGGCATTGAAGCCTCAAATCTGTACCCTTCAGAGTGCCCTACTGTGCTTGTTGCCTTTTTTCAAGTCAGCTGCTGATCAGGAGACCAAAATGACCTGCACAGGATCATAGGGATATCTAGCTATAGTGTACTCACGTAAAGACCCCTACCTACATGTATCTACCTTGAAAGTGTTTTTACCTGATGCAGTTTCTAGAGAAGTGGTCAATTAAAATTACCCCTTTGTACCTTTTGGTGCTTGAACTTATTTTTTGTGTCTGCCTTGCAGGCATCTGGAGATCTTGTTCCATGCTGTGTTTTCAACTGGAAATTGTGTTCTGGAGCTTATGTTGCCTAGGACGAAAGAGTGAACTAAAGGCATTCATTAATCTTCCTTTCCTATTTATTCCAGTTTCTTCACTGCAAGATGTTTGGAGGGTTACTTATTACAGTTTTTCTGACACTTCTTTATTTTAAATTTTACTAATAGCTCCCTGCTCACAAATAAATATGAATCTGGATGCTACAGTGTTTTCCCTGGCTGTCAGGCACAGTGCTAGAGGTTACAGAGTAGAATCTGATCACCTTTTGGGAATGGGAATCGAGAGAATTATCTTTAAAGAGAAGCCTAAAATAGGCCGATAAGCCATATGTTTAGCTCTTCTTTTTATAGAACTTGCTTATTCTGTCCTGCAAGTCACACCTTCCCTGTGGCTGGTTACTGTGCCTAATGCTACTCATCTTTGGAAAAACATTTTTGAGTTGTATTGTGTTTCCAAGGAGGTCTGTGTTTTATTTTTGTGGCTGCTGTAAGCTGATTTGGAAGGGTTTCTTTTCTTGCAAGAGTCTGGCCGCTCTCCTGAAGCTTACTCAGCATAAAACCAGCAATATGTGCAGTTATTTCATAATCTTTTCCCTCTCTCTTTTTCCCTACTGCCAGTGGGCTCTTCTATGAGCAAGGCCCTGTTTGATTGCATCACTCCATACTGTCAAGCCAAGCTGCAAATGTGATTTTAATATAGAGCACGAACATGTTTCCCAAGGGAGTACTATACTCTTTTGTCTTGCTCCTTGCCATTATTTCTCAGTACCAAATGACCGCTGATTAAGTGAATGCTGTGTTTCTCCTAGTACGTTGTGATATAAGCAAGAACAATGTGTGTTCTCTGACACAAACCAGCTTTGTCACTTTGCAAGCATTTTTTGTGAAACACACCCAACACCTGGGTGATAGACCTCTCTGAAGAACTTCTCAAACCTCCCAGAAAAATGTTCAGAAATCCTTTTGAAAGTTACCCGGAAGCTAAAGCCACTTTATTGAACGCTTCAGACAAGGCAGTGCAGTTGTCAAGAAAGACTCCTGTTTCTACAGTGGGACTTAGGGGTAACTTCTTAGAGACCACCAGCCATGACAATTAGGTGGTTAGAGAAAACCTTCCTTTTGATGGGAAATAATTTATTTTCAGGAAGGTTTAAGAAAAGCTCTAGAAACCTCTTGAGTGTTGTGACTGATTAGCTTTTAAAATCTACTCCAATGAGAAAGACACGGTGATTTTATTTTTTTTTTTCTTCATTTTAACTGCTTCCTACCCACCTGCCATCCATCTTTGTCATCCACCTCCTTCTTTGCCTTCCCTTCCCTTCCCTCCTTTTCCTTTTTGATTTTGTCAGCACCTCTTAATAATAATGGGGAGAGATATCAGGAACTGCAAAGGCAAGCGATAATTTTCTGACGTTAGCACTGATAATCTTTCTGTAGTTTGACCTTCTGCACTGAGACAGCACTTCTGAAAATGCACCTGAGATGTGAATGCAATTTCTGTCTTCGTGCTCCTGTGATTCCTTACCCTACATATTTAGTCAAGTTTCCTTACCTTATTTCATGTATTGCTATGCTTAACTGGGATACATTGTTCCAAGGATTTCTCCATTTGTTTTGTTAACTTGATGCTCTTCCACTGCCATTCCCTTTTCAGGGACCTTTCTTATGAGAACCTGCTCGAACAGGAGGTGAAGACTTGAATGGACCTCCTGCTTCTCTCCTTTGAAGTCCATGAACATTTCTATGAGTTTGAATTTGAAAGGAACTAAGGAAAATACCACCAAAAAGGGAGGAGGGAGACTGGCAAAAAAAATTAAAAAATTCTTTGGTGTTTGGATATATGTACTGTTGCACTTACAGAGTACGCTTTACAATAAGACTTCAGGTGGTGGTAAATTGTTAGTTTTAAACGATTCTAGCTAATTTAAGAATCATTGTAAGATCTGAATGTTGATGCGAAGTACTGGAAAAGCTGACTATCTGTACAAATTCAGGTACATGACAAGTATCAAAGGGTATTTGGGAAACACAAGCATTCAAGTGACACTTTATTTTTTGTCTTTAATCTTACAGTAGTGAGCAGTCCACTAAAGCAAAAACACAAAAGGAATTGCTGAAAACATTACAAGAGCTGAAAGCTCACCTTCCCTCTGAAAAGAGAATTAAAGGCAAATCTAGTGTCCTAACAACGTTGAAATACGCCCTTAAAAGCATTAAACAAGTTAAAGGTAATCAGGTTTGATACTACCTAGATAATGCCAATTTGAAAAAAATTAAACATTTAAAATAGGAATTCACATGTAGTTGACTGTGTAAAACTGTTTCTTGTGTTTGAAAACCTCCTAAGCTGATGTTTTCATGATGTTTCCACTTATTTGCTCTGTTAACTCACGTTCCTTTGGGAGTTAAGGCTGCTTTTTAGATGCTTGATATTTTACTGCTATCTGTTGAGTTAGAAAAATAATTTTTAAACAATTAACGATGTCATACTATTTGAACTATTAAAGAGATTGAAATGTATGATCACACACATATGGGTATATTAAAATGAGTAAATTTATTCGGGTTCCTGATGAGGAAGCTCTACCAAGGAAAAACTAATTTGGAGCAGTACCTCAATTTCCCAACTGCTCTTTCTGTTCTTATGCCAAAAAGGGTTTTGTCCATTTACTGCTTCCAGGCTGGATGTTTATTGATGAGATTTTTAATTCTTAACACAAGTTGTTTAATATTCTCATGTAGCCAATGAGGAGTATTACCAATTGTTGATGATTAATGAATCCCAGCCTGCTGGACTCAATGTGTCATCTTACACGGTAGAAGAAGTGGAGACTATAACCTCAGAATACATCATGAAAAATGCGGTGAGTACAGTGACCCAAGTGTGTATTGAAAAAGTTTTCTGGAACTGGAATTCTCAGGCTTGCCTCCTATTTACGAGGTAAGAGTTGGGAGCTAGGCCAGTAGGCTGAAGAAGCTGGCCTTTGCCTTACAGCGAATCCTGAGTAGAAACTCTGAGCCTTTGCAGACTTCGCCAGCAGGAGCTTGATAGAAGCTTTTTTTCTCTGTTAGATGTGAAATAACTAATCTAAGCTCCTTGGTCCTCTGTATTGAACTTTCTGCTTAGAGATGGTGGGACATATCTCAACAACTGTGTGATATAAGGCACTGTGAGACATGACCAGCGTTCATTTTAAAGCACCTGCTAAAGTCGGAGAGTAACTCTTTCCAAATTTTAGTCAAGGCACCACCTAGGAATTCTTTCAGCTTATCCTTACCAGTAGGGGTTATTTAATGTTTCACCAGTTCTTTGTGTTAATGTGACTGAAAAGTGATGAAAGTGCTGGAGTCACTGTTTGTTGTATCCTCCTCTGGAGTATTTGTCTAGTCTTTGCAAGTGATACAGGTGTACTGCGTGACCCAGTCATACTATGTCTTCTTGTCTAGGCAAGAACAGGTAGGACAATCAGCATAGTTTAGCAGTAAATGATAGCCTGATTATGTATTTACTTTTAAAATTTATTTTCCACATTACCACTGTGTTAGGGATATACTACAGAGTCTTCAGTCTTCAAAAAATCATTTCATCTAAACTTATTAGACTGCCTTTCCCTATTTCCCACTCCACCTCCCAAGCCTCTTCCTGAATGTATGAAGTTCTGAAATCAATAAAATAATGGCATGGTGGGGGATGTTCTCTAGCTTTTGTAGGTGGGTTTTGTTGTTATCTATGAGTAGTGAAGGTAGCACACAAAGTAAAATAAATAGGAAGTCTAGAGTGCAACAGAACTTCAGCCAAGTATCATAAACATCGTTCAATTAATCTGAAGCATCCGAGTTTGTGAAACTGGTGTTCTGACGACAGCTCTTCAGTTTGTGTGTAGCGTTACTGGATAGAGCACTAAAGGTTGTGACGCAGGAAACTCGTCTGTGTCAAGAAGAAAAGCCACATGAACCGATCGATACGAGTGGAGAGTGTGTGTGGTCGTGTGGGACTTGTGTTGGTGGGGTTTTTTTTTTTCCACCTGTCTACTCATTATTTTACCAAGTGGTAGAGAGCACTCTTTTTGCAGTGGATGGACAAGCTAATATAAACAGCTTTTCACAAAACAGTTGAATTTCATAAATATAAAATAAGCCTGTAACAAGCACAAGGAAAACGTGCAGTTTTATGCTGGAAGCTCTTTCATTCTTAATTTGTAAATTCATTCTACGTCATAAAATTTTAGGCAGTGATATTTAGGGCTTGTAACCCAGTAAGATGATGCTGTATTATTATTATTATTGCATAGTTTAAAAAGTGTGCTGTTTGATGACTTCTTATGCAGATTAATTTGATTTTTTTCGCTCCCTAAACAGATGTGATTTAACATTATTTATTTAATTTTGATGTTGAACTTATTAATGCTTTTATATCTGAAGTGTTTTTCTAAGAAATACATACTGGGTTGAAGAATGTTTTAAACTGTCTAAATAATGTGGGATTTTTGGTTTTAGGATATGTTTGCTGTAGCGGTTTCTTTGATTACTGGGAAAATTTTGTACATCTCTGATCAAGCAGCTTCTATTCTCCGCTGTAAGAGGGGTTATTTTAAAAATGCCAAATTTGTGGAGTTCTTGGCACCTCAGGATGTCAGTGTGTTCTACACTTCTACTACCCCATACAGATTACCATCATGGAATATTTGCAATAGAGCTGGTGAGTACTCTCAACAGCACATTTTCCTCTGACCTTTCTAGTCATCTAAATGCAAATACTTGGACTGATTTTAATAACGTTCCATCCTTCTCCATCACATTTTGAGGGTATTACACAGATGCATTATTAGAACATCTCTGATCAATACTGGATGTATAACACTTCTATAAATCAGCAAGGCTTGTCTGTTGGTTTAAACTCTTCTGAATGTCATTGTTTATTTGTTCTTGGGCACCATTCATCCAAGTGAGGAATGAAAACAAAGTAGGTGTTTATGCTGGATAGTGGGTTTGTTTTCCACTTCCACTGGTAATGAAATGACCACAGTTTTTCTTTAAAAAAAAATAATCTTTTCTTCACGTGTAAAGAGGATAATATTCTCCCTCTTCCCTCTTTAAATTCAATACCGGACACCTTGATTAGGTGATCAGAGGATCTTGGGGCACTTAATATTTGTTTGTGGGGGGATTGTTTTACTCATGCAGCTACAGCTGTTAGAAATTGAGAAATAGCTGCCAACTATTTCAACCAAAGGCTTGAAATTCTGGATCTGCTCTAAATGTTTGAAATTCCAATCTATTTTATACTAAGTCTGTTAAGTCAGAGTGTGAGCCATATTTATCTGAAAAAACAATTAACAATAAATATATACCTATGGAATGCATATGTAAAACAGGTTGGAAGAGACCTTGTGAGGTCCGTAGTCCAACCTCTGGCTCAAAACTGGTCAATGGTAAATTCTGACCATGTGATCCTAATTACAGATATTATTCAGTTATGAAATTGGTTTTTTTTTTTCTGATCAGTTTTCTGCAGCTTTATTATGTTTATGTATAACTTTAAGTTTCAAAAATGCAGTAAGTGGAACTGTTCACACTATCCCATCAGCTGCCATAGAAAATAATATGTAAAAGTATAGTGAACTGAGGCCTTTGAGAGACCAGAAATCGCCTTGAAAAATCAGTCTGTGGACACTCTGGAAAAGGAGGGAAATAGGCTTAAAAGGTGAGAGGAAGTTGTCATGAAAAATGCTTTGTTTGTGAGAGGTTGGGCTGGTAAGTGGATTTGATGATCTAGGTTTCCTAGTGCTTTTCTAGGAAAAAGGTAAAATTCTGGGGTTCCAGATAATCAAACATTTTTGGTCAATGCTATAAACTAGAATGGAAAAGCTGATAAGAGTAAACGGGTCAAACTGGAAAACTGTTCAGATATGGATTTGGCAAAGGCTTAATAAGCAAGCTGTGATTCACAACCCAGTCTCGGAGTCTGAGTGGTATTCAGATTTAGTTGCTTAGGAAGTACATTGTGTAGCAATTAAAGAAAAATTTGTTTTACATACCATAATCTCACGGTAATTGGTAACTTATGACATGTTTAATATTTTTAGAGTCTTCCACCCAGGATTGCATGGAAGAGAAATCTTTTTTCTGTCGCATCAGGTAAGACAACAATATTATAAAGCTTAGTGTTGTATTATGAAACTATGCATACAAAAGTTATTTGACTTTGATAAGAAACATGTGGTATGTAGGTTTCTTACTTTTCTCTAGTGTGAACACCAGGCAAAACCATATGTATGTCCTCTAGTTGATTAACTCCTAGCAGCTACAGAGAAAACTGCAAAGGGATCTCTGGAAGTTACATCCTAGAAGATAAATCCATGGGAATATTGACCTTTGCACATAAAGGAAGCTGATGCAGTATCTCCTACTGCTGTGGAAAGTCTTCAGTTCATGTTAATTAAACTTCTCTGGTCAGCACCTACTACAGAGCCTCTTTCATTGTAGAATATGAAAGTCTAATCTTAAATTTAGTTCAGGTGTCCCATAGAGAAAGATGCGTGAGGGTCATTTGACTTGTCTCTCTTGCAGTTACTGGATGACACATCTCCTTTTGGTTTTCCTTCTTTTCCTACCCAACTTCTTTCAGTTGCTTTTATTTAGGCAACATTGTCAACTTACTCTGTATTAGTTCTTGTACAATTTGATTTCTTGCTGCTTAGTGCCTCTCTTGTAGTTTTTCCAAAACAAAAAATTGTGAATCCTGCTACTTAATTACTTCTGGAGTAAATAAATACTGATCATTAAGGTACAAATAAAATAAATTAGAGGCAATGCACCGCTCCAGAGCATTGAGTTGGATCTATTGTAAAAGTGCTGCTGGTGTTATTGTAGACCTTTTTTTTGTCCAGCTAACATTGGTTCCAAAAGCTTAAGTTTCATAAAGCTGTGCTGTTATAAACATATTACAAATGAATTTGGGGTTTTGGACTCTTAAGTAAATAAATATAGGTAAGAATTTCTGAGTCTTTGCTCTGTTTAAATTGGTACAAATAATGAGTAAAAGAAGGTATTTGTGTTAATTGAGGGAATATAGCAATCTTCATAAAATACCCATCAGAGGGATGAATTTATAATTGTGTAGTGTCACAGGTTAAGATCATCGGATCAACAAAATAATTTATTATAGGAGGTGGGTATTTTTTTTTCCAAAAAAATTCCATTTAGAGCATTCATTGTGCATCTTCTGATTTCAGGCCATAGAGAGGACAGTGGTTTGGGGTTTTGTTTTGTTGGTTTGGTTTTTTGTTTTGCATTGCAGTTGGTATGCAAAGGATGCCAAAAGAATTAGCTTCTACCAAAAAAAAAAGAGAATTCAGAAAGTTAAGTTCTTGGGTGCTATTTTAGGAGCTATCATGCAGTCCTTGTGTCATGAGGAATTTAAGAGAAATCAAAACTTGGTTTAACATAAGATTAATCTTTTGAAATAACTAACTGTGTTTTAATTATTAGTGCGGGAAAGGAGCGTGAAAATGAGATTTGCTATCACCCATTTCGGATGACTCCTTACCTTATCAAAGTGCAAGATCCAGAAATAGCAGAGGACCAACTTTGCTGTGTGTTGCTTGCAGAAAAAGTACATTCTGGTTATGAAGGTAATCTTTGGAATACACACACACTCATTTGGTTTCCTGAAAGTAAGAACTGTTCTGTGTTCTGCTAAAGGAAACGCCATGCTGGGTAGCACAACAGAATTTCAGCCCAGGAAAGCCAACTGTACGAGTTACTGTCACTGATCTCAGGTTTTCCTAAAGGGAAAGATAACTGGTTCTGTTCTCTGCCCTTGCTGAGAGGCTGTGAGCTAGCAACCTGCTCTCCTCTATGCTCTTAGACTTTTAGACTTGACTTAGTATTATAGTGTGTAAGTTGAAGTATTTTGTTTGCATTTGTTAACCTGCTTTTATTTTTCTCTCAGCACCCAGAATTCCACCTGACAAAAGAATTTTCACAACTACACACACCCCGACCTGTTTGTTCCAGGATGTAGATGAAAGGTAACTTACAAAAAGCATTCTTATTCAACTTACTGGTAAACAAATTGTATCTTTACAGGTATTTTTAGCATTTGATTAAGATGTCTGTGTGCAGTTTAAATATTACAGGACTACCGGAGAGTAGCTGAGACAAGAAAAGTGCCTTCCTTAATTTTCACTAAGCATGAAAACACATTACACTGTGGTATTTAAGTGGAAAACTGTTTGCCTGCTGGCAACTTGTTCTTCTCTTTTCCTTTCATCTGGGCCAATTCTGGACATAAACTCAATTAATGAAACCTACACTTGGGAAAATTCCTGTGCTAAGAATAACAACATGCATAAGATTTTTAGGTGGTTTGGTTTTATTTTTAAGGTTTGATCCAGTGAATAACAACCAATATGGTGCTATCAGGTTGTGCTGGCCCAGATACAATACAGGTAGAGGTGTGTCTTTTAAATGCAAAAATAATATCATAGATACACAACGTTCTGTGTTCTCAGTTCAAACTACAGCCTTCATAGTTCTTGCTGTTGTTGTCTGTATACAAAAACTGCTCATATTCTACCAGCTGAAGACTTCACATTGCTGTGACAGCCATGGAAGCTGATTAGAATAAGTATTCACATTTCAGAGTAGAACCAAATACGCTGCTTGTGATCTTAAGGCATAGACAGAAGCTTAGAGATGAAGGTTTCAGCCAAGCTTTCCTTCAGTCCTCTGGATTGCTTTTGCCTGGGACCTTTCAGAGGCTGTTTAGGTGATGGAAACAAGGTCTATGAAAAGAGCAGAAGATACTCCTTCACAGTTGGGACCGTACCTGGCTGAGGAGGCGGTGATTAATCTCAACAAGCTTTTAAGGACAGGGAAGCACTTTGGAATACTGTAGTGTTTTGAAGACTTGACAAGAGAATTCACTTGTTCTTGAGTTGAAAACACAGGCTACCTTTTCTCTTTCTTCTTCTTCTTACATTGCTTTATTTGATATTTTCTTCATGGTGGTTTCTGATATGCTGTATTTGCAATTTTATTTTGTGGGTGGGTTTTTTTCCTTTAATAAAAATTAATTTGCTGAAATAGTAGCATCTGACTTCTGAGATCTCCCCTCCTCTTGTTTTTAAGCATTCTAAGAATGCTCCAAGCCAACTGCAACTTTGCAGGTGGGTTTATCTTTCTTTCCTCTGCACTCTCAGCTCATTTATTTCCAGTAGTCACTTAACAGAAATGGCAATACTACTGAATGGAGAGCTTTGCCCTTATCCTAGGGCTTGGGTAGAGTGACTATGGAAAAATCCCTTCTCTGTGGCTACTATGAAAGTTTCTTTGCTGTTAGTCTGGTGTTACCACTTATTCTCAAATATTATTTTTTGAAGACTCACAGTGAAGTTTGATTGTATCTTGGACTGATATTAAGATTTTGTTTCATTTCTTTGTGTACTTGTGATGTGTCTGGTTGATTTTGCTTTTAATTATTCAACTCCCAAGAGCATTGTCAGCCAGATAAATGTTTACCAAGATATCATATGCATCTGTTACTTTTAAGGTTTACAGTTAGATGTAATACACAAAACAGAGTCTGATATTTAAAAATATACAACTGAGTAATTCTCACTTGACAGCAGGTGTTCATAATGTAATGCTGAAACCATTTCCTGACTTGCATAAAATAAAGTTAATTCTGTAATTGGTATGTGTTCATGGGTTAGAAACATGCTTATTTGTCCTAACTCTGCAAGTAGATCTCTGCACACAATAAGTAAATATTGTCCTGAAATTAAATGGATCATTCCTGCATATATTTGTCTTTGAAATGTGTTTTATAGTTGATGTGTATGATGGGTGTATGGACCTCTCTATAGTTCATAATAGAGTGATTTTAGTAGATGAATTTAATCCTATTTAAGTTACAACAGGAGTATAAAGAGACATCTTATTGATATTTTTTTTTTTTTTGGCACTTCAAATGTCGTTGTATAAAACACAAACTAAATTTGCTGCCTCTCCTCATCAGCCATATTTATGCCATATGTGCATTTGCATTCATCAAATGAGTTTATTAACTTAAACTCTGAATTGTTTTGAGTTATTCATTATGAGAATGCATAATGATGCTGAGGCACTGCCTCTCGTAGATAGTAAATGAAGCATTCTCAAATACAGCATTATAAGCTCACAGAAATGCTGGTTGGCAGGGACTGCTGGAGTTCTCTGTCCAGCCTTTTGCTTGAGATGAAGCCGTTGCCCAGTTCTAGGTTAGATCAGCTGTGACCTTGTCTCAGTAATGCCTGAAAACCTCCAAGGACAGAGATTACACAATCAGTACTAGAAACTGTTCCTGTGTTGCACTACTCACTTTTGAAACAAAGGTTTCCTACATCCAGCATAAGCTTTGCAGACTGCAAGCTGAGGCTATTGTCCCTACTTCTATTGTCTGGCACCATCAAGAAAACTTACCTCCATCTTTGTAACTCCTCTTTCCAGTAGTTGTGGGAAGCTCCTGCATCATCCCTTAGCTGCCTCCTCCTCAGAAGAGGGGGGACCAGCTGAATCTCTTACTCACTTGGTATATTATAGATCCCTGACTCTTTCCAGGATTTTCATGTCAGTATAAAAATGCATAGAGAATTTTATTTTTTTTTTGCATAGAAGTGACCGCACTTGCACCTTTCTTTTATTGCCAAGTTCACAAGTAACAGCTTAAAATTTGATCCCTTTTAAGGCAGGTGTTTTCTTGTAGCACAAACAAGTGTAGTTTGCTGGGCTTTCGTAAAGCAGGTGGCAAAGAATAGGAACAGTGTGAACAAAACCCCATATTTTCTTCTACTTCTTACAACACTGTGATGAAGTCTGAACTGAAGTTATTCCGAGTTGATTGGTATTTTAAACTCCTCAAGCAGCATATCTTTTATGTGCTGTGAACCTCACAGCATTTTGAAATGTCAATGTGTCAAAATGATATGATTTGGTGTGAGGTTCAACTTTGTAAAGTTGTTGCTTTAGATCATCCACAAGCTTTTAAGACTATTTATCTAATTACTTCAATAATAAGGCATTAGTCGCTATCCTCATTTCCCCCTGAATATCTCAGCCTCTTTGCCAGAAGGGTATGTTTGACGTTTTGGGGAGCTGATGTAATTCTAGTGAGTTACTGGAAGTGCAATGTTGAGGGCATTTGTCCCGTAATGCTTTGGAGTTCTAACACAACACAAACCCAGAGTCTCTCCTGCCCTGCAGCTAAGTCCTTCCGTAAATCTGTTGAGATACCTGATTATCTTTCTGCTTCTGGACCTTTGTCAGTGGATGGGGCTGGGAGAAAGGTATGCAGAGCTTTGAGTTTACCAGATGACTCGTTGGCACCTGGCAACTTTATGAACATTACTGAGTTGTAGCGACTTAATACATTATTATTATTATTATTATTTTTCCAAAGTGCGTTCTCGGTGATTAGTTTTCAGGGTAAGGTTCAAATTGACACTTGAGAATTTTCACTCTTTCTCCTTAATATGAATGCTTTAAGTGATCCACGTATATTATTTGATCACTTAAATTAGTTGCTCACATCATCAGGGGTGCTTATTGGCAATGTGAAGGAATTCAATAACATTACTTTTAATTGCCTATTTTAATTAATAAGCTTGCTTCCCTGCAGCAACTCCTTCATGAGTTGAACTCTTAACCTGCCTGGGAGACAGTCCTAGTCAACTCCCCTGTTGCTGGTTCAGCTATAGTAACCCTGTGATCCTTAGTCTTGGCTTCCAGCCCATAGATTGGGGTACTACTTACTTTCATCAGAGTTTTACAAGATTAAACTTCACTAATGCTCTTTTAAAATTAGGTAAGTGTTTATCCTCTAGAGCTGGGCAGCACAGAAAAGACAGACATGTTGTAACAGACTGCTTAATGTGGTCAATTGTGTTTTGTAAAGTTACCCAAAAAACCCCAAACCACCCCACAAACAAATGGAAACCTGGTTGTTCAGAGTACTATTGCTGTTAAGTTGGCACTGCTATTTCTCCAAATTTAAACTTAAAATTTTTCATTTTCTTTATAGGAAAGAGAGCAAAGAAATTTTAGAAAAGAAACATTTTGAAGATTAAGTACACATTTTTCCCACCTGAGTTTTTATTTTTATTTGTTTTTCTTTCCTCAGAGCAGTACCTCTGCTGGGATACCTACCTCAGGACTTAATAGGAACACCAGTCTTGGTGCACCTTCACCCAAATGACAGACCCTTAATGCTAGCAATTCACAAAAAAAGTATGTAATCTCTTAGTGGGGCATAAATACTTTTTTTTCTAAAAGTCAATAAAAACAGCTACAAAGACCTCAACAAGTGGAAATTAATTGTGACTGATTTTTTTTTTCTGCAAGTAAATACTGAATCCTTTACAACTTGAATCTTAGTGTAAATAGATGAAAATTAGAAATCACTCAGTTTTGCGTTTGATACAAAGCATATGTGTCTGCTGTAAACAAATTAGCTGTAAATGAACGTTTCACACAAAGAAAATTTTCTTGGGAACACAATAATAGAAGTTGTCACACTTTAAGTGGTAATCTTTCTTATTTCATAGAGAAGAAAATGAGAACTATTCCTCCAATGTTAGTTAAACTTTGAAAATGTAAAGCTGTTTCTTGAGTCATCTTTGACTTGTGTTCTGAAGGTGATTTTCTTGACATAGTCCAGTAAATTATGAAGATCTGCTTACTGTGGTATCTCAGCATTTCTAAATGTATCTGGTATTTGCTCCTTCAAATATTATCTTCCTCCTTTGCAATTTATTGTAAAATCTTGACTCGTTAAGTAGAACTGTGCAACTGTTAATCTGAATTTCTTTTTGACTCGTTCGTACAGTACTTCAGTATGGAGGACAGCCTTTTGACTACTCACCAATTAGGTTTTGCACTAGAAATGGGGATTATATAACCATGGACACTAGCTGGTCCAGCTTCATCAATCCTTGGAGTCGAAAAGTCTCATTTATTATTGGAAGACACAAAGTTAGGACGTAAGTCAATAAACTGCTGGGACTTTAAGATATTTTTTTTAAATTCATCTTTATTTTCCCTCCTCTTGTGTTTACATACTCATCCTTAAAGACATAAGAGTTTTTCAGGGAGGGGAAAAGGTCACATGTACAACTTGGTTCCTTCTTAAATTTGGGATTTGTAGTAACTGCTTTAAAAGTCCTTCGAATTCTGATAACACTGTCAAGAGTTGCTTCAGAAGAGGGCAGATGTGGTCAAAGTGACTAAGGGTATCTACTTTATCTGATTCAAAGGTTGTAGATGCAGTCGAATAAGCATCAGATTCTGTTTACTATATATAGATGGTAAATTGAAAGTTGTGGTCTCGCTGTGATTGAAGTACTTCCGTCTGTAATGAGTTGTGATGGTTTTGGTTTACACAGGGGTCCCTTAAATGAAGACGTCTTTGCTGCTCCCAACTATACAGAGGATCGAATCCTTCATCCCAGTGTTCAGGAAATCACTGAGCAAATATATCGGCTATTATTACAGGTACAGCATGTGCTGTAATGTTACCCTTTTAATTTCCCACTGAAGAAAGGGCATTTATCTTTGTGTGACGTTTTGTTTAGCTGTCAACTAGTGTAGTGGAATTTCTGGCTACGATCCTGGAAATTGCTTACACTCAAGCTGACCAGACAAGTCTTACTGAAGTATGTTAGGGCTCCGGTTGGTATTTTAAAGATTTCATGCAGCTATGGAGTCAACAAACCACCCACCCACTAAAATAAATACTTTTTTCCTCACATAGAATTACTGGGAATTATTTCAGTTTTGTTTAAAGCTGATGTGCTGAGTGGTGTGTGTATGTACTTATGTTTTTTTGTTGTTTCTAACAGCCTGTACACAACAGTGGATCCAGTGGCTATGGAAGCCTTGGGAGCAACGGTTCACATGAGCACTTAATGAGTGTGGCATCCTCCAGCGACAGCACAGGAAATAATAATGAAGATGCTCATAAGGATAAAGCAGTAGGTTTGGGGTTTCTTATTCAAGTATGTGGCAAAAAACAAACTAGTAAAAGTGGGGATTTTTACTTTTAGCATAACCCTTTCAAATCAAGGGTGGAAGAACATATAAGGAACAAGTCACCTTTCTTTTTTGTTTAATGTGGAGAAAATCTTTCTGTCTAGGGGAATAAACTTTTCTGGTTTAGATGAAATCTCAGTGTACTGAAGCATAGTTATAGGCATGAAAGTCAGTGTGTATTTAAACCTGTACAGTGTGTTATCTTACTCCTAATGTCTATTATGTGTCTGGAAAACCACCCTATTCTTCCAAAACTATTTGGAAGTTTTTTTGGGGGGGAATGGAAAATCTGTAATTATTCTTTTTCCCAAATGAAACTCAGAAGATAAAAATGCAGTAATGTCTGGATACCCAAGTGATAGCTTGACATCGATCACTTTTTCTGTTGCAGAGATACACTGTATAATGTAGAATGGAATAAATTTTTTTTTCAGCTTCAAATTTAGCTTTACTGTAGATTGAGCCATTGCTACATCTAGTCGGTAGTGATATCTGACTATTTTAATTCCATGATTGTGAACAGAACGTCAGCATTAAATTTGTGCCTATGCTTAACAGCCCTGTTCCACAGGCAAAGTAAATGGACAGTAAGGTACTGGACGTTTTTGCAGTCAAAGGAACCACACCTTTTAACATCTCTAGTCACTTTGGCTTTCCTGTTGTTCTTCCCGTATTTGTTGTAGCTCCCTGAGTTGCGTTTAATTTGGGAAGCCAAAATTTTCCCTCACTTACGTATATTGCTTATAGGGTAATTCTTCCAAATCTGCTTCTGTGATCGAGCATGGCAGACTGCAGCACTTGCTTTCCTGACTTAAACACTAGTGGCTTAAGCAGATGAAACCTCTGTATTTTGTTTGTTTAACAAATGACTACTTTTACTACATTTCAGAGATACACAGAAATGTTTAAAGAGATCTTGGTTTTGAGGGGAATAGGTGCCTATCTTTCCTTCACTATTTCCACAGATAGTGAAGACTTACAGCATAGTTCTATAATGTCCTGCCAGTGCTTGCTTAAGCTTCTAGCAGAAAAAGTTCTCTGTCCTAGCAGCCATGTTCTGTTTACCAAATGACAATGTTTTGGGGGTTTTTTTCCCCCAAATCATCTTTGTAATATATCTTTATATAAGAGTCATAGAATTGTCTAGGTTGGAAGGGACAGTAGTGCACAAAACCCCATGCTTTATATTTCTTCTTTCCCATTCCCAAAATTCTGCTGCGGCACAATAAAATTATATATATATATATTAGGATTTCTCCTGGGATAGGATTGATTATAAGAGAGAGACTAATTAGGGTTAGATTTAGTTAATGGAGGAATCACTGTGCATGATGGTTTTTGTCAGAATTTTGTAATAACTATTAATGACCTGCTTTCAGGAGGTTTGTCAAGATGCCCGTAAGGTCAAAAATAAAGGACAGCGTATTTTCACAGACAATAAAACAAAACTGGAATATAAGAGAGAGCCTTTTGCAGGTAAGATATTAGCAGGTTAATCTGAGTATTGCACTGGTGCCTCGTATAATGTGACAGTAGGATTATTTTTTTTTTTCTAAATTAGTTCTAGTCAATCACAAAGACAGCGTTTTCATCAAATTGTGTGCTCTGTCCACTGTGTTCAGCTATGTCTGAACTGAGAATGGTATAACACATGTCCTGAAGGTGTTGTTTTGAAGCACCTTAATTTGTAGCTCATGTTTTCATACAGGTCAAACGTCTTCTCGTATGTGGAGGAAAATGTTATGGATATTGTCTTTCCTGTTTGTGTTGTAACCTCAGGAATTTCTAAGTTGATAAATGAAAATCTTAGTAATGAGATTTCAATTCTGCATCCATTAATATGTTATTCTTCTAATAACTTGTTATAATTTATGGGCACTAGAGTTGTCCTCATACTGAGTGTGTTTCAACTCTAGTGTTATCTATTCTCTCACAGCCGTAATATCTGTTCCCTTTGGATCCATGTACATAAACATAACCAAACCTCACACCTCTGAGAATCCATAAGGACAAGAAAACATTTATACAATGTTCACCTCTAGTGCAAGGCACTTGCTTTACATCAGTTAACTTGTGTCCTGTTAAGAAATACATATAAATGAGAACTTTTACTGTTGCTTTTAGGGGAATTTACAAGGATTTAATGCCATAATTACATAAGAGCAGTATCTCTTTTCACAGAAAAACAAAGTGGTCTTGGTGGCCCGGTGAAAGATGTAGCAGGAAAGGATACTGCAGGAACAGCTGCTTCTAAAAATGCAACTACTGAAGAGTTGGCTTGGAAAGAACAACCCATATATTCTTATCAACAGATCAGCTGTTTGGACAGTGTCATCAGGTAAGCAACGGGTGTGTAAATTGCTCTTGAACTCTAAACTTAAGACTTGCCTATCTAATAGTGTTAAATTGCTGTATTTTAGGTACTTGGAGAGTTGCAATGTGCCTGGTACAGCAAAAAGAAAATGTGAAGCTTCATCAAGCGTTGCGTCGCTGAATTCTGGAGTTCATGAACAAAAACCAGCTGATAACAGTATACAACCCTTGGGAGGTATCTCTACATCACAGTTTGTTCTTGATTGGTTTTTGCTAGCAGCCATTTGGATATTATCACTTTGCAGAATGATGACACATGTAGCTAAAGCATGACCTCATAGTCATTGTCTCAGAGTGAGATGTTTGGAGATCCAAGTTTTATAATGAGAATCTTCCCTACAATCAAAATACCAAGCATTTGATTGAATATCTGGATTGTAGATGCAATAAGCTTATTTATACTGTACAAAATACATCAGGATTTTGAGTTTGAGGACTTGAATCATTATGAAACGTAAAGAACTTTGTTTCACAGCTGGGACTTGTAGGAACAACCAGCTGAAGAACAGGGAAGCTAATTAATTGCAACAAAAATACACATATTACACTTCTATTTCTTTGTGGAGGTTAAAAGAGAAAAGGAGCAGAAGACTGTAAAATGCAGCATTGGACTGCTCTAAGTGTTGTGTGAGGCATAAGAACCCATTCCTTTCAAATGAAAGGAACGTTCCATCACCGTGAAAATAGCAGATGGGGATTGCTGAGGGTAGCTATCTAAAAATTCTGCTGTAGGCAAAACCATTAACTTCATCTGCTAGGATTTAACTGTAGCGTTGGATGTCATCCCTGTGTGGGTGGGGAGATGAAGTGAAGAACATACCTGTTTGGTTAGTGCAAGGATTGTGAGACTGGTAAAGAGTTACATCTATACGAGGTGCTTACTGATTCATCCATAGCATCATAAGGAGGCTAAAGGGGAGTGTCTAGTGGAGTTTCTCAAAAATGGCTCTTGAGAATGATCTTGTCTATATTTCTTTTTGATGAACTTCAAAAAGGAGCTCTAATGCTGCTTTGAGAATCAAATTGGAAGGTATCAGTATAGGTAGGAGCAAAGTGTCCTGTAGAAGGAACTGGAATGCCTTGAGAACTAGAGAGGAAGAAATGGTGGAACTGGCATCGTGCACTTAAGAACACTGTTTCTGCTGTCATTTGCAGTCTGTGCAGTTCTACTCCACAGCAGAAGATGTGGATTCACTAGCGTTTTGGTGCACTGATGACTGAGAATAACAAAGCCACCAGTGTACTCCAGTGAGGAAAAAGGCAAATTTTAGGTCTTAAATATTTGTTATACCAAGTACTTCTACTGCAGAAGGAATGGTTTAATGCTGTTTTATGAGGCAGTGGTGTGACCTCTGCTGGATCATTGTGTGTAGCTTTCAGGTGAGAGAATCTGAATAGGTGGATGCTCAGAGCAAAGCTGTTAGGATCCACCAGCTAATGACAGAGATTTGTGTACGACAATATGGGAGCTGGGCAGGACTTATTTTAGGCTGGGAAAAGACTAGAAACTTTCTTATAAAACTGTGCCACGAAAGAAGAGTGGAAAAGTGAATACCAGGAAAGAGCAAAATGTCCTTCATCAAAAAGATTTGGTTTGGCTGTATGTGAAAGAGAATTGGATTTGGTTGCTGAGAAGTCATTGTGTTCCTTAAATGTTCTTGGTGGAAGGCTTAAAGTAAAATAAAAAGTTCATTTCATGCCTTGTCAAACTACAATTTAGCCTCTTCTGTTGTGCAACCCCAGCAACATAACTTGCATTCGCTATTGTTTATGTTCAGTAAACTACAACCTTGTTTCTTGCAATAGATCCTGCTGTGTTGAAGGCATCCACTAAATCAAATGGTCCCCCAGTGGTTGGTGCTCACTTGACATCTTTGGCTCTACCTGGCAAGCCTGAAAGTGTTGTCTCTCTCACAAGTCAGTGCAGCTACAGCAGCACCATTGTTCATGTTGGAGACAAAAAAACTCAACCTGAATTAGGTAGGATTTGTGCTAATAAACTTTCACTAAAATGGCAAGTGCTAGCAAGTTTAAATTTCAGATGTGAACAGCTAGTGTGTGACAGCTAGCTAGCTTGTGACTTACATTTCCTTACAGCTAAAAATGTTCCTATGGAAATGGAACGAATAGGGACAGAATTTGGATCTTAATCTTACAGCAAAATTATGACATAATTCTAATAGCTTAATATACAAAGCCTTTTTTACTTCATCTTGATTTATTTTTTCCCTCCTATTTCTGTAGAAATGATAGAAGATGGTCCAAGTGGAGCAGAACTCTTAGATGGCCAACTTCTTGCCCCTCCATCTAGCTCTGCGCATGTAAATCAAGAAAAGGAGCCATTTAAAAAACTGGGACTTACAAAAGAAGTCCTTGCAGTGCATACGCAGAAAGAGGAACAGAGCTTCTTGAATAAGTTCAAAGAAATCAAGAAATTTAATATTTTTCAGTCCCATTGCAATTACTACTTACAAGATAAACCGAAAGGACGGCCTGGTGAACGTGGTATGGCAATGGTTTTTATGATAAAACTTGTATTTCAATAGGAAGTACATCCTGTTGAGAGGGCATTTCCATTTTTAGCTGTAGTGTAGGGCCACTGTGAGTAGTGACAGTTGCACACTATTTTTAAAGTCCACAGAAAAATTCTTTCTGATAAGTCTTGCTTGAAGATTGAGAGTAGAATATAGCTTTTAATGTAATAACTGACATTTTAGTAATTAACCTTTTGATTTTTATCTGTTAATTATAGTATTACAGTCATGTATCTGTTTTCAAGGGACAAACCCCATGCTTTAGCATGTTTGCTTTACTGTATCTATGCTTGTATTCCCTTGCTTTTCTTTGCCTTCCGTCTTTCCATCTGTCTGTTTTTCAGGTTTGTGGTTTCATTTTGGTTTTAGTCCCTTTCTTTTACATCCAGTTTTTCCCATTCTGCTAGTATGTAATCAGTGAAACAATCTGATAATTGTTTGGTTGCCTTTAAGTTAATAATGTGATCAGTGGCATGGAAATGGAACAGACTACCTGTAATAGTGAGATTGTTTTGTTCATTAGGGTTAGGAACTCCCGACTGCACTTTCAGAAATGCTCGATACTGATCTGACTTTGCCCTTTTCAGTCGTGACTTGACAGGGAACAGGGGTCAGACACTGCTAAACATTTCTTTTTGCAGATTCTTCTCTTCCATTTTTTTATTTAATAGTTACGCAGGACTTTGACTTAGGAAACCTGTTCTGGAGTTCTTTAGTCCCCTTGCAGTCTTTATCCTTGATAAGCTTTCAGCCTACAAAAACCAGCTTTAGACAAACTGAAATTTTGAGCAGATTTTAGTGCCAGAAGATATTTTATGGTTTTCCTTGTGCCTGTAATTGGATGAACAGACAGCCTTTCCCTAGGGAAGAGTCACTTGGTGCAGAGTTCTAAACTAAAGTTTTAAAGGTGACATGCTTTTTCTTTTCCCCCCCTCAGGAAATTAGTATGTGTACTTTATCTCCTCCTGCCTTGTGTTTTTGTTTCTTTTTCTCCCCCTCACCTTTTTAGTTACGGACCTGCATGACCTTAACTCTCTAGAAATGCCTTCAGTCATGTCCTGTACCGCTTTCATTGTAATTGGTGGGATAATTAGAAGTTTTCACCTCTGGGAACAACTGTTTTGCAACTTTGTGTGTTTGGGCAGCACATGAGCCTGAATTCATCCACCTGCTGCTCTTTTTCTTTTCTTCTATGGTGTGTCAGTATGATATTCATTGCCTGGTTAGCTCCACTCTTGTGCTAGAGGTAGGAGTGAGCCTGACCCCTTCCCAAATGCTTTCATTTGGGGAGGCTAACTCCAGAACTGCGGTTTTGGGCAACTTCTAGGGATGCCAAGGTAAAAAGGATACTTCACATTGCAAGTAAGATCCTTCCCGATGTGGATTGTTTTATTTTCTTTTGCAGGTGGCCGTGGACAAAGAAATGGCACTTCTGGAACAGAACAGCCTTGGAAGAAAAGTGGAAAAAACAGGAAATCAAAGCGCATTAAACCACAGGAGTCTTCAGACAGTACAACTTCTGGAACTAAATTCCCCCATCGGTTCCCCCTCCAGGGTTTAAATACTACTGCCTGGTCACCGTCAGACACTTCACAAGCGAGCTATTCAGCCATGTCTTTTCCCACTGTTATGCCAGCATATCCACTTCCTGTATTTCCTGCTCCAGGGACTGTGCCACCAGCTCCTGAGACTTCGCTTTCTGGTTTTAATCAGTTGCCAGACTCTGGAAACACTTGTCCTATCCAACCATCCCAGTTCCCTGCATCCCTCATGACGCCTGTTGTAGCTCTTGTGCTCCCCAACTATGTCTACCCAGAGATGAACAATAACTTACCTCAAACGCTTTACCACAGCCAACCCACCTTCCCTGCCCATTCCTCTTTCTCTTCACAGACAGTTTTCCCGACACAGCCACCATTCACTACCCCCAGCCCTTTCCCACAACAGGCGTTTTTTCCCACACAGCCATTCCATTATAATCCACCAGCAGAGAGTGAAAGGCTTCCTGTCACAGAGCCACGAAACGAGCCATCCCGTTCCTGCACTCCACAGTCAGTGGGTCCTCAAGACCGGGCTTCACCACCTCTGTTCCAGTCCAGGTGCAGTTCTCCCCTGAATCTTCTACAGTTAGAAGAAACCACAAAAACTGCTGAAAGTGGACCTCCTGTGGGTTTACACGGAGCTTTAAGTGAGGAAGGAGCCATGGGCAAAATCCTGACAACTGATAACTGTAGTGGAAAGGGATCCCTACCAGTAAGTATGCTGATGGTTTTGGGGTGGTTTTGTTTTTTCTTTTTGAAGTGTTCACGTTCTTGAATATACCAGAAGTTGTTAGTATGTAAAGATAGTGCAAATGGATTCTCCACCAGCTCCTGTTTTCCTGTCTCTGTGACATCCACTTGGAGAGGCCAATAGGCCAATATAATGCCAGGAGATGGACTCAAAATTGGAGTTAGTAAATTCAGACTTCAGCAGACCAAATAAAACATTAAACCCAACCATTCAGAATAGCCCTAACCTATAAAAATTAAAACCACTTTGTTCTTGTTCTTCTAAAGTTACACTAGGAAGCTTGAAAATACATCCTGAAACAGTTCTGCCTTTTTTTTTTTTCCTTTAAAAAATAAAAAAGGGCTTTTAAGTAGATTTCAAATAATATGAGCACTTAATTTTTCACAAAACCGTTTTGGGCTAGTGAATTTGCATGGAGGGGGAAATAATCTGTAAGTGGTCTGAAAGAAGCTGATTTAAAATAAAATCACTTCTTTCAAACAGGCAACTGAAGTCAAGGAATCAAGGAAGAATGAATTATTAATTGCAGACTGTAGCTTTATTTTGGCTTTATTTGGTGCACTAAAACTATCCTGAGCCTTTTCGTAACTTCAGTGGGTATTTATTTCCTCACTCATTGAAATTTGAATCAGTTTAACAAATGACTGTAAAGAAACTCAAGGTGGAATGACGTGTCTGTAAGGTTTCTATGACATAAGTATGTAGACTAACATTAGTGTTTTCTAAAGGCACCACAGAGTATCTTTGTAAATGCAAAGTCACTGATGGGATGGAGTTGCAACCTAAACCTTGTAGACCAGCTCCTTCTTCCTTCCAGCTTTTCTTCCACTGTGGTTTGTAACTGGTCTGTGCATCTAGCAGTGCAGTTACAAAGCACAACTTGGGTTTGCTGCTGGTAAAAGGAAAGCAGGCATTGGAAGGGGCGGCTTTTACTTTTAGGCATGTCTGAGATCTAAACTAGTGTAAGTAATCAGTACAAAGCATTATTAGTGTTGATACTAGCAGCTGATTAGATGACTTTGTGCAGTGAGGCATAAGCACGTGTTATCTACATTGGAAGTAATAAAGGAGGAGGAAGGAAAACCTGAAAATGCTTGTTCCCCACACTGTGGCAAACACTGGGATCTTGATGTTAAACTTTTCTCCCTGGTTAGTTTCTGGATTACTTATTTTACCTAATATTCTTTATATTGATATTTAAGGGGGGGTGAATGGAGGGAAAACAGAGAGAAATGGAAATTTTTTATCTATGCTTTTCCATAGGAACTTTTGAACTTAATGGATACAGTGCAAAAATGTATCACACTTGGTTATTACGTGCTTGTGATCTCATGAGCTTAAGAACAAATGCATTTGATTTTAATTAAAAAATCTCTCTTGTGCTAGTCACGCAAATCCCAATTACAGAGAAATTTTCAGGGATATGTGCATCCAGTGCCATATTTGGACTAATGTATTCTGTGTACTACATAACATCTCTGAAACCTTATCTCTAAGGACTTGTGCCTTGTGCTGTGGTATAATGGAGTCTGTGACAGTTGGTAACTTACAGCATGTTCCGAAGTGCCTCTGCTGAATTAAAAGCAGCTTGGTAACAAAACATAATAGTGTTGTTGGCAAATTATTTTGAATTTCTTCAAACTGTTGGTTCCAATTCTTTAGAAACCTGCAAAATGTAACTTTCTGCAATGTCCTCATCACTTGCTGGGAAATAAGGACAATATGGGCGTTTGCTCAGGAATTCTTTCTGTTGTTAGGTATCTTGTTAAGTTCTATCAACCCCAATTTCTAATACCTAGTCTTCAAACTGACTTGTGGTGAGTTTTTACTTATGTTTGAAATCATTGTAGTTAATGTGCTTTCCCTTAAAAGCATACAAATAAACTCTCTTGCCCAGGAAGCTTGCGTCTGGGAACACTTTCTTCCTTCTCATCACGCAGTGAGAGTGGGAATAATGATGGACTGATGCAAATCTCTTTGAGGTAGTTTAGAGTAGGAGAAACTGCTAGTAGGTCTTAAGCACCTTGGGTAAATTCTAACTTGCCCAGGACAGTAGGAGCTGTCAAGATTGAATAGCAAATGCCTTCCTTACTTCCTCACTAAACTATATATGTTTTTAAAAAGAGAAATGAAATTGAAATATCAGTCTTACTGAAGGACCACTTGTCTATCGGTCTGCTTCATTATTCTTCACTAGGTCTTGGTGTGTGCTATTGGTGGCTGGCTGTCTTTGAATAACTGTGTAAACAGATTAGAATATAAAGGGAAATGGATTAATACTAAATGTAAGTGATTGGTAATGAAATAGCCTTGATGTTGGGTTTGGGATTTGATTTTTTTTAATTTGTTGTTGTTGTTTTTGTTAATTTTATTTTTTTTTTCTCCTCCCCTTCTTGTCACTAGGCTGAATCTCCAATGGATGCTCAAAACAGTGATGCACTCTCAATGTCTAGTGTCTTGCTTGACATTTTACTTCAAGAAGATGCATGTTCAGGCACTGGTTCAGCTTCTTCAGGGAGTGGTGTATCTGCAGCTGCTGAGTCTCTGGGGTCTGGATCCAATGGCTGTGGCATGTCAGGGAGCAGAACAGGTAACACTGGCAGCGAGTACTCTCTTAGCATTTTCGATGAGCTGGAGTGTAAGGTGTCACAAATGCCACTTGAACATCAAGTGCTTGATGTAAAGATCTTTAGTGGTTTTATTCCTCATTGTATAATTTATTCTTGTTTTCTTTTTGTTCACATGACATGAAAGTTTTTCTATTGTGCTTGATTTACAGTATAGAACCATTTTTAACTGTGCATAAAATAGCTGTTAAGATCTCATGGAGGTAGGACAGAATGAAGAGAAAAAAACTGTACTCCATGTTTAATTTCAGAGTTTTTAATTTAAGCTAATTATTCAGTTGAAATTTAATGGACACTTAGCTTGAGAAATTGAGTTTGAAAAATACTGATGCAGTTATTTAGGGGTGGAAGTTCCCTCTGTTTAAAAAATGAAATAAAATAGTGTTTGTAATTATATTTTAAGTTCTCTTTAATCTCTGTTTTTAAAAGTGTTCAGTTACTCTATGTATTTGACAATTTATAATGAAACTGTAAATTTCTTTTTAAAGGTAGTAGTGAAACTAGTCATACCAGCAAATACTTCGGGAGTATTGATTCTTCAGAAAATCAGCATAAAACCAAAATGAAGGCAGAAATGGAAGAAAGCGAGCACTTCATTAAATATGTCCTTCAGGATCCTATATGGCTTTTGATGGCAAACACAGATGACACTGTTATGATGACTTACCAGATACCTTCACGGTAATTCTGTTGTCGTAGTCCTTCATGAACTGTGTTATATGTTGAGAGGAGTGGAAGGGAAGATATACATGAACCTCTGTCTCAGTAGAAGTAAACAGGTTTAGCTCAGCATCACGAAGAGCTCCTGCTTTCTGAATGTTTTTTGTGTACCACACAAGAAGTTCTCAAAAACTAGGCTTACCTGTATTTTTAGATCAATTACCTGACTTGAAATTAACCTTGTATTTTTTGGAGCTGTTTTGTAGTTAGTGATGTGTAATTACTTGCCTAGAACTCCTGTACTCTGCTGAACAGATCCTGGCATGTACACTTAGATCTAATGATGGTCTGTACCACGGAAAATCGGTATTCCTTGGCTCTTGTCCTTGAGATGCCACATTCAGTGGCATGCTGCTTTCTTTGCCTTGTGGTATGTTTTTATTTCCCTCTGGATTGTTAGCTTCCACGTGTTTTCTTCTGCGTAAGTTCCTGTTCAAATAGGACAAGAAAGTAGAAGGTAAAAATCATAAGCTTTCTAACAGAGATAACTTTAGTAAAAGCAAAAAATAATTCCTGCTTCAGTAGCAAAGAGCAGAAGTTGGGGGAAAGGGGGTGGCAAGTCTGCAGACTCTTTAATCTTGTTTATATTTCTTGGGAGCAGCAAATGGTATTTTGAAAGGAATAGGAAGTTTCAATAAAGACAAGCCTTTTGAAAGGGGAGGAAAACAAGCTTTCAAAATACAGGAGCACAAGGATCACTGCAGGGGGGGTGGGAATAGAGAACACATCAGAAGAACTGTACATACATTTTTGTCCCTAAATTTAAAAATACCTTTGCATTTCTCAGCTTTTGTAGCCTGAAGGGTTGACAACTATAGATAGGAAATTCCAGTAGACTGTGGAGTAGCAAAGCCTGCCAAAGAGAACATGGTAGGTCTCAAACAGGATACTGTGATGAGGAGAGTTAAGCTCGCTGTCAGAGTGTGTTGCCTGAGAAGAGAAGCATAAAACCAACTTGTTCTTCGATATTTATTTTGGTATTATTATTTGGGGGAGGGAAAAAGCAGTGTTTTCTACATCTCTCTCTCTGTCCTGAAGTTTAATCCGTTCTAGATGACCTTCTCAAACCTATCTTACTACTTCTTTAGCATCTCATATGCGCATCTAGTGTCTGTTTGGAGTTGTCCTCCCAGTGAAGGGGAACTTGGAGCTTATTGCAGCTTATTGCAGGGAAACTGGAGTTCTTGGTGGTTTCACCAGTGATACTGCCTGAACACATCTAAGAAACGTGTTTTCACTGATAGAATTTGAAAAGACAGTGAGCCAGCGGAGATGTGTTAAAGTTGTCTGCAAATGCAGAAAGCTGTGGAAATAACTATAGTTAGTTTTCTTCCAATATAAGATTTGTAAGCTCAACATTCCAGAACAACTACAGCCTTCAAAAATGTTAGTATTTGACTGTTAACCTTGTACAGGCAAAAAGCCCAGAAACTGTTGAAGCTCAATTTCTAAATACATTTTATTTTAGAGATTTGGAGACAGTTTTAAAAGAAGATAAGCAGAAATTAAAGCAAATGCAGAAACTACAGCCAAAATTTACGGAAGAACAAAAAAGAGAGCTTATTGAAGTTCATCCGTGGATCCAGCAAGGTGGACTGCCAAAAACTGTTGCTAATTCTGTAAGTTTAAATGAGTTCGTTACTTCTGCATGTCTAACAGTGCTTAAATTATTAGCTACCTATGTTAGACTTCACTGTTCCTGTTGCTATGAAAGCTTGGTCAATTATGCAGAGAAAAAAATTAATTCCAACTTGTACGTGGTGGTTTCTGGCTTGGTTTAATTTACTATGACTTCTTTCCAAGGGGAAAGTCAAAGTAGTGGTGAATGCAGTATAAGAACTTTCCTTCCTGTTTCTAATTCTCTGTGTATCTGAAATACTTTATCAACAAAGCCAGAAACTTCAGTACGTTAAAAAAAAATAATCTCCGTTTTGTGCACAGAAATTTATGTCTATTGCTTTCTAGAAAGTACAAAATTAATGAGACTATGCTCTTCCTTTTTTTTCTATTGGACTTCTCATGCAGTATCATCTTTTGCCTTGATTCTCTAAGTGGATTAATGGCTTGTAAAGCAAA